>MCFA01000009.1:0-435304 GCA_002105025.1 Clohesyomyces aquaticus | reverse complement strand
GAGAGAGGGCCTACCTTAGCACTAGATTTAAAAATCTCTAAGTAGATTTACTAATTTAGTAAAAGGGCTTCGAAATCGGACTCTGCACCTCCACGCGGTGAAGCCTGGGAACCTGACTCTCTTGAGCTTAGAGCCAGTGCAGAGACGTCGCGTTGAGGGCGGCGCGGTGGGTGACAATGTCCTGTGGTGAGACAGAGCAGAGTTTTCTCTGCGACCGTGCGCAACATAACTTAACGCGCCTATGACAGTTAGAACAGTTACAAACCTTACAACGCAAAGGACTACCTACTTACTTATAGCAACTAAACAATATAGTTGAAAAACAATCCTCGCACTCTATTCCCTCGCTACCCAGATGAAATAGCAGCCTAGGCAGACTTCTTATCCCTAGGCTAGACGAACCTCTTACTACCCCTCGCCTCTATAACTGCCCTAAGCTAGATAACTACGATTGTAAGACGTAGATCGTTACTCTTTTCTATAGGATAGAACCTAGGTTAGGACCCTAGGGTAACAGACACCTAATACTAGGGGCAAAGATCCCGCTTTAGCAGAAGGGGAGGGTCCTTTAGACAGGCCGTTATGTTATAACAGCAGTTTAGGCGTCATGTTATAACAACAGGCGCTAGGAGAACAGTAGACGCAGAGTCTACACTAACAGAGCATAGGGTAGAAAAGGGGAAGACGAAGACAGACACGTAACATAACAAGGTATAAGGGACGTTAGACATAGAGGGCATTCAGGACTAAGGTCAGGGAAAGCATGACAGGGTGGGCAGTTAAGGCTAGAGGACAACAGCAACCTACTAGCGCAGGCGTCACGCCTGCGCTTGCCTAGGGACGCACATATAGCACATTAGCAAAAGGTGTTTTTCCCCTAGTACAGGCAAGCCTTTAGGAGCTGCTTCTACGACTAGCTAACAGGGTTTTTTTTGTTCACCTAGTGTTGTCAGATTTGATGGGTTTGATAATATCACTGATGGATGTGATGATGAACTGATGGGTGGAGTGTGGTGGTTGATTGATCGTGTGCCCCACCTGGGGGTGTCTGTCTTGGTGGCCTAAAGCCCCTTCGGCTAGCTACATTACTCAGCTGCTAGCCACCCAATTATCTCTAAGGGCTGCGACGGCCGCGTTCGCTGTCAACCGCTCGTCAATAACTGCAGGCCTCAGGCAGTTGCGCTCAGCCGTATATGACGGCAGGTAGCCGTCAACCGCCGTCAATCGACGCCTGCAGCACCGTAGTACCGTCTCCAAAGGCTCAAAATCTCTACCAAATCTGACAAGTGTAAATAGCGGCAATAGCCTGCGTAAGCCCACAGGCTCGTATTAGACGGTAAACAAGAATTAATAATAATAATAATTTAGTGTAAGCAGCCAGAGCTCCGTCACGTGACTACGGTCCTATGACTAAGCTCAATCAACTACTACAAGAGCCTCTGATTTGTACACTACACACACACATAAGGACACATACATGAGCTACACACAATACACACGAGAACCCTCAATTCACCCCTCATATCTGCTCTCTATCTCCAGTGACACCTGGCCCCCACCTGCTTACATTTAGTAAAAATGTAGGTAATTTTACTTAGAAAATAAGCCTAAGTAGGGTTTTCTACTTTATAAGTAGGGTTTTTCTACTTAATAAGTAGGTTTCTACTTAATAAGTAGAGTTTTCCACTCAATGAGTGCTCTGAGTGGGGTTTCCACTCATTGAGTGGAAAACGATCCGCAGTGTGGCATCAACCTTGGAATCTTCGTCGTCAAGCACATCTCCACCGGCACCCTGTATATCGACAAATGACTTGACGCAAACTAAATCAGGGATGGCTGCGTAAAGCGAGAGATCATGCTCATGAAGCAAGCCTCACAGCACCGCAACATCGTAAACATCTTCGACGCCTTCATCATTCCCCGAAAAATGAGCGTAAGCATCTACCTCGAATACTGTAAAATTGGCTCCCTAAGCGCGCTTATCGAGAGACACGCCGTCGTACAGCGTCCACTACCTGAGCACTTTATGTGGCATACTTTCCAGCAGATAGCCTCCGCGCTCGAATTCTGCCACTATGGTCCCAGGCGCACTTTCGCCGTCAAGTTGGCAACGAAGATCATACGAAAAGGCGGGGGGGGGGGGGGGGTGGGGGGGTGGAATAAGATTCTCCACCGCGACATTAAGCTTGCGAACATCTTCATCACCTACAGACACAGTTCGCGAGATCGGCGGATCATGGTCAAACTCGGAGATTTCCGGTGTGCAATCTCGGCACAGGATCGGGATAATGGTCATTCGAGAGTTGGGCTGTCGAGATATACGCCGGAGTTTGCGACGCCGGAGAATCCGAGGTATAGTGATGCGAGTGATGTGTTTCAGCTGGGTATTGTGATGGTGTGTTTGTGTAACCTGTCGCAGACGTGGCGAAAGTCCCATGAAGGTAGGGCGGCAAGTAAGAAGCAAAGGGTACTCAACAGATCTGAACGATGCGATTAATGCTTGTATGGGAACGAAGCCGGAGGATAGGGTCAGGTCGAAGCATCTCGCCAGCAAACTGGCGGTTGAATGTATGAAGAAGCGCTCGGTATTGGTTGCGGACTTTATTCTGCCCAAGAAAAGGGCAACTACCCAGCGGTGACATTGTGAAGGACAACTTTGGTAGAATATCGTTGATGAAAGAAATATGATGCTGTTTTCTTGTTAGCAAAGGCAAGTTAGTCATGTGAAGATTGGTGACAGACACGCTGAGTAGGCTATGATGGCGAATGTGCAACGAAGGCTTCCAAGTCAGTGAAAGGTCCTGTCACATCTGGGAAGTCTCTCAATGAAGGACATTCAAATGTTGCTGGGTAGAAACCCAGAATATTTGCTCCAGCATGAAAATAGCCGCGAGTTTTCGAAAAATTCTCTGTGGAGTTAGTGCGGTGGACTCACAGCGCTCAAATCAGCACGTCAATCGCGAAATGCCGGAATAGGAGAGGTACAGAATACTCAAGGTGATGGGCAACCAAGATGAAGGCTTTAATGCTGGCATCTTCAAGATTGGTAATCGAAGAACCCATAAGATTTATATCGAAAAAAGCATAGCAGGCAAGGATTTGGAGACTCGGCATACCCAAGATGATATCGAGGCCTTGAAGAAATTGGGAGGTCACCATCATATCACAAGATTTATCCACCACACCATCTATTTGGAGAACAAAAAGGCGAGCATGGTTCTAGAGTACTGCGGACATAGCTCTTTGGCAAGGCTAATCGACAGAACCGTTCAAAACGGCAACACGATCATAGGAGAGCATTACATATGGAACTGGTTTCGACAACTTGCTGATGCTCTAATGTTCTAATGTTTCTCCACTGGGGTCCTAACCCGGAGAGCCTGTGGGCAGTAAATCGATGGGACCAGTATAATCATCGAGATATTAAGCCAGACAACATTTTCCTTACTCGGATCAAGGACCAAGGGCCGAGGCATCAAGAGTTGATTGCCAAGTTAGGCGATTTCGGATGCGCGGTATAAGCCTCCCAACTGTTGAAGAATCCCAACCGAAAGAAAGGCCCGTCGAGAGGAACAAGGCTATATGACCCTCCAGAGTACCCAAAATTTAGAATCGCCTTCGATATCTGGCAGGTGGGCGGAGTCAACATCTGCCTATGCAACCTAACACACGACTCAAAAGAGTATGATGAGAATCGACCAGCAGGACCGAAATACTCCAAGGGTTTGAGCGAAGCAATCCAGTGGTGCAGACAAAAATATCCAAGAGACCACCCCGACGCTTACATGCTTCACAGAGCGGTCGTTGGATGCTATGACTCGATAAAGTGGTCGCTCCCACGGGTACCTGATCTGATACTTCCCCATCGCTCAAGGTGAAGATGGGGAAATGGTAGGTAAGGGTGTCCCTGATTGGAGTCGTGCGGTTGAGATAAACTTATGTTGAATCTTTATTTAGTTTACATGCCACCCCCAAGCTTCTTCAAGTTGGTGTTTCGTTGTCGATATTGGTGGAAAGCCATGGACGGCTTCGGTTTGCATAAGCATATGGCAGAGCGCTTCTTGATCTTGTTGATGCGTGAACCGGTCACCAACTGGTGTAGGGTTAGATGCTAGGTGGGGAAGGGTCCGCAGAGTGGATGTTTTCAATTCACTCACCTAGAGCAATAGCAAAGCACGCTACAAACTTGGCGGGCCATGCATTCGGGTTTGAATTCGCGACACCGCATAATGTTCGTACGTCTTCTTGTACCATTTTCTATAAATTATCTGTAAGCAAGTGCGTAAGCCACAAAATTTGGGTCACTCACATCAACGACTCGCCGTGATTGCTTATGCGATGGGCCTAGCTGAGGGATGGTAGGATCGTGGACAACCAGTAAGACGTGAGCAAGAGTGTTGTACTGCTTTCCCATCACTATAGATCATCGTCAACTGAAAGGTGCCATTTTGCAGCGTATTTCGAGATCCATACCGTGGGTCTTTTCGTGAAATCTAATGTCTGGAAAATTCCTCCCACTCCCATCACGGTCGTGGCGATAGAAAAATGGATCAAAGCTTTCCGGTCGTCGAGATCTCCAGGCAGTATTTTCATCCATCAATTGGCGATACCTCGCAATACTATGTCTTTCTTCGCCGAACGCAAAATTGCATACATCTCCTAGGTGAGCAATTGTGCGCGTAGCCCATATCTGATCGTTAGCTGGATCGAGAGAGCGATCAGCGGGGAATATATGCAGTGAGAAAGGGCGCTGGGTCATCAACGAAATCCATAGCTCCTGTCGGAATGCAGACCAATCTGTTAGGCGGTTTAGCTGCGTGTGTCCTCCACTCCGTCAAAATACTTACATATAGCTTGCCTGAAACTAGGGCCTGATGTGGCGGCATATTGTTGTTCGGCGGCGCGGATGATAGCTTGAGTCCCGAAAAGGTGGCCTTGAGGATCGGATCCGACGATGGATACTGGACCAGTTAGTCCTGTAGTGATCGTAGGAGGCCCCTTACTGTTCATTTCCTCCAACAGACGAAGGATAATGGTCGCCGCTAGAAGAGACTCTTCGTTTATTGCAACGTTGTCATTCAACGCGGGAATCAGAGTTTGAAAGCATCTTTGATAGTAAGCATCAGCAACATAGGGATCAAATTCCGTGGTGCGACTGAGTTGTCGGGCGGAAAGAGCAAGAATAGCATTCATGAGAGTGCTGTTCTTCTTCGCTCGTTGTACCACATGGTTGGCAAAGTGCCGCTCGTCGTCAACCATGTCGAACTATATGCTCAATTAGCCTCCTGAATAGGTCGCATACTCAATACTCACAAAAAGTGCAACATTGTCGACGTAATGTCGAAGGAGCATTGCTTCTTGTTCATGCTCGAGCGGCCATAGTACAGGAGCCCCCGGAGGTTGCTGGTGAACTAAAGTGCTGGATCCACTAAGCTGAGTTGGAGATGGGGCTACGTGGGGTCCGTATGGCGTCGAGGAGGTCGGGGTCGGTTGCTGTGGCTGTGTTGGAGACTCTGAGTTCAGCAAAGATAGAACAGTCAATCCCTCCGTTGGACTAGTTATTGATGGTAGGGTTGTCTGAGCTGCCCTTGGAAGATTGAAAGGGCCGTAACTTCCTGCTGGTGAGAACTGCTGTGCTGTTGAAGAGATATTAGAATCGTAATAGGCGCGTACGTCCTGCGACTCGTCGAGGAATTGTACTGCCGCCTCGTTAGAAGCGATTTACCCCGCGGACACACAGCGTCGTACCTTGCGGAGGCAGAGATACCCAAGGCTGGTCATTGCCAAAGCTGTCTTGGACGGACGATCGTCGAAACCGCCGCCCAGTCTCATAAGCACAGTCTTTGTTTGATTGTTCACATCGCCCACATCGTGGCCGCTTCCCATCGCCTATGGATATGTAAGCTCAGAGTTTCTAAGGACGCTCTCTCGCGAGTCTCACAACGATAGTGTCGAGTTCGACAGCGATTACTATAACGAACAGGTCAGCAGAGCAATGACTACCGAGGTAGAGAAACATGGTGGGTACCATGGCATCGGTAAAACACCCCTCAGACGGGGCTGTAGCACTATCGGCGTGAATTGCCTTGTAATGTGGGGGCAGAACTAGGGCCGTGAAGATTACGATGCTGCGATCAAAATTTGCCCATGGCTAAAAAGCAATCAAGCCGGCCTCCCAAAACAGCAAGTTTCTCCGGTGTTTCATAGATCAACCAACCATGAGCCGCACTTCTGTCATGGATGTGTGTTGGCTGGACCAATGGCTCTCCGACCCCAAAGCGGGGCAGCTTCACAACAAATGCCAGGGACTGCGACGCATGTGGAAACCTTCCCCAACATCCATCATCTTTAACCACCCCTTGATATAGAGTCCAAGACCATTTCCAGATATTCTCCATTGCACCTAGGTACCACCACACTGCCACCATCTGTAATCACGATACCCAAATATCTGGAATTATGCCACACGCGCTGTCCCAAGGGACAGAGATCCCAAGCTTCGAGGGCGAGAAGCTCTACGTGAACGACGGACTTCTCCGACACGATCAAATCGGATCTCTGAAGCAGTCCTCTCCTGATATGCCCATTGATGAGCTCCGGCGGAGGTACAACGAGGATGGCTACCTCTTTCTGAAAGCATTACTTCCTCGCGAGGACGTCCTGAGAGCTCGTGCAGCTTACTTCACTATGCTGGAGCCTAGCGGCGTGTTGAAACCTGGCACTACCACCGTGGAGGGGATATTTGATCCTGCAAAAGACAAAGAAGACTTCCCAGGCATTGGAGCGGGTGCGGCCGGGGGTAACGGAAAGCCAGGAGGCGCCACAGCAGAAAGGTTTGTTGATCTAGCCCTCGAGTCTCACTATACCGAGTGGTATAAGGAAGCTTTTTGCAAACACCCAGGACTGAAAGAGATGGTTGCTCGGCTTACGGGTTGGGTGACAATACACTCGGTGTCGGACGGAGCCTCTTGCGAAACAACACGCCCGGGAATAAGGCAATAGGGGTTCACCACGATCAAATATTTCTCAGACATGGAGAGCCAACGAGCCTGACGGCATGGTGCTCGATGGGCGATATTGGTCTCACTGGAGGAGGGTTTATATATCTGGAAAACGGTAAGTTCCCTCCAACCGATCTAGCAGTGCAAAAGAGGTCTGACTGCGGACAGGACATACCCTTGGTCGGGAAGTCGAGGCAGAGTTCGCTTCAAAGGCCCGGGAGTGCGGCCTCTCCGACGAAAAGACGAAGAACGCTTTCAATCAGAACATGTTGTCGACCGGCCTTCTAGCAGACGGGCCTTCCAAGTACTCAGATGCCTTTGGTAGGCGATGGCTCGTGACCGCTTAAGAAGCCGGAGATGTTGTTCTTCACAATCCCTTCGCGATAAGTCGTGGGGAATGACGTCTACCATTCTGGAAATACTGCTGATGAAACCAAGACACATGCTTCGACTCTGAATTACGATCCGGACAACGTCATACGAGTCGGAACCGATCTGCGATTCGTCGATTCGAGCAAGCCGTGGGACACGCGGTGGAACAAGGACTCCGAATTCAATAATGGTATTTGAAATTATTTGAGCGCTTTTTAACTCACGATCACGTTCTTTAGCCTTAGGCGTCCATCAAGGGACGATTTAACAGGCTCGCATGGACTCTAAGTTGTTCTCGCGATTATCGGACTTCCCTGAGGATAGTCTCTGGCGGTAAGCGCTTTTTCACGTTCACAGTCAAAGACTCAAGTTCACTAATATCATGAGCCGTACGCCCACTGTTGGGGTAAGCCCTGTTTTCGTTGCGGATCAATGCTGGTGGCGGAGAACGGTCCTGTAGTCGGACAAGGCGCAGGCTTGCAAGTCCAGTTGTGCTCTTCGCCATATACCTAGGCATGATAGGTTGTCTTTGATCTTCTTCGGCGGGAACTGTAGTGTTTCTATAGCACATTCACCACTCCGAGCGCCCAAAAGAGATGGGTGAGAAAGGGAGACGTGGGAGGGGCCATCGCGGGTGAAGTCTTGGCACACTGGGACAGACCAACGAACGGTTCATCGGCGTCAAAATGCTCCACTCGACCACTCAGCCACCGCCGCAACACAAGTGTATAAGAAACGCGCCGACTCTACGGATTCCGCCTCCCTCCATTATTTACCTGCGGTTTCGCACAGGCAGCCCACCCAATTCCACCACCCCGCTCTTGATACACCACCTGTCACTTCCAAGGTTGATAATAACTATGGACGGCGCCCCACCAGCCTCTAGCTCACCTCCAATATTCTTACCGAGCGCAATCGAGGCCCCCATCAACCCTGCTTGTGGATTCATGGATGTCGGCTGCTTCCGCAACGTCGTCGAAATTCTGCGCGAGAGCCTAGACAAGAATGATCGGTGCCTCGCGCAATGGGTCGAAGCTGAATATCTGGATGGGCCGGCTGGCCGCGATGCCGGACAAGCTATCAATGACAGGAAAGATTTCGTCAGGCTCAATGAGGCCTATCGGCGCGCCAAGTTCCGTTCTGGCAGTGTACTCGAAAAGTGGCCGTTCTATTGTACGGATTGGACAAAGATGTCCTTGAGAGCTGCAACCGCAGTTGCCAAAGGCCCGAGTCCCTCTGTTCAAGGAGATCAAGCTCATGGTAGTCCTGGACTCGTGATGGTAACCCATGAGAGTCGACCGGAACCGGTGAAGATAGCACAGGATAGTATCGGACCTAGGGCCTTGACTCAAGCTACAGCTCAAGGCATTGTTGGACAAGAAAACATGGCTCATAATGCATCGAGACAAGTCAGTGGTGCCGATGGTACCCTCGACCATGCCTGTATGTCACTCCCACATCTGGATATAGATCAGTGCTCAAGCTAAGCAAACGTAGATCCTAACAACTATCGTGGAGGTACGCCATCACAAACGTTCCAATCTGGCGGCCTTGTTCCAACTCCTGCTCCGTCTCCAGCGCCCACGGTACCTACTCTTTCCGTTGTCAGCACCATGGATGCTCCACTAGATGACCAACAGCACCTTCAGATTGCTGGTACGTGTGAACTCGAATCCCGCGATCAAAATCCGTCACTAACGCTGTATTGATAGATTCTGCTATGACTACTACTGAATCTAACATTCCAGTCGTAGAAGACCCCAAGAGCGACCTTGCTCTCAAGCGCAGACGCGACACAGTTCTTCGCAATCTCGCAGCAGCCAGGGAGGCACGCAGTAAGAAGAGGCAGAAACTGAACTCGAAGTCCCCAGCCCCCAAAGCACCTAAGACTGGGTTGGAATCACCTTCTATCTTGGACCCAACTCCGTTCAAGCGTACAACTCGGGCAGCCGCCAAAAGCAAGAGTCCCTGAAGTCAAACACTACTCCGCCCCCGGACCCCATCGTCGCCACTCCGGCTCCCACTGAGGCTATTCAAGCAGGTCACTCGGCATACAGCGCGGGGGCCGTTCTTGAGGATCAAGTTATCGAGGAGCCCGATACAGCCATCAATGCCAGCTATCCTGCTCCTGCGGTTCAATCTGCACGGGCTCCCAACACCCCGGGCATTGAGTTCTTTGCGCGTATCCAAACTGCGATTCGCGTTCAGGAGATTGTCCTCCCTGCTTCTGCATTCGCTGGCGACGTCGGTAAGATTAAGGACTACGTCGAGTGGAAGGAACAGGAGCCAGATACGGACATGAAGTTCCATCAGTTCACTAGGTTCATGGCGTTTGCGAAAAAGAAGTAGGGGTCTTAGTGATTTGGCGTTTTGGCTGTAGATAAAGAACTTTTTGGCTAGATAACTTAACTTAGAGCTTCTTGCTTCTGAATGCGTACGGTAAAGGAGTTGCCTCATGCTTGACTACATGTAATGCTGTGCCATGACTTATTGTCGACCTTCTATAGCAATACAGAAGCAGTTATGATAGAGGTATGTGCAACATTTCGAATGGATTTCGGCTCTCAGTGATGACACATGCTTGCATCTTATTGCGAGATCTCTTCTCTTAAGAATCCGAACGTCTGCTTTGCATTCCCTGCGCGATTCTGCGCAACCTCATTCACATCATCGTCTAGTAGGGTGATTACCTCTAAGTCTACTTAGAGTCATCATCTTCTCGTTCCTTTTTACCCTGCTAGAGCACTGTAGACCAGCAAGGAGACCTAGCTGCGCGCGAAGGAACCAGCTCTATAGACACTTGCTGTGAAATGCTTCTCACCTAGGACGTTCTAGAGGTCCACAACTATTCGCGTGTATCTAACACTATCATTGCAATGCTACTCTCGAACATGTTCAGAATAACCTAGCAAATATTTTCGAATTGCATTTCTGTTAGATTCTTGCAGCATCATGCATACTTCGCCGACCTAGATTCCCAAGGCAAAACTCTCAATATCCCTGCAGCTTTCCCAGAGAATTGCCGCAATCATGGCATGATGTTCCTAACCTCGCAGCCGACGCTTTCGATTGCGCCACCCCATGCAGGTCCGGCACATCCGAGAACCTGGACGGTGTGTCCATCACGCGTGAGAAATACGATTTCCCTGCCATGTGCTGTGTGCACCCGAGTCAAACACGATCGATATGCGTGGCGCATATATGCGTCGAAATGCAGTTGCGGTTGTTTTCTTTTTGCGGCCGGCTCACCCGTGAGGGAAGCTGTTTAAGGTTCCGGGGCGGGAGGCACGGGAAATGCGACCGGTGCGTCCAATCAGATGCTCTCCGGCGCCTACTATGCTCCTTATAATTTAGTTCACATTAGCCGCGATCACAGCACGAGCAAACCTTGGAAGAGCAACCCGTCGAGAACGCGTCGACTCGGAAGAGTCGAGCTTTTATCCCAAGCATCAACCTTGCTTGACGTCCGAAAGCCAAGACCAATCCTGCCCGTGCTGGTCCCCAGCCCGCACAATGGCTGTCCAGCACGTGTTCATCCCGAAGGCATTCATGAGTTCGGGAGTTCGCAGGAGTGGAGCTATTCCGGAGCTACCAACCGTACCTGGCCAGCGCAATATATATTCCAACAGTTGGTGATACAATCCCGCGGACCTGGGTTTGCCTGATATTGCGTCTCCCTCCCCTTCCCTGCCCGCTGGGACTTGCCACCCAGACCATTCATCGAACACGACAAGGTGCTGATATCGAACTTTCAAGATGAAGTGCGTCTCGTCCCTGCTACTCAGCGCTATCGCGCTTCTCTCGTCGCACAATGGGGTCGCTGCGGAGCCTATCCCTCTCGCTGCGAGGGCACCACCAACTGTCGACTTGGGATATTCGGTCTACCAGGGAACCTACGACGAAGCGAGCAAGACGAACAGCTTCAAGGGGTAGGTCTTGATCATACACGCCCAAGTTGTATCTCGGAATTGACATGCACTGCTAGTGTCCGATACGCTGCCCCGCCTCTCGGAAGCCTTCGATGGAAAGCACCCTTGGCCCCTGCGAAGAACAGGTCTGCGACTATCGCGGCCACGAGCGATCCACCAAAATGTCCGCAGACCGGCGCGTCGTCTTTGACTCCCGCCGCGTATCGTTTTGTGTCCGGAATTGGCAATGAGGATTGTTTGTTCTTGAATGTGTTCGCTCCCGCCAATGCGAAGAATCTGCCTGTGTTCTTCTGGATCCGTGAGATATCCCAATTGTCAAGCTGGGGGGGTTCACTAACGCATGCCAGATGGCGGAGGCTACGGTCTGTTTTCAGCTGGTGGGCTGGATCCGACTGAGATGATGGCTACGAACGGGAACAGCTTTGTTTCGGTCGTCATCCAGTATCGACTCGGAGCCTTTGGTTTCCTTGCGGGAAGCGACGTTAAGGAAGACGGCGTACTAAATGCTGGTTTGCTGGACATGAACTTTGCCCTCCAGTGGGTCCAGAGGTACATCTCGAAGTTTGGCGGCGACCCTAGCCGTGTTACTATTGCCGGCGAGTCTGCCGGTGCTGCTGCTGTCTTGTATCAAGCAATCGCATATGGTGGAAAACAGAAACAGAATCTGTTCAACAACGTGGGCAATTTTCCCACCTAACAATATGTTCACCAGACTAAATCCTGTTATAGATCATTACAGCAAGCCCATGGATCCCGAATCAGTACAATTTTGATGACGCGATCCCAACCAAGGCCTACGGCGACTTCGTTGCCGCTGCCGGCTGCAGTGCTGCTGCAGACAAGCTCCAGTGTTTGCGTGACGCTGATACCATGAACGTACAGAAAGCTAGCTTCAAGGTGTCAGAAGCCGGTCCCTTCGGAACCTTTGCTTTCCTTCCAGTTACTGATGGATCCTTCATCAAGCAGCGACCTACTCAAGCCCTGCTCTCCAAAGCCATCCACGGAAAACGTATTCTATCCGGCAACATGGCCAACGAGGGCGTCCCACTAAGCCCCCCAACATCAAAGACGCTCCAAGGATTCCGCTCCTACGTCGACACCACCTTCCCCGGATTCTCCTCCGCAGAAAAGTCAGCTCTCGAAGACGAATATTCCTACGACGGCGATGGCCAAGACACCAACCCCTCAGGGCCTCTGTACGAGACCTCTGGCACCTCCAGCCCCACCGCCGTAAACCAATCCGGCTTCGCAACCGGCCAACAACAGCGCGTCTTCGATGTCTTCGCCGAATACGCATTCGACTGTCCCTCCTTCTGGGCCGCGTCTGCATTCCCACAAGCCTGGAAATACCAATACAGCATCCCGCCCTCGTACCACGGATACGATCTCACGGCCTATTGGTCCAAAGGCGCAACGGTACCTGGGAAAGCATTCATCCACGCGTTTCAGAAGATCTGGGGTAATTTCATCACCAAGAATACCCCAGTGATATCTGCGAGCGATGCTAAGGGTGGCATGGCGAATGCAACCGTGCCAGCTGATTATGGAGGGAATTTGAATTGGCCACAGTGGACGGAGGATAAGAAGTGGATGATGAATCTGAATACGACGGGAGGCACGCCTACGTTTTTGAATGTCACGGAGAACTTGCAGTATTATATCTATCTGGAACCCGGGGTTACGAATACGTTCAGGCTTGCGGATGGAGAGAGCTGGGAGGGTGGACGCGGAGAGAGATGTGACTGGTGGCAGAGCGTTGCTGCGAAGGTTCCCTATTGAGTGAGGTATGTGTGGAAATGTTGTTACAGAGGCCGATATACGGTATGGACGATGGTGATGGTCGGTATGACACGATAATTCTACTTCTTCATATACATACATAATCTATCTCAGAGGAACCATCTTCCAATGATCGCAAATCTTCCCTTCGTTTATGTATGTAGCAGTGCTCCGACACCCAAAAAGCCCTAGCGTGTGTTCCTCCATCACCTCGAAGCACATGCTGTCCATCCCTTGCTTCCCCCCACCCGTCCAACTCCCCACCCAAACTGCCGTGCAACACAGGCTAAATAGCCCCACGAACCCCATTCATCAACCCACCATGCATCGATCAAGACCTCATTGCCTTTGTCGGCGAACGACGAATTTAGCCGCGAGCGGGCAACCCGGTTGTGGCGCGGGCGTATAGTAAGCGGGCATTTTGTGATGCGCAGAGGAAGGATGAAGGATTGGAGACCTGGGGTTTTTTTAAAAGCACATGGAGGATGACAGAAATGTGTATATGTAAGGCTGTAGGTAGCTTCAGACGTGGTGAAAAGGAAATGGTGGGTCGAGGTGAAAGGGTTTGAGTGCGCTATGTGATAATGACGAATGTATATATGAGAGACATGGGTATGTGAATATCCACATGGATGCATACGTGTGGCTGCGGTCAAACCGCCATGGCTGAGCAGTCATTTACCTGTGCCGTTTTTGTATGTATATTTGTAGATGTCATGACATTCGCTTTCCTCACGTCCATGATTCAAGCTCAGGATTTGGAGGCCTGCTCGTATGTACAAGAACGTGGGGGTTCGGCCCACAATCGCAAGTCTCATCAGTCCACAATCCCATCCATTGCTCAAAAATGTAAAGACTCGGACTCGACGCAACCCTCGGATGTTGTTAATCACATGCGTGGTGCTAACCCCCTTCTAGAACAGAGGCGCCCTCTATGCCTTGCAACCATGCTAGTGTCCACTGTACGCAAATAACTATGCCGTGACGAATTCATATACGACATGAAGAGGTATCAGAGTAGACGAAAAAACTCCCGAGCGCCGATGCGCGGGTATATGCGGTGGTGTAAATGCAAGTCGTCTCCAAGTGGCCCTCAAGCCATGCACCTACGATGAGTCCCGTTATTGTGAGACCCGCTCATGATTTGTAGCCCGGTAGAGTTCATAGAAGCCCGATTAACGTGAACAGAAGACCGTAGCGCGTTAGTAGTTTTCGTCATCTCTTCCGTACTTCCACAATATTCCTCTTCATGCCCGGACTTCTCGGTCCATTCATCCTCTTCCCAGGCCCCATACTCGGTCTATTCGAGCTTTCCTGTACAACCTCCGTATCGATCTTGAGCACACCACCCGCAGTGCCCGGTTCTTCCATTTCCTGTCCATGTGGAGTATCTCTACTCCAAAATCGCACTGGCTGTGGCGGTGTCGTGGTTAGTTCGCGTGCTGCCCCAATCCATTTGATGTCGTCCTCTCCCTCATTCCCAAGTATTGTACGTGATTGACTGTCCGTGCCCGTCTGGTTGTTGGTGCTGAGCATAGACTGAAAATTGCGTGCGATGCGGCTTCGCCGCGTAGAGGTCGGGTTGGGTGTCGAGGTTGACGCGAATGCAGAGGAGCCGGGTAGGAGAGGCCTCGATTTGCGCCACATGTGCCATATGATGGGAAGGTTGGTGCAAAGGATACCGCCGAGGGGCTCGAAGGCAGAGTAGGCACCTAGGGGAACGTAGTACCATGTGAAGTCAGGATTGGCGTGACCGAGCACGACGGTGAGGCGGACGGAGGAAACTATGCATGTTCTGCGACCACAAAACTTGTTAGGAGGCATGTACTCGGGAGTAAAAGTCGGTTGGGAAAGGAATTGCTTACGCTAAACCTATGCAGAAGATGAAGCATAGAAGTAACTTCTTCTTCGTTTGAAGTTGCAGATGCCAAATGACCGGAACCGGCATCAAGAAGATCCAAATGTCGGTGATTAGGTTCGAAATGTTGGTGAAGTAGGTAAATGTGGTAAGGTCGAGGCATTTGCCTGTAACATTTGGGTCCCAATATGCTTTCAAGGGCCGGCAAAGCAGGAGAAGGGTCACTGTGATCCCAATTCCCCATGCAACTACAAATGCTGCTGTCGCAAGGACAAATTTTCGAAATATCGGTACAACGAACACGCGGTGGTAGAGGGCGAGAATCCCTAGCTTGACGGATACAAGGGCGATGTCGTAGAAATGACTGAATATGTAGTCTGCCTGTATATAATGTCAATACTCAAATTCTGTTGTCTGCTTAGGACATGCAAACCTTTCGAACTTGCACTAAGTCGTGGGGTTCGACGGCGACAACATGCCTACCCATCCCGTGTGGTGGGCCTACATGTGGCTGTTAGCTTTGACGATGGCAGCTCGATTGTGCGACATACCGTATCCGAGACCTGTTGCGCATTGTCCGACTAGACAGAGCTATGATCATGGTTAGAGTTGAGCGGACAAGAATGTAATAGCAACATACGGTTGCAAAGACGATGAGGTAGTCGTCCAGCGTGATTCCGTTCCTCCCGGCCGTTTTGGCCCATAATCTCAAAGCTGTCGAAATTATGGACGCCGCGATTGGGACACTGTATACCCAGTAAATCTCCTGCACTCTTGAGTCGTCTCTATGCGCTTCGAGATACGCCAGTTGCTCTGGCGTAAACGCCGACATAGCTCATCGATGAAGCCAGGACCACAATGGAGTGGGTTGTGTGGGTGGCGCCGCTGTAGCTAAAAGCTAGCAGTTGTGCTCACATAGTTGCCGAAACTCAATTTGAGTGTGCGGAGAGAGCGGGAGCCGGGTGAGGCTAGTGTGAGAACAATTCACTTGCGCAACTGTGGTCTGAGAGACAGGAGTGATGCGATGCAGACAGAGGGGCAAAACAGGTGGGAGACGGCATTTTACCGCGGTCCGATAGGTACGGGTGGTTTGATTCAAAGAGCTGATTGGCAAAGCTAACGACGATGCTCTTGATTGCGACACCGTTCAGCCCTCAGACTCGCGGATCCTGGCTCTGTTCTGGGGCTAATTAGATTGGGCGCGGCTCGGGTATCAGACGACCGACGGGAATCCTCCAGCTCTTCGGGATGGCATTGTCGAAGGGCTCGACTGCGCTCGAGGTCCTTAATCCGCACGGGATTCTGTGTCAAGTCATTTTTCCCGCGACGATAGAAATGCCAGCTCATTGTCGGCGCCCTGCGATGTGGAAAGCTGCATCCGCTTCGCCGAGGCAGCCGGCCAAATAGTCGGCAATACACCTTGACTGACGAGGATGCATCCCTGCTTGACATCAGGTGGCGCGTTGGCGTTCTTGATGCCCGTGCGCCGGAACACCACATGCAAGGCGGCGTGCTTCCCCAATTATGCGTTGCAAAGGGACCACTAGCCCATGGGGTTTGGTGGAGAGTCGAGACAAGACAGCCAGGAACGTCTCTGCCCTGTGGCACAGCGCATGTGAGCCCACCCATTCGCTACCGAGAGAAACACCTGCACACAAGATGTTTGCTTGTGCAAACAGCACACTGCATCCCGGGTCGGGCCGTTTGGCGGAGATACTCGAACGTGGACGCAAGGATGATATTTCAAATGTCGAAAACACCCTTTGACCACCAAGTAAATTAACTGAATCTCCCATAAGGTCGATGATAGGCTTTGGTCCCGATTCCGGGCATGGGCGGGAGATTTAGCCATCTCAAATGCACTGTTCAACTTGAGTGTCCGTTGTCAGGAGTCGTGGCGACGATGTCGTTATGCTGATCAACATCCAGAGACCGAGTTAGACTTTGGAAGGTATTTCCCACTCAATGAGAAAGTTATTAATCCGCAGTAAGAGGAAATGCAAGTCTGGGTAAAGAGTGCGTGCCGTCGGATTTTGTCTGAATACTCTGATAGGCAATCCAGATTCGGCAAGGAAGGGGATTCGTTGGAATTAAGACTGACCGTAGGGGTAGATAAATAGAGTCTTCAATCTACATGTGACAGTAGTCCTTGGCTATGTGGAAAAGCTGCCCTCGCCGGCCGATTGAATCGATACCCCAGGGAGTGCGGGCAGGGGAAAACCCGCAAAACCATATCGTTCAAAAGATGTGCCTCCCGTGAATTCCACAATGGTATATTAGTGTCTTAGGTATGTTGCAGAGCCATCACCATTGGCTAACGACATGTCAACCGCAAATCTGATCAGAGCGCAAAGTAAAAGCAGCCTCAAGGAAGACTAACTTTCTCATGCCTTGCCGGGAAGTGGATTTGCGTCACCATCCATGGTACGACTGAACCGGGTTCCGGGGAATGTGGGTCCAGTGGAGCTAGTACCAAGGTTGGTCAAATCTCACAGCGCGGTATTTCAAATCCAATGTCTCCTATAAGCTATGCAGATCCAAACGTCGCTTTACCGTCGCTACGACTGATCCCACTCAACAGTCTCGCATCGTCCATGGGCCACCTCATAGAAGGGGGATAACAAACTATTGTCTAATAACAGGGAATAGTAGTCGGCCTTGTTGGCTACGTTGCTGAGCACATCATATTCGATTGCTCTTCCCAGGATTTTAGACCAACAAGAACTTGTACGTATTGCCTTAACTCAGCAAAAGTTCTCAGGATATTCCAGAAGCACGTTGTGGGCAAATTTGTATGATAGAGCCTCCCCAGCTATTAGATAGTTTCACCGAATGGTGAGAGGAACTTTAGCATGATTCCAGCTCTGGAAGGAGACGAATCTCTGATCAAATAAAAGAGGCCCAATTCTGGAGTAGGGAGGACTAGTCCTATGTCACAGGTATATGTATGCGCGGGGGTAACTCAAGGAAGAGTTGTTGTAAGTATAGGAGCTCTCTATCTTTCATTAGTATACGTTGGCAAAATACTCGCCCGATGGGATGTATAGAGTACATGAATGAACGTTGGCAAAGCTGTCTCCCCTGCTAGAAGAAATACGCCAGTGAGTAACAAGGCACGGTTCCAAACTTGATCGCACGATCTGTTCCAGAGCATAGTGCTCCCAGGCCTATGCTCAGTATATTCCAACATATTATCAACATGTGATCACTTTTGACACTGCTGGATATTGTACGAATGCGGCAACCTCGCCTCGGGCTTGTTTCCAGACATTACGCCTGTTATTATCTCCTTTATACCCAGAATAGCCTTTGAATGTAGGCTTCCCGTTAAGTTTAACCCAATGTCGCGGTTATAATTCACTGACATTACGACCATCATCATGGAGAATCTTCGCAGCTACGTTGGCCATGCAGTTGCTGCACCTCTTGTTGTCTTGCGTTGAGGCAAGAGACATGCTATAACACCACAAATCGAGCCATTGTACAATGTAATGTCCTCCAACTACATGGAAGTGTGTCGATAACGGATCTCTGCTTTCCATGTAGCCTAACTTCTACCACAGCTCGTAGACCTAACGTTCATAGACTCTTCAACAACCAGGTCGGAGGAACAAAGCGGGGAAGAGTAGCTTCCTATGTGTTCGCAGGCTGGAAGACGAGATACGTTCGCGGACGCGCGTTTCGACGGGACGTTTCGATAGGGTTGGAAAGAGTGCAGTAATTGCAGTGTGTTAGCCAGCAGCCAAAGTGTTGCCATCTAAGACGGGCAGGGGTTCAGAGGGGAGGTGGGGATGCCCGAGGGCTTTTGGAAGGCTCTATCATCATGTGCTTCACCAAGAGAGACCGGCAGTTTGTGGAGAATGAGAGGCTCGACGGGACTCTAAAAGTGGAGCAACGTGGTCCAGATGGGCTACTACCCAATGCAACAGGGATCTCTGAGCCGCAGCCCCGTGGCCATTCCGGTCAACATCCAGAACTGGGAGAACTGCAACACCATCGGACTCGGTGTCAAGCTGGGGACAAATATTGGGGCATGAATGCCTAAGAATAGTCTCATCAATGAAGAAGACTGCTCGAAAAAAACTAGTGCTCGAGCCCTATCATGGTTGTCCGAGTCCGTGTTGTCTTCCGTTGATCGCCTTTTTGACCCTCCCACTAAAAACGACATGATCTCGGGGCATGAAAAATGAATAAGCGGCATACATGAAAGCCTATGCATCTACTCTGTGCCTGCTGTATCGAGTGGATCAAGTGTCATAGGGTACGTGATACAAGGTCTCTAAATATATACAAGTATGCCATCAACGGACAGCGGAGATGTTTGGAACGCAAAGCAATAATATCCTACAATATGCTGCATAGCGCTATGTTTCATTATGCTATGCTTCCGCAGGATAGCGCGTAACAACCCTGCCAGTTCTCGCGCGGCGGCGATTATTACTCTGCTCTCTGGCCCACGCACACAACACGGCCTCCGAAATGATACAGTGGTCGCATAGCCTCCTCACCCCATTCCAAAGCAGTGGTCCCGTGAGTAATCGATCATGATTCTCGCGTCACAATGCCCAGTACGCTCTGCTATGCCGCCCCCTCATGCACTGCTTGCAAGCATGCAGATCACCACCTCTGAATCAATGGACGGAGGTCTAGATGTGTCTTCACGAGACTCTAAAACTTACGGCGCCGACCAAACCGCGGGTCGAGCGCAGTATGCTTCGTGGGTCTTCTCGTGTCTTAAATATGGCGGGGGATCTTTGCGCCGAGCCAAATATCGTCATTGGGAAGTATGCCGCGAGAACGTCGATAATTTGAATAGTTGTTATCTAATCGTATGATGCCAACAAACCTGAACAGATAAAAGCGATTGCGAGATGATACAAGCTGCGGCAGGAGGCCGTCGCGGGCTTCGGGTGGAATGGTTTCGCGGACGTCGCTGTGCCCACCCAGTACAGTGAAGAGGGATCATAATGCTAAACACCGAAAGTCAACGAACGATTCACCGGTTCACTTCCCAGACCCCGTTATACCAGGATTTCCCCCTCCTTTAATCACCATCCCTCGTTCTGGGTACTGGCACTTGCTACGCAAGGCTTCCCGCTCTTGATCTTGCTTGCAGTGCCTCCCACGCCCGATTGTGCGCAACTCGTAGAACCTGAACCGCCCGATGATGGTACAATCACTAATGGCTCGGCGATTGGCTTCTCCCTATAGATGTCATCCACTTATTCGGCACTCATTTAGTAAGCTGAGGTTGAACCAACTGGGCGCAGGTGGGTGGCCATGAAACAGCATCATGCACATGGGTGCATGTCTGTGTGGGAAAATTTCTATTCCGACCGGTTTGGTTTCTCGTGCGAAGCGCAGTGTTGTGGCTATAGTATCATGCGCAATGTACATTTCGCTCGGCTGCAGTTAATGATGGACTACTATTGTGAGCTTTTTGGATCACCGTACGTCTTACGTACCGTTCCACGCCGAACGTTTCCAATTGTCCTAGAATACCACTATGCGCTTATCTTTTCGGGGCATTATCTTTTGAGCCCTGATTGGAAACTCCATGGCAAGTCGCTGCTGTAACAGCGGGGACTGTGTGGTAAAGTTGGAAAGCCAGGAATGAAGCTGTAACTACGGTTGGCTGCGACACCGTCAGATCCAACGCCCCAACTTAGTCTCTTCTGTGAGCTTGTTACTGGTAAAGGTCGAGCGTGCTAAGTCTATTTGTTCCCATCTTGTTGGCAATTGTAATGCAATGGGCTACGCCGTTTATGCCGTACTTGGTATTTCTCCAAGAAAAATGGCGAGTAGAACAGTTCCAATAATTGACAAGGGCTCTCCTCTACACTGAATCACTTGCAAGCGTTTCCGGGAGCTCTTGTTCCTGGAGGTCTTTGGCGATCTTTAGCCGCCGCAAGGCTGCCAACGGGGGTTGACCGGGGATGTTGGAACAACGGTCATGATCAAATCAGCCTCGCAGGATTTTCTTCGCTTTACCAGCTTGGTCACGTCCCCTGAGGAGTCCGCAAGGAACCCACTCCTAATTGAATCCTAAGGAGATGCAGACGTACTCGCGGATACTACTGGATCTCATTTCACGACAATTACCGCCATAAGCTTGCCTTGTTCGCTCATTCCGTAGGAGGAAACCCAAGTCGCGGCTAATTAACACATTTGGACACGAGAGAATCAGGCTAGAGAATTTGAACTTCATCATCCCGGCTGTTGGGCCATTTGGCCCCGAGATGCGACGACTCTGCAGAGCTGTTGTTTGAAGGTTGTTTCAACGTTGAACCTGCTAACGTTTTTGGCGGATGTGTACGGTGGAATGTTTTGTTTACGTCTTCCAGAAGCCGAATCGAGACCTATTTCCGTGGGTTCGGGGAATTGAATACCCTGACAGTACTTGGCTTGCTTTTCGGATTCTTCATTTTGTGAAGCGCCGATAGTGGCGGCTGGCCTGAAAGAGGTGCAGATAATCGAGTCTTGGCGAGCTAATTTGCCACCACAATGAATAGCGGTGCTACTGTAGTGCGTTAATCTGTCAGCGTGAAGATACCACTAAACACCACAACGCCGCTGGGCTAGTTGTATCCTGTTGGTTAACAAACCGTTGCCAACTTGCCACAAGAATTTCTATTTCCAGCCCGGCGTGCTTCGATCCGCATTCGGGCGACACAAAGAGAATGGGGAGATTTCTTTTCTCTGGTGAGTTCGGAAGCTCGGAACATCACCAAACCCGCATCCGACCGAGTGGCTGGATGTTGGTCTGGCATGCCTTAGTAAACCAACAGGCCCTTGGTAGAATGATCCTTCGTGCGGCTCTCGATCAACCAAGGGCTGGCTGCGGCCATGGCACAAAGGAGTTGGAAGGCCGCAGTCAGCCTTGTCTAATCTTCAATAAAGAGCCTGTGGCTTCAACAAAGAATACTGCGGTCTATTGAATGCTCGAGGACTGAAAGCAGCAAGTCGTCCACGTCGTGCTCGTGCCGAACCCGGCACTCGAATGAAGGGGGAGAAGCGGGCAGGTGTTTCAAGCCATGCTGCAACGTTGCGCGGTAGACTTCCATTGCGTCTTTGGGCTTCCCCGCGTACCTGGCCCCGTGGTCGTGGTATCGTGAGCCAGGGTGGAGCTGCTTTAGTATGGTGATCAGCCGCACAGTGGCACTCTTCGTGACGGCGTCCAAGCTTCCCCCGCGAATTGCTCAATGGGGCAGTCGAAAATTTGCTGGGCCTGAGGTCTCGCGATGGTGTCCCGCTGCTGCCACCGTCTGGATCCCGAGGTGCGAAGATGTGTGCTAGTGGTCGACGAGCAATGGTGAGCTGCTGCGCGATGCTGGATCGGGCGCTAGCGTGCCTAAAATTAGACAAGCGAGTAAGGCAGTGCACGCATCTTGTCTTGGCGGATCGCCCGCCGCATCCACCGTCCTAAACTAAGCTTCAACACTCCTGACCGCACGCTGCCAAGCGCGAGCAGATCCAGCGCTCGCCCGGGGCTTCGCTGCAATGCGCCGCTATTCTTCGCCGGTCTCTGATGACCGCCAGCGCTGAGGCGAGAAACCACGGCTGACTGGCCTGCCTGGAATGCTGAGTGCTCATGAGCCTCGTCGGCCAAGGCCAGAGTATCAGGTTGGCCGGGCAGGGCCACCGGACAGACCGTAGCTGGGCCCTCACGCGCCTCCTCGCATCTCAAGCCTCAACCGAGCATGATCCCAGGCCCTAGCCAACGACGTGCTCAGATCCTTTCAGTCGTCGGCCGCAAATACGACAACAAAGAATGGCTTGTTTGGCTGCAATTTCCGATGAGGCGTTGTCTGAGCATGAGCATCCTTCTTCCGCCTTCGCCCCTCTGCGGTAAGAACTATCATCAGATGAGACGGAAAAACTAAAACTAAACAAGTACTTTGTATTACATTCCGTTCACCCCCTTCTTTTCCGAACTCAACACATATCAGCATTGCATATCTCGCCCGTTGATCCTGCATGCCACCACTGCCACCATCTACGCCCCTTTAGCTCTCCCACAGATATACCCGGCTCCTGTCCCACCCTGATACCACATTTCCGGACACACTGCTCTTCCCAAGCAAATCGACCCAGCGTAAACCTTTAAATTGGCTGAAGTTGGCAGTAGCGCAGCCGTTTTCGCTGCATACCCAGCTGCAGACCGCGCCTCTTAAAGTTGCCCAATTTTACGACCCTGGCCTGAGTGGATGGCACAGCTCCGACCTCAAATACGCACACATAACCAACCACAGCTCTCTTAGAATGCTACCCAGCACCTGCTGACCCCACCCACGTCGTTCGCCAACTATAAACCCCAGGAGCTATCGGCAACCGCGATATCGATACTTTCATCCAGCTTCCTATTCACGCACCTTGAACGCGACCTCGCGCGTGACGAAGAGCGCATGGCAGCACACGCACCCCGACCATCGAGTAGGAGTAACGACACCGAACTATGGTTTTCGATGCCCAGTAGCGCGAGGCGGGAGCAGGAGTGGAATCGCGGCCCAGAGCAATCCGCCTATCAAGCGACATCGAGCCGACACAGCGTTCACAGATCAGCATCGCCAAGTCGATTTCCCTCGATACCATTAATATCTACGA
Organism: Clohesyomyces aquaticus; assembly: GCA_002105025.1. NCBI lineage: Eukaryota > Fungi > Ascomycota > Dothideomycetes > Pleosporales > Lindgomycetaceae > Clohesyomyces > Clohesyomyces aquaticus. Next base: position 411,761 of record MCFA01000009.1, on the reverse strand, counting down.
CTACCGCACTTACTAACAAGCCGCTACCACCCTCTCCCGAAGTCGAAAAGAAGAAGCGCAAGCCAGCCTCGCTACGCTCATTAATACGACGCCGACCCTCAGAGCAGTTAGATCCGGCCCACCTACGTCCCGAACCCTACCAGAACCACCAACGCTCTTCGTCCGCTAACGGGAACCTAAGTCCCGCTCCGCAGTATTATTATCAGCAGCCGTCCTCCCGCAGTATGCCTTCTTCTCCTGCGGAATACGCCCAGGTTTCCGCCTCAGCACCTGCTCTCGCCCGCGCCCATTCCGCAGCAGCAAACATGTCGACGCCGACTCAGTATCAAGCGTACCCTCAGCGATCGAATACCACAAGCACTGAATTCGAACCACATCCTCCCCGGGCCCGTCGTACCTTTCCCGAGACGAATACGCCTTCCAGTGCAACTCCCCGCGACTCTATTTCCGACAGGCCACGACCCCATACCTGGCTATCTCCCACGGAACCCTTCGAAGATGCATCTCAATTCCACCTCTTCGTGGAAGCTACGAGCGGCCTCACAGATGGAGGCCTAGGATTCGACACGGCCTCCCCAAGCAGTCCACCTCATCTTCAAGGCTCTCTTTTCGGTCGCAGCCGCCACAATGACCGAATCCCAATTCCACTACTGCATACCCAGGCTTCTCAACCCACTCGACCCCAATCTGGTAGCGGTGGATGGCAAAACATGGGTTACGACTTCATCCCTTCTCAACCCACGCGTTCCCATTCGGCGGTTCAACCCGTAACCCGTCCGGACATGAATTCACAGTCTCATTTGACCCCCCATATGAACGCTGTCAACTTGGAATTAGAAAGATTAGGATTGAGCGAGGATGAGGAGATTGAGGATGAGCTTCCCGATTACGCGCAAAGCCAGGCTGAAATGAATGCAATGAGGAGGCGCGAGGCAACCGATCGAGCTCGAGAGCTGGAAGCTAGGTGGAACAATTCAAGAGGATGGAGGGGACGGTGAACTTTATGAAGTCATATTGGAGAAAACAAGTTCATATATCTAGTTCTGGAGGAGGTGAGCCCATGGCTCGATTCTCTCTGTTCTGACCCAGTTATCCCCAGGGGCCTCTGGTCTGCATTTGTTAGATTCACACCATGATACCCTCGCTTGATACCATTTAGATTTGGAAATTTTGGATTGGAGATACTTGGGTGGTGGACACTAGATTGGTCGAATTGTAATACGGAGCGACCTCGAAACAATACACTTATGTTGTTATTACTAGTATGGGGGTTCTTGGTACCATTGACAAGTTTCACACTCAGCTGTTCCTACCACGAACTCAGTATCTTCCACATCGACGATATGCGCTCGGGAGTCGCCATCGCCTGCGAGAAACCCTCCCAGGTAAGCACGATTCCTCCAATGAATCCCTCCGTATTCTACCTGCCGTAGACCCACCTACCCTCCTCCTAGCATCATCACGAGGCACCCCAAACACGGCACAGCCGGTATTAACGCCCGCCTCGGGCGTCTTACATCGGCTTAAACCCAGCGCACAATTTAATCGGGTCCGCTAGCGCGGCCAACTCTACAAAGGGCGAACCCGCTGTCTATACCGCAAGGCTGATTTCCTTCCCGCAAGGCGTTCTTCCAGAACCTCGACTCTCGAATAGGGGCCGTTCCAAGATCCCGTAGCCGCTGGACCAATCAGCGGATCTGGGGTTGCCCGATTGAGTAATAGTGACTTACTATAGCCGGGTCGGAAGTGGGGCCAGGGATGCGCAATGAGATGGGGCATGAGACTATAAGTGTCGCGAGAAGTGTACATGTACATATGCAGGAGAAGGCCTGGCGAGATGAGGGGGCGATGTGGTTGTTGCCGCGCGATAGGACGAAACAGGCAGTGCTAGATCATGGCCATGGGCAGGAAGAATGATTGATGAACATCCGATGCATGCATGCAAGTTGTCTGAAAGGGGATCCGGAGATTGCTGACTGGTACACAGAAGCAGCGGTGTAGTGTGCGTCGCGAGAGGGGTTGATTAATGTCTAAGTCATAATATTGATGAGTGAAGAACTGTCGGTTCATTGCTCTCCAGGACACAATTCGGGCAAAAAGGAGTTATACAATCCTGTAAGGGTGTTCCCAAAGGCTAACCTATCTCCTTGCATCTACCTTCAAGCCCGAAGAAGGCTGTTCATTTTGTCCTATATCGAGACGTTCCGCAGGTCATTCTTCGCCTAGCCATTTCCGTAATTCGTAACGCCGCCCCTCTGGAATATCGTCAGTGGACTGAGATACCTTCGGCATATGCTGTATATTGCTATTGATTCATTAATTGATCTAAAACATCACTAGTCACACAAAGCAAGTAAGAATGCCTAGTCACCTAGTATAGAGCGCATCGGCAACACTCGTTGGGCAACACTACATAGGCTCTCGGGCGTCAGAACCTCAGTGCAAGAAGACCTCCCCAATTCATTTCCATGTCATATAGCATTTCTGTTTTAGGCGTGAACCATTGTTAAGTTGTCTTTGATATGGAGGTCGGGCCTCCGGACTTGGCCCCATCGCAGCCTCATGATTGACTTAATCATCGCGGGTGTTGGCATGTTGTGTAACTCGGAGTACGTAGTCATCTTCCTGAAGCAGAACCATATATGGTGGGGCAAGTAAGAGCGAGACAAAGTGTGGGGTGGAATGCATAGAAGGGGGCCAAAAGCTTGATAGACGATATAATGCTTGATTGTGGTAGCTAATTGACCAACCGACGTGTCCGACTTCGTGTCGCACGGCAACTTTTGCCAGTCGACCTGGCAGGGTCAATTATGAGTCGATTATGCAAGCCCGAAACCTGACCAACGCAGGAGAGGGTCACAGTAAGGCCACCGAGGTTCCATAATTCTGAATATGCACAGGAAGCGGGAAGGCTCTGGTGGAAGATCCTCGCTTGAAACTGTGAGTACCACTTCGATGTCCTACCTTGGTTAGACCTTGATGGATGGACACATCGTAGAATACGAAATCGACCAATCCCATCATGCACCGGACGAGTAAAGGTGAGGTGACCCAGCAAATTGGTTTACAGCAAGTGGGCGCGAATAAATTCAGGGTACCGAAACGAGGCTGTGCACAGGCCGCAGATGTAAGACGGCTGGGAACGAGCGGGAGATGCAGCTAACTAATCCCAAAATAGATCGGGAATATCAAACATCGGCCTAATAACGCAAGGCTGTGTATAATCATGATGTCTGTGGTACCGGCCGAGATGGCGAATATCTAGTTACCAGGTGTAACGAGCGGAGTCGTTGGTGAGTGCAGATGCATGACCTTAGACGCAGCATGAAGAATGAATACCAGTGACAAGAAACTGAAAATAGAGGTCGAGCACAATATTTGCCACGTTTAATAAAATGAGAATGCTGATTTGAGAAATAAAATGCCGTGTAATCATGAGAGATGATGATTTGACGTGTTGAGCTTATCTTGTTGATGATTCGTGCTGGTCATCTGATCCTTGATGACGCCAGCAAAGTATCACTGTGGCATTATGCTTCTCCAACGTGTCTTCATGTCTTGATCCTCTTCCTTAGAGGCTCTAGAGATCGGTCTCTACTTGTCACTCGGGGCCGACCTGCTACAGAGGAAGGACGTATCATCCGAGCTTCTCCAGTCTTGAGAACGCCGACCTGGGTATCAGACGGAGAAGAGCTTTCATTGGCCTTCATACGCCCCTTGCGGCATTCTCGAGTGCTGGTCCATGTTGCGATTGAATTCGGATGTAACGTTTCAGCAAGACTAGCGGAGCTTACCCTAATTTCCTCGTCTTCAAGCACGGGTGTTGTATTGCTTCGGCTCGGGTCAACATTAGGGAAGCCGTTAGGCCGCCAACTTTGGATGGAGTTCGTGGATGTCGTAACACCCCTGAAATGATGGGGAGGGTCTATGCTTTGTAAACTTTCCGTGTCCACCAACTCGGTATGAGCGCTGCAAATTACTTTTACTCCTGATGGCAGCGGTTTTCTGGAGGGATTCCCCATGTATCTTTCCGCAAATGTTTCCTTGGTGATAATGAGTTTTCTTCGTACCGACTCTGAATCTGTAATCAGGCTGTACTTTGAACCGAACCAGCGTACTTTCAAACGCACAAAAGGAGGGGGAATACCGAGTGGTCCTTTGCTTTCAATGATCTTCCAGGTGTCCTCTTGGAACCATTGAGCGATGTACGCCACAGGGACTGCCGACCACACCTTACCGGTAGCTTCTTCCCGCTTCTTATCCACCCACACTTTCCGCATTAGAACTGATGTCTCGGAGAAAGGGTTGTCCGATGGATTGATAACCCCACCGAACATAAAATTCTCAAATGCAGCCCCAAGCTCAGGGGACGGCGGCTCATCGAGTCGTATATGTGGTTCTTCGAGAGAACCGCGACGCATTACGCCGAGACAGTGTGTGATTTCGTGTATCAGGGTGACGGCAAGTGTAAAATCATGACGAAGCTTTGTGCCAAGCGAAGTGGAACTGTACTCGTTTGCAAGAAACCTTCGAAAATCCTCTCGAACCTCAACCCTCATCCCCAGGTTCTCCTGAATGAAGACTTTGGTGCAGGAAGATGTATGAGGGGGCTGAATGCGCTCCATGATAGACCGAGCATAAAATTTGCTCTTGTTACAAGGAACCACGAAGCGGAAATGGAGACCGTGTGCAAGACAATGCAATGCCGATCTCACCTCTGCGAGCATGCGCTGTGTTTCTGTATCGGAGCGTCTGATCCAGTGATCAGAATAGTAATCCTTCTTAGTTTTGGTGTCTGTTAGCGTACGCCCAAACAGTATGGGAAAGAACCATTCGATCACTGAGTCGTACTTGAGAAACATTGAGGCGAGGCGGAGTGTTGGTTGCAGGTTGAGGTATTCGATATCTGTTATACGTCGCCAGTTGCTTCTCTGGAACATAGGGTGAATGTCGATGTTGAGATTTGGCTTTGGGATGGAAGCGTCCTCCAGAAGATCAAATCGGTCGTCATGGTTGGCAACGGCGACAAGCAGGAATGGCCCTTTCAGGATGGGGTTGAATGTTAAGGCCATGGCGAGTTTGGGAACGCTGGAAGTTGATGGTGATGGCATGACCACCGCAGGACCTGTGATGATGAAGGGACGGGCATATTGACTCTCCGAGACAATGGCATTGTGAACTAGAACCTCCTCTCAAAGCCAAACAAAGGAAAGGATTCGAATGGATAAGAGCATATAGCCAGAGAAGAATGAGAAGGAAACGTCAGACCAAAACAACAAAGCGATATGCCCAGACAACGCAAACAAAGACAATCTGATCTAAAGCAAGCGGGATGTTCTGCGCAAATGATCAAGACGCTACTGGATCCTCAAGCAATCTCGATGAGGATCGTTTGCCGTTTCGTGGAACTCGGGAAGGAAAACCAGAGGGAAGTTGCTATATTACATTGACCCGGCTCACCTGCTACATGCCAAGATTGCCGTCGCCTGAAGAGTGCGGCATTACATAGAACGCGTCCTCGGTTGACCCCGCGGAATTACTGGCTGGCATCACGTGAACAATTGGCTAGCGTGTCGCGCTTGTGTTACCCACAGACGCGTCGCGTTGCTGCTCGCCAACATGCCTGCTCCGCAGGCTTTGAACCCACCAGTTCCTTCCTCACTCATATTCCCTACAGCCACTGGATCTCCCTCACCCACACATCCTGGGCAGAGCTCTCCTTCACCCAATCCACTAACACTTACATATTATTCGAGACAATATTCACAATACCCATCGTGCATCTTCGCTTAGCTTCGCTCGGTACCGCTGGCCCTTCACCCTCGCTGTTCCCCAAACAACGTTCCGCGAGAAAAAACACCGTGCCGAACCGCTCGGTGATATTACGTTCACCACTCTTCCGGATTTATGGGACAAGATGGATTGGCAGCTCTTCCACGAAACTGCCGTGGCCATTGTGCCCAACGAGGTGTTAGGGCCAAAGCGATATTGGATTGGGGTTCTAAAGCACGGGAAGCCTCTCTATAACTTCGTAGATGGGGATATCCTGTGGATGAAAGCCCACGCGGTATGTTGAGGATTGGCTGTACTCATCTCGCCATTGACTGACCTAAACGTCTAGAAAATCCCCTACAGCGTGGTGGTTTCATCGTACCAGGGCAAGAATCCTAACGTTGATGTCGAAATTCGATTCCAGAACCAGATGCTCTCCCCATCGAAACTCATCAAGGACCTGAATGAGTACTCTGACAACGTCGTCATTTTCCACGCCTCCGAGATATCGCTACGGGCACCACTGCAGCCTGTGCAGCGTCAATTGGTCGCCGAACCGCAGCTACCGTCAACCGCAACCGCAGCGAAGCCTCCTGCCTCTCCTTCACAGGCTGCCTTGGGACCTTTGCCGACGGAAAAACGAGCATACCAATGGCCCCCCAATATCTCGTCGAGATCTGCGAATCCACCTCCACGTCTGTTGCGACAAGTGCACACGGAGCCGCGAAACTTGCAGCATCATCCCGCGACACCGGGGGAGAGATTTACGAGTGCGCCACCTCTAACGGCAGCGGGCGCATCCTATACTCCTGCAACAACGAGCCAAATGTCGGCAGGGCAGGAATTTGCGGCCGAGCCCCTTAGGCCAGCGGCGGGTATTGGTGGCAGCCCTACATTACCTCGAGCGGCTCAAAACGACAGACCGCTGTCTCTTGACGCGTCTTCGACATCTCGCCACAGTACCGCACAGAACACCCCTTCACCCTTCCCCCCAGCACTATACTACTCTCTAGCCTTTGGTGGACCGTTCGATCTTGTTGACCCGAATCGAACGCGGCTCGAGTCACAACAAGCGCTTCCGGACGAATACCCTGGAAATTACGGATATGTTTCACCGTATATCTCCGAGCCACCAAGTCCGTTCCACGAGGGCACCCCACCTACTAGTGGAAGCAATTCAATGCCACCTGTGGATGGTCTTGGGCCCGTAGTCAAATCTGAGAGACCAGCAACCCCGATAGGAGAGTCCCAATCATCCTTCAATGTTCAGGCAGTCTTCGGTAGAGATATGTCCCTAGATGCAGATGAGCAAGTTCAAGCCAGACCCACCGATGAGAATTTACGACGACTGGTCAATCAACAGCAGCCCGAGGTACTTGAAGCTGGTGTCACCAGAGCTTTGAAAGTCCTTGAATCTCTTCAAAGCTCCTTCGCCCCATACGTGGGATCTAGCCCTGATGCCGATATGTGGATTCAGGCTATTGCAAAACTGGCAACCCAGGCCGAACGAAAGCGTACCGTAGTTGGTGTTGTTGGCAATACCGGGGCTGGTAAAAGCAGCGTTATCAACGCCATGTTAGAGGAAGAACGCTTGGTCCCCACTAATTGCATGCGCGCCTGCACAGCTGTTGTAACGGAGATTTCTTGGAACTACAACACCGAGCCTTCATCGAAATATCGAGCCGAAATCGAATTCATCGCTGCAGCTGACTGGGAGAAAGAACTCCATGCGCTGATGAAGGAATTTTTGACCGATAACGGGACCTTGTCGAAAGAGGCTTCGGATCAGGGCACGGATGCCGGCGTGGCATGGGCAAAGTTTCATGCGGTCTATCCAAAGGTAGCGAAAGATATGCTAGGCGACTGTGGGGTTTCCGGACTCATGACCGAGAAGTCGGTCCAGAATGTGCTCGGAACCACACTCAAGATCAACAAGGCAAACCCGGAACCGTTCTACAGGGAGTTACAGAAGTACGTGGATAGTAAGGAGAAGTCAACCGGAAAAGATAAAGACAAGGAAAACAGGAAGTTGATCCACTCCATGGAATACTGGCCTCTGATCAAGGTCGTCAAAATCTACGTCAGAGCACCCGCGCTGTCGACTGGAGCGGTCATTGTCGATTTGCCCGGTGTTCACGACTCGAACCAAGCGCGAGCGGCTGTTGCAGCTGGATACATGAAGCAGTGCACAGGACTGTGGATCGTCGCACCAATCACACGAGCGGTCGATGACAAGGCTGCGAAAACTTTGTTGGGTGATTCCTTCAAGCGTCAACTAAAATACGACGGAGGGTTCTCCAATGTCACATTCATCTGCTCCAAGACAGACGACATCTCGATCACAGAGGCGACGGACAGCTTAGAGCTGGAGGACAAGATTTCTGCCTTGGATGACAGAGAGCGGGACTGCAAACGCAAAATCGAGGGTCTGCAGTCAAAAATCGATGATCTTGGAGAATCCAAGCAAGTCTACAAGCTAGCCATAGATGGAGCTGATGAGGACCTCGAGACCTGGGAAGGGCTTTTAGACAAGGTCGGCGATGGGGAAACTGTATACGCCCCCATTCAGAGCAAGAACAAACGGAAGAGAGGCAAGGCCGAGAAGAAGTCTCAGAAGAGCAAACGAACCAAAGCTGTAGACTCGGACGACGACTTTCTTGATTCTGACGCGAGCTCAATCGAAGTAGAAACTGATTCAGAGCCCGACTTTGACGATGAGGATGTGCGAGCACCACGGACGCCGCTAACTGAGGATGACATCAAGGCGAAAATAGAAGAGTTGAAGTCAACCAAGAAGAATGCAAAGCGAGAACGGACTCAAATCATCCGCGACATCGAAGACTCAAGGAAGGCTATCCGGGAGGCCAAAGCCAAAATAAAAGACATCCGCGCCGAGATGAGCCACATTTGTATCGCTGGCCGAAACGAGTACTCGAAAGGTGCCATTCAGCAGGACTTTGCTGCTGGGATCAAAGAGCTTGACCAGGAGAACGCTGAAGAGGAAGATGAGGATGCATTCAATCCCGATGAAGACATCCGTGATTACGATGAAGTTGCCAGGTCTCTCCCAGTTTTTTGTGTCAGCAGCCGAGCCTACCAGAAGATGTCCGGTCGTCTCCAGAAAGACGACGGTGTCCCAGGGTTTAAAACTCCAGAAGAAACTGAGGTGAGTGCTGCGCCACGCTTCTTGAGACTAGCAACACTGATATTTTAGATTCCTCAACTCCAAGCTCATTGCAAGAAACTCACAGAAACCGGGCGGATGCAGACGGCTCGCACCTTCCTTCTAAATATGTGCCAGCAACTAGCGACTTTTCATATGTGGGCATCAAATGACGGCACTGGCTTAAAGCTAAGTGACGACGAGAAGCGAGCGGAAGTCAAGTATCTCGACAAACGTCTCACGGAGCTTGATAAGGTATGGTTGAAAACTCTCAGTAGTACCCGTTGTCTGATATCCGGCTGTCGAATTCCAACAAATTTCGTCGGGAGGTTGTTTTCTTTAAATCGGTTCTGGCTCTGCCCTTGATCCCATGCTGACAAGCTGTTAGGGTCTCGAGAAAGCCGTTGAAACATCCATCAAATCAGTGAAGAGAGAAATCTGCCAACAAATATTCGAAAAGTATCCCGAGGCAATCGAAGACGCAATCAACCTTGCTCCAGGCACAGTCCAACGCTGGGGTGCGCCGAAAGCAGACGGCGGCCTCGTATGGTCAACTTACAAGGCTGTCGTTCGACGTGACGGAGTCTACACATCTGCTTCCGCCGGTTCACGCGATTTCAATGCCGAGCTGTAGGACTCCTAAACGAAGTTAGTGTCCTTGGCCAACACTAATCAGACACAGCGTAAGCCCTATCACCAAGCGATTAGCCAATAGTTGGGAGCGAGCTTTCCAGAGCCGTCTTCCCAAGACATTGCAGAATTACACTCACGATGCAAGCAAGATCCTGTACGAATTTCACAGCAGAATCGAGGAGCGCGCTCAGCAAAATGGGTTGGCGCTCGCCAATCTCCAGCTGCTGAAAAATCAAATTGTAACCTGGGAGGGGGTCTTGAATACCTTCAGCATTGATCTGGTCAATTCCATGCACGAACTGCAACGAGAGGCCAACCGGGAATTCACTCCAACGATCATAAATCTCATGCAAACTGCCTACGAGGCTTGCACAGATGAACGCGGGCCGGGGAGCTTCAAGCGAATGAAGGCTTTTATGGAGAACCATGTCGACAGGGAGCGGTTCAAGATGTTCAACGAGGCCACGCGAACCGTCCAGAAGCATCTCAATGACATGTGCAAGACGCTGGAGCACAAAATGGCAGAGCATGCGGATGAGATATTCGAGTCTATGCGTCGAGACTATATGAACATTGTCGGTGGAGCGCATATCAATCAGGACGAGGTTATGCCGAAGACGGAGAGGGCAATGCGGGCAGAGATCCTATCGGTTCTCCTAGGAATCGATAATCAGTTTAGGGCCATTGCCGATGGGGAGCTCGAAGACGAGTCGCAGGGGGGCCAGGAGGAATCCGCAGATGATCCGGATACTGGCACTCCAGAGGTCATCGAGTCGGACAACGACGAGACTATGACCGAGTTTAGGGACGATGACCAGGACAAGGAATCGACGCCAAACGACACCGCCCTATCTGAGCCGTCTGTCGCCAACGTCGCTTCCGAATCGCACCGAACCACGACTCCCAGGACTTCAACACCCAGGAAATCGCGTTCAGTCTCTCCGCCACGGACTCCGAGTTCCTCGATCCCACTCCGACTGAGTACCCCTGGATCTCGAGCCTCCAAGTTCGGGTTCCAAGCCTAGGTCAACGAGGTCAACGAGGTCGACGAGGATGAAGAGATGGAATTGTAAGATGTATCAAAGCAATGACGTCTGCTGCGTTCTAGTGGCTGGGCGGCTTCTACCCTCCACTTGTTGGCGTTGATTAGGTATACGGATTCATTTCTATGGAATTGTTTTGGTTTGGGTTGGGGGACCCTCTTGCTTCAAGGCACGATTTCGAAGGCCGTCTACGGACGTCTACGGATATGGAGTCTGGAGAAATTCCCCGACGTGCTCCTCACAGTGGTGGCTTTTTGCGGGATTGGATTCCTTGGGAAAGTGGCTGGGATGGAATGGGGGGGCAAAATAGTCTTCTCGCTCCCCACCTGGATATCTTTCTCCAGAATTTATGACGGTGATCTGAATGGGTTTGGAGGCGTGTGGCCCTGAGATGGGCTTTCCCTGCGAATAGAGCAGATGGTAATGAACTGATATTCCACATCTTTGACCTGCCGTGATGCTGTGATGGGTCGTTGCCGCTTGCTCGACTAAAGCTGCTAGCAAAAGGTGTGCTGTAGACCGCTGATAAGGCACCACACAGGAATCCCCGATCCAACAATCAGATGGAAACTGGTAACAAATCCAATCGCATTTGCATTTTCCCACGATGCAAGCATGCGGCATAGCCTCGCCGCACGACACCGCACTCTGCCAATCTATGACAAAGCCAGCGAACCCTCTCCAAGTCCGATCCATACCTCAACGCCCAGAGAAACCCAGATGTGAAAGAAGCTTCACTCGGTTCCGTCCAGACCCGTACAACGCCGTTTACATGATGAATCTAGTATGCAAGACAGACAGACACGCGAAGGAAAAGACGTCACACACAGGACTAGGGCGATCTGCTCTAATCATCCCATTCCTCGTCCAGGTTATCTATCAATCTGTTCTCGTCGTCGTTGCGGGCACCTCGGGCACCACGGCCTCCGCGGCCGCTGTCGGCGCCGAGCGAGACGCGGCTGTAGCCTCGGCGCGAGGGGAGGAAGCGTGCGCAGGAGGAGGTGAGGATGATGAACATGTCCTGGAGGCGCGGAATTAGTATTTGTTCATTCCGTGGACAAGTCGGGCAAGTCAAGAGTGCAGCTTACCGCAATAAACCTGCCAATGCTCGCCCAAAACTGGTAATTAGGCAGCTGTCGCCATCCCCGCTGATGCATCACGGTACGCTGGTACACGCAACCACCGACCAGATACACCAACACGGCAATCATTACAATGACACCGAATACGCCACCGGGGCCGAGGGCTTGCGCTTCGGCCTCGACGTGTCCACAGGCGTACGGCGAGCGGCCTTCGAAGATGTAGACGCAATCGTCCACGGCGGCGAGGAAGGATATCGAGGTTTTGGCTAGTGGGTCGGATTCGCAGAGGAGCGAGATGACGGTGGTGCGGCGGCGCTCATCGGCCTTGGGCTTCTTCTTCTTCGGCTTGTCCTCATCGTCGTCCTTGTCGTCGTCGTCGTCGCCGTCGACGATTTCGCGGGTCGGGAGGGAGACGGCGCTGTGGAGGTGGCGCTTTGAGTGCGGGGAGGGACACAGCGAGCCGCCAGTGTAGTTGACGACGAGCTTGCGGCCGCGGAAGACGGGCTCGGAGCTCTCGAGACTGGGGGACGCGCGGATGTCAGCATGGGGGGTTCCTTCCCAATCCCAGCTCCTGCTGTGTCTGTATCCGGCGGGACGGGGAGAACATGGGACTCACCCAATGGCATACTGCCTGTCGCCCTTCTCATAGTACGCGCTGACGTTCTTCCACAAGCTCTTGTCCAGGTCCTTGACGTTGTCCAGGTCCTCGACCACGGGCCCGCAGAAGTTGATGGTGAAGTTTGCGCCGTAGTCGTAGCCCTTTGCGTGCCAACTGCCCTCGTCCTCGTCCTTGCCCTTCTTCTTGCCCTCGGCCGGCGCGGTGCGATGGATGGGGTTCAGGTCGAACGAGCGTCCGGTGGTGGGCGACCGCGCCGTGCATGGCTTGAGCGGCTTCTTGTCCTTGCCCGAGGACGCGGCAGCGGAGAAGTCGGCGGTCGAGAGCAGCCAAAGCAGGGCGGAGAAAAGTAGGAAGCGCATCGTGAGCCTGCGACCGGGGATCAACGAGCGCAGAAACTGTGTCGGGAAACAACGCAAAGAGATGAATGAAAAGCGAGCGTGTCGGTGCCTGCGATCCTTTGGAGCTACGTCTCTGCTGTCTCCGCCGCTGAGCACCGCCGCGTCGGCCTTCCGCCCCAACAGCTGCAGGAACCTGGCGCTAGGTGCGAATCCGGAATAGCGCGGCTGGCCGAATGTAAACGTCATTGGCGCTGCCAAGCCGCGAATAGGCGCAATAACAGTGTGCCGGAAGCAGGCAAATCCGGCCACAAGCAATCGAACGACAACGACGACGACGACGACGACGACGAAGACGAAGACTGCGCCGCGAGATCGAGGGGTATATAAGAGTCGTGCAGCTGCATCTTTCTCGTATACTAGGACAGGCACCGCGGACTTTGGGCTGAGCTGAAGATTGACCTACCGACGCCACACCAAGAGCTTTCCGGCCGCTCCCCCTTTTCTGTCAATTCTTTCCTCGTCTTCAATTCTCAGTCCACCACGTTTTTAGACTCGCCATGCCGCCCAAAAAGGATCCCCCGACTGTGGCTGCTGCTGAAAGGCACGGCTATGAGTTCTTTGGCCCGTGAGTTGAAGCCGTTTTGTATCACCAAGTCCCCTTGCTCACAGCAGTCTAGCCCCGGTGCAATTGTCATTTCCGCTGGCCTGCCTCTGGTCTGCTATGCTCTGACATTTCTCTGCAACGATGTCTCAGGATGTCCGGCTCCTTCGTTGCTCCATCCTTCGACCTTTACCTGGGATCAGCTAAAGCAAGAAGTTGGATGGCAGGGCTACTCTAGCCTGATCAACACGAAGGCTGTCCTCGGAACTCTCGGCTACTATTTCCTCAGCCTGGTCCTCTATGCCTTCCTTCCTGCAGAGACGCATGATTCGACTCCATTGAGGACCGGCGGGAAGCTGAAGTATCGATTCAATTGTACGTTGGTCACGTGCTGTTTCATGACTACAAAACCGCGTGTTAACAACCCATAGCTTTCAGCTCGGCCGTTTTCATCATGGTTATCCTGGGCGCTGGAACCGCCGTCGAGGGTGCCGACTGGCCTCTCTGGGTCTTCATCTCTGACAACTATATTCCCCTGCTCACGACCAACATCTTGATTGCCTTTTACCTGGCATGCTACGTCTACGTTCTCTCGTTCACCGTCCAGCACCCCAAGGATCCCAACATGCGAGAACTTGCAGCCGGAGGCCATAGCGGCAATCTGATCTACGACTGGTTCATTGGCCGAGAGCTCAACCCGCGTGTCACGTTCCCCATCTTCGGCGAAGTCGACATCAAGGCGTTCATGGAGCTCCGTCCCGGAATGCTCGGCTGGATCATCCTCGACCTGGCCTTCATCATGCAGCAGTACCGCAACTTCGGCAAAGTCACAGACTCCATCTTACTCATCACCGCCGCGCAAACCATCTACGTCTTCGACGCACTATACATGGAGCCCGCCATCCTCACCACTATCGACATCATCTCCGACGGCTTCGGCTTCATGCTCTCCTTCGGCGATCTCGCCTGGCTACCCTTCACCTACAGCATCCAAGCTCGCTATCTAGCCACGTACCCCGTGGAACTCGGGCTCAAGGGCATCGCAGGCATCTTCGCCGTCCAAGCAACCGGATACTACATCTTCCGCTCCTGCAACAACCAAAAGAATCGATTCCGCACCAACCCAGAAGACCCCCGCATTGCACACCTCACGTACATCGAAACGGCCGCTGGCTCCCGTCTCCTGACATCTGGCTGGTGGGGCACAGCGCGCCATATCAACTACCTGGGCGACTGGTTTATGTCGTGGTCGTACGTGCTGCCCACCGCGGCCGCCGGGTACGTGATCCGCAATGCAGCAGCCCACCCCATCTCCGCGACCCAATCCGACGCCGTCTTCTTCAACAACTCCTACGGGAAATACGTCGTGCCCGGTGATGCTAAGGGTTGGGGCATGATCTTTACCTACTTCTACATGCTGTATTTTGCGGTTTTGCTTGTGCATCGCGAGCGCAGAGATGAGGAGAAGTGCAGGAGGAAGTATGGGAAGGATTGGGAGCGGTATTGTGAGATTGTGCCGTGGCGAATTATCCCGTATGTTTATTAAGAAGAGGGGGTGGGCAGAGACTGGGATGGCACGCTATCAGACAGGTCGGCTGGTTTGGTCTGGTTGAAGACGTACATCCTCGTATACGTAATGGCAGGGATCGCCCTGCGGTGGAAGATCTATCTTCTAGGACGCCTTGCTACCGCCTGGTCGGTCGAAGACAAGCGTCCAAAGTGGAGCCTTTGTGGAGGAATTTTCGGATGGATTGCTACCGCCTGGTCGGTTGAAGACAAGCATCCAGCACTGAGCCTTTGTGTATAATTTTTAGGAGCGGAGATGGAACGCTATCGCATCCAGGTAGAGGTGCGGTTGACGACGTACATCTTAGTGTAATGCTTAATTTTAAAAGAGGAAATGGTGTGGGAAGAGGAGGGGGGGAGTAGATGCAGATGCTATTATCTCCGATGGAGAATAATTGAAGACATCCGTCTACACCGAAACTGGGCTTGCTTTACTGTGACGTTCGTGGTCAGCTGAGTATGTAGTATTCATACCCATCTTCGCAGACCTGCGAGGTTTCCTGGGTCGTTACCACGGTATGAAGAAGAATTCTTCGAAGCACCACCCCAGAGGAAACGTTACGGATAGCAGGATGATGCTTGGTAAATGCAAGCCACGCCTGGTAAGTGGATGGATGGAGCATAGAACAATAGGTTGACACAATTTTCAACTGGTCTACACGTCTCACATCGTAAAGCCTAACAATAGGGACCATGAGGTATACTTAAGTTCTCTTATAGATTGTACTCTTGCGTTATTGTAGATAGCAATTGCGAAAGAAGTCTTTTGATATAGGACAAGGCCTGCCAAAATAAAAATAATGATAATCGCACATGTACCCCGCACAGATGCGCAGGCATGTGGCAAAGCTCAACTCAATGCATCGATCCATCCGTTCAACCATCCAAATCATGTATACAGCCGCGCCCGGTCAAGGAGCCCTAGGAAAAGAAACCGAATGCGGAGTGAGCCGCAGAAAAACAGATGATATTCGCTCTCCAAACGCCGGAAAATGTTGTAATATTCTTACAGAGAAGGTCCAAGATACGGTTCATTGTTCACCGGTAGAGTCAATATGAGGAGTGACAAGCTGGCGCTGTTTACGAAGTCAATTAATCGACTTCGGCGGCCTTGGCCTTTGCTGCCTGCTTTCGTTCGTTGATGCGGGCTTCTTCTGCCTCAACCATTTCTGTGCTCACAGTCAGCATGATATACTCCTACTTCTATCCCAATGCGGTAGTTCCTGCACCGCTCGCCAAGCCAAGCAATGCATGCATGTGCTCTGCAGCTCGCGAGCGATGACAAACCCCGCAACGACAATATGGACGGAATGAAGCAAGCCACGTACCTCTCCACTGATCCTCGCCCGCATACCGCTCATGATGGATCTTCTTCTCAATATAATGCTTATGCGTCGGATCATTCGGATCGAGCACCTTGACCGTTTCCCATCTGCCCTTCCCCTTGGCCGCATCCGCGCCTTCGACCGCGAAACTGGCGAGCAGCACCGCGAGCGTGGCACCCTGGGCGTACATTCTCGCTTGCACGATTTTCTGGGATGCGCTGAGCGGGGAGCGGTTCACGAGCGCAAAGGACCCGACGAGTGAGGTCACCCAGAAGCCGAAGATGATCGGGTAGCGGTTCTCTTCGGCCCATTCTTTGGCGAGTTGGAGGTTCGATTTGCCGGCGTGGAATTCGCGCTCTTTGGCTTCTTCGTCTTCGATGAAGCGCCGTTTTTCGGGGTTGGTGGCCAGGTCGTATCTGTATGAGGCGCGGTCCGCGGCCAGGATGGCTGGAGTGCATTGTCAGCAGATAATTCTGTAGGACGGTTGGTGGGGATCAGCGTACAGACGAAGGTGCCCGTTGAGGCGACGAGGAAGGCGCGGAAGGGTACTGTGAGCGAGCGGAAGGTGTGGAATCTGCGGTTTGCTGCGAAGACGGCGAGGCCGCCGACGGCGGTTCCGACGACAGCGCCAATGGTTCCGCCTTTGACTGTGGCACTGCGAGAGTGTTAGCAGACATGTCCGAGCGGCTGTTTCCTGCGCGAAACGAGGTCATGCGAGCCGTACTTGTAATGCGCCTGCTCTTCTTCTTTTGTGAGGACCTTCATGGTGAGAGAACTGGTCTGGTCTGGTAGACTGGGGTGTGTAGGGAGCCGGAGGGGTAGTTTGGAGCGTGGAGTGAAGTGCGGGGGCGACGTCGATGCAGACGTAGGTGGACACGGGAGGAAGATATATCTATGCAAGATAATTAATGGGTGAGGTCACCTAAAAACCGGCACACACGCGCAGCATGAAATTGTGACGTCGCCGACTGCCCGAGCGAGGCGCCGCATCTTGCCCGCCAACTCTGCGGTCGGCAACAACCGGCAGCTTTCTAATCACCGGTGTCACTCCACCCCATTCCTGCACTGTCCTTGGCCCGCCCGTTGCGCTCAAAACGCTGCGTTTTATTATCGTCGAGGCCCTCTGCATGACTGTGCATTTTGCCTGCCGCTTCGGCTCGCCCTGGGGATGTGCTTCCTTTCACCCCTGGTGGCTCCACCTCGCCGTCAGCCTTTTCGGCCGCCGGCGTCTACCACCTCATCGGCGTTGTTCCCAGCGGAGAAATCTGATCAAGCCACAGATGACAGCTGATTTATTAAGCCTGGACGATGTATATTGGTTGAGAGCCCCGTCCAGATGTATAGTCTGCAGGAGCCGATTTTCAATCCTATATTTCTCGACAGCTAGAAAGCCTTCCTTCATACCTGTGACATGTACGCAGACCATGTGATTTGTTCGCCCATTTCATCGCAAGCCTTACGGAGCTGTCCTTGAGTACAAGTACATGATATTGTCAAGCTGGGTGGACGAATTCGCCTTAGGTCATATCTCTGTCCTACGCACGAGAATGAAGAATCAGGCACCTAATCGACGCGTATGGCAAAACAAAAGGAGTCTCTTAGAATCTCGGCCCGGCTTAAGTGTATTCGGGGTCAATATGCTACGTTAACAATCAAGTTTCGATCGTGTCGGTGCACGACTAGAATTCGTTAAGCAGCCACAGTGTGGCAAATGCTTTTGCAGTTTGGCTCCTAACATCACGGGCCCAAGGCGGCGATCGTGCAGTATTTGGGATTCATAACCCAATGCATTGGAATTTAATTTCCGAATATCATGTTGAATGTGGGTAGTGAACTATTGCTACCCAGTCCCGTGTAGCTTTTCAGACCTTTTGAGATATGCCCGCCGAACCAACTCCTCCCACCCTCAAATGCATCGAGTTCCAGTAAGAACCAAGGTATTATGAACCCAAGAAGGCGGTTTTGCCCAATTGGTATGCCTGCATATCATCTAGTGATGGAACAGGCGAATGTGCTGTTCCACAAACGTGATGCCCAGCTTCTCCGCCGTCTCAAATACAGCGGAATCGTTCTGGCTTCCCGTCGGCGCTGCAATGTATTTCGCTCCGCTACGAGCGGTCCGGAAGACGTTGTCGATGAACGGGAAGAAGGCATCCGAGCTGACGGCCACATTTTGCAACTTCTCTAACCACGCCTTGCGCTCCTCGGGACTGAACACCTGCGGGACCTGACCCTCCTCGAAGAATGACTCAAAGTCATCGCGCTCAATGCCTGATTCGGGGACGAGTCCGCTGCAGAGGAGATCGATTGCGTTCGATTTCGACGGTCGTTTGGTGCCCTTCTTCCATTTCAGGTTCAGTGTCCGCTCGTGAAAACGCATCCACCAGTTGTCGGCCTTGTCACCAGCAAGACGGGTGCAGTGAATTCGAGCTTGTTAAATGCATCAGTCTTGCAGTTCTATTATATTTATACCTAACGTGGATTGGCTTACATTGCTGACCGGCCCCGAGACCGATGATCTGACCATTCAGAGCGTAGCAGACACTGTTCGACTGTGTGTACTTGAGAGCGATGGTCGCAACAGCCAAGTCTCGAAGTGCTGATTCTGGGAGTGGCCCCGAGTTCTTTGGGGTAATGACCGTGTTGAAGGTATCGGCCGGTGAAATCTTCGCGTCATTCCGGTGTTGACGAAGATTGATACCAAAGACAGTCCTCGTCTCTTCTGTTCCTGGCACGTAATCCGGGTCCATTTGCAGGACAAGGTACTTGCCTCCCTTCTTCTTCTTCAGAATCTCCAACGCCTCGCCGGTGTATTTTGGAGCGATGACACCGTCGGACACTTCGCGGCTAATGATCTTTGCGGTCGGAACATCGACTTCGTGGGAGAGGGCGACCATGTCGCCAAAGCTTGACATGCGGTCGGCACCACGAGCGCGAGCATAAGCCTGTGCGAGACCTGAGCTCTCAATGCCTTCGATATCGTCCACCATGTACACCTTTCGCTCCTCGTCGCTAAGAGGCACCCCAATAGCAGCGCCAGCTGGAGAGACATGCTGATAATACGTCAGGTACTAGACCTAGAAACTAGGGCTGAATAAAACAAACCTTGAAGCTCGCTGCTGCCGGGTAGTTCAAAGCCTTGCTAAGCTCTTGAACCAATGGCCAGGCGTTGAGGGCGTCCAAGAGGTTGATGTATCCCGGTGCACCGCAAAGGACCTTGAATGGCAACTGCGAGTCCTGCATGTACACCGTTGCGGGCTTCTGGTGGGGGTTTGCGCCATATCGAAGCGGCAATTGCTGTTCCCCGTCACCCGCATACTTCTTGCGGAAGAAGTCTGAGATGGCGTGGTCATACCCTGCGGTCTGCTCGAACGCCTTCAACGCATGCTTCTGCCTGCTCTTTTCCGAGACCTCTCCATCCTTCTCCAGCTCTGACAGAAAGTCATGGTAGTCCTTTGGGTCGCTGATGATAGTGACTCGGGCATGGTTCTTGGCCGCAGCGCGGAGCAGAGTGACACCGCCGATATCAATCTCCTCTACGGCTTCAGGAATGGTAACATTGATCCGGGCGACGGTTTCCGAGAAAGGATACAGGTTGCAGACCACGAAGTCGATCTTGTCAATGCTATTCTCCGCCAGATCTTTGCTATCAGAATCAAGATTCCTCGCAAGTATGCCTCCATGAACAGCTGGGTGTAGGGTCTTGACTCTACCTCCGAGCATCTCTGGTGCCTTGGTAATGGCGGAAACATCCTCGAGCGGAAATCCGGCCTCGCGAATCATCTTCGCGGTGCCTCCGGTCGCCAACATGCGGACACCATTGTCATGGAGACCCTTGGCGAGATCCAAAAGACCAGTCTTGTCGTATACCGACAGAATGGCTGCTTCCGGTCAGCGCGTTCTCGGGTCTATAAACAAATTACGGATCATACCGGTTTTCTGCCCCGCCATGGTAGTGAACTCGTGGGGAACGATTCAAGACGTTCAATGGGGGGGGGGGGGAATGGTGGATTGAAAGAGTGAACGAAGAAGATATACCCGGCGCAGCTTGGAAGCCACAATAGTGAGCTGAGCGCGCGTATCCGGCGTAAAATTTATTGAAAGTTTTGCCCCGCGCCTGATTGACGTAGACTGCCCCTCGTCCGGTTTCGGCAAGCCTGCACTACCCTAGCGGATGAATGTAGGCCCGACGCGCCGTTGATGCACCTGTCCGGGAAGTTTCTTGTCTCTATCACTGTTCCTTGAGGCTCAATTGTTCGATCGTCTACGAAGTACTGCCAGTAAATCGATGCGTGCCGTCCTATTTCAATTCTTTCGAATGAAAGCATAACAGCCAATCAGCGCCCGGAGCCTGAAAGCCGGGCCTCGGCCCAACTTCGCTGCAGCTGACTCTGCCTGTCAAACTCCGCATGTACACGGTCATAGTGTTACCTTTGCACCTCAACTATACACAGAATGGAGACCGGAACAGAAGAGCTCATCGGGCACCTCAAGAATGTTCTCCTCGAACTCTCCACAAGCCCCTACCCCGAGGTCGCGTGCCCCCCCAACCTCCCCAAACGAGCCTCCGTAGCTGTAATCCTCCGCATTCAACCCAACTATGACCATTGGCCTGCCGTGCAGACCAAGCACTCCAGCTTCCAACCCCACAAACCGCATAATCGACGGAGATCATCGGTGGCTTCGAGTTCCGAGCACAAGCTCTCGTTCAAGGACATCATAGACGCCTACTTCGAACAGGATTGGGTCAAACATGGGGACCCAGAAATTCTGTTCATAAAGCGAGCGTCGAGAGTCGGAGACAAATGGACAGGGCATGTAGCTTTGCCAGGTGGAAAAAGAGACCCAGAAGACGAGAACGACCAGATAACAGCCATGCGTGAGGCTATGGAGGAGGTTGGCATCGACCTCTCCTACGCGCATGCCATCTCAGTTGGAAACCTCCCACAGCGCATAGTGACCACGTCGTGGGGAAAGGTGCCGTAAGTTCAACCTTGGCACCGACGATTGATTGCATAAAATCTCCAAACTCTACCAAAACGTGGAACTCACCGTGTCATAGTCTAATGGTGCTCTGTCCGTACGTCTACCTCCTCACTTCGCCCGACTACCCGTCCCAGCGCCTCCAGCCCACCGAAGTAGCCTCTACACACTGGGTCTCCCTCCGCGCTCTTCTCTCCCCCGCCCTCCGCACCTACGAATACGCCGATGTGTCCAACCGCCTTGCAAAATCCGAGCTGGGGATAAGACGCTGGTTCCTGCAAGTTATGCTCAGTAAAATGATGTTCGCAGCCATCAATCTCACACCCTCTGTCAGCACATACTGCAGCTCCATTCCCGGCTTCGTGCCCTTGGGCCCTGCCCCCAACGCCTCCGTACTTGGCAAACTCAAGGAGATATTGCAAGGTCCGGAATCAGCGTCCCATGTCAGGCAACAGCCGCTGATGTTGTGGGGACTCACATTAGGCGTGGTTTCCGATTTCCTGGAACACATACCCCCGCATAGCGCGCTAGAGTTGTGGACGTACCCCACATTCACGAACTGGGATGTTAGGTTCACTATGTGGGCTATGTCGTACAATTTTCGAAAGCGGAAAGCTATAGAGATGAGCTCGGCGGTTCAGTCGACAGCAAACCCGGTTGTGGTAGAGGAGGGTGTGGAAGCTGCTCAAGTTCCCAAGCAGGAAATCCCAGATCCAAAGGCGGGAGAGCCCGAGGAGCCCGCAGAGGTGGGTATTGCAGGCCTGGGAGCTGGTAGAAATTGGGGCAAGACTGGGAGACAGAAGCTGATTGCGAGAGGTGCCGCAGTCAATTCAATGTTGGAAGGATATTACCCTATTGTACGCAAAGCTGTGGCGACGGCTTTGGTGGGAAGGGTAACGGTCGTTTCTCTTTTGATCGCATATATCTGGAATAGGTACAGACATCGGTCGTAAGCCACCAATATGTTATATCATTTCACATTGGGAAACAATATCTTATACATGATCAAGAGTGGACGCAGAGTCCGACAATATGGATGCTGTCTGCCCTGAGTACACAACATAATAGCTTTGCAGTCATAAACCAGATAATATGAATAGACCGAGCCATCGAGATCCAGGCGTGCCAGGACCTAGAAAAGTTGTGCTTCTAGTCATGAGCGCTGACTGGTTGTTGAGATGGTACCAGACGAACTCCTTGTGATGCCTAAGATGCCGCTGGAAAGATGCCGCGCTTGCCGCCCACCAAAGTCCGTACAGCATCGTGGCCCCAACATACAACATCTCCGGACGGCGCTCCCGATTCCTACCGAATGTCGAACGTTGGAAGGCTCGAGTAAAAATTTCGAGCCTGCATGGTTAGTACAACACAACGTCAAGTGGATGTGAACCAGCCTCGGACAAGATGATCATGTCCGAATCCCGAACAGGTTCCGGCTCGGTTCCGATCTTCATGCGGCGGGGATAAGTCCATCTCATTAAGGATTAGTGCGTTCGTTACCAAACTTTGAGCACCACGCAACACCAAGCTCCGAAACTTTTCCCATCCAAGTTCCCATACCAAGCCAACTCTCTCCTCAAGACCAGCCATCATGGGCCCCAAAGTAAGACCCCAAGGTCTGCCATTCACAAGCGCTCTAACAATCTCCAGGCAAAGCGCGTCGCCGCGCCCCAAGAAAATGTCACTCTCGGACCCAACGTGCCAGAAGGTTGGAGCATTTACCTCACCTCCAGCCTATACCCCCTCCATGCTAACTCATTCCCCCAGGCACGCTTGTCTTCGGCGTAGCCCGCATCTTCGCGTCCTTCAACGACACCTTCGTCCACATCACCGACCTCTCCGGCCGCGAGACCATCAGCCGCGTCACCGGCGGCATGAAAGTAAAGGGTTAGGAGTGAAATCCATATCCCGCATTTACTCTACCATGTCCTGGACGCCCGAAGGAGCTAACGGATTGGGATTGTCACAGCCGATCGCGACGAGTCGAGTCCGTATGCTGCTATGCTTGCTGCACAGGTACGTGGTAGTGAGCTGTGCTTAATTGAAGGGGGATAGAAGGATGGACATGCTGCTGATGCGTTGAAGTAGGATGTCGCTGCTCGATGCAAGGAAGTCGGAATCACGGCGCTGCATATCAAGATCCGCGCCACGGGCGGCAATCGTACTAAGACTCCGGGCCCCGGTGCTCAGTCTGCGTTGAGGGCACTCGCGCGTGCCGGAATGAGGATTGGGAGGATTGAGGATGTCACGCCGACGCCGTCGGATTCTACCAGGAAGAAGGGAGGGCGTAGGGGACGTAGGCTATGAGTTGCGATGTGCCCGCTACGGGTGGAGGCAGTGCCCGAAAATGTTTGGCTTGCTATGGAGATAGCTGAGTGGAGGATCAGGGCAGGAAGAGAATTTGAGGCCTGACAGAGTAGTTTTGCGGAAGCCAATCAGATCATCCTTCTAGATTCTTGGTCTTAATGGCTCAACTTCTTCTTGTTAAGGCTTTCACCTCCCGAATGGCGCTTTTAAGGTAGGTAGTGTGTCCAGGTTGTTTCCTTCGTTCTTCTCGTTACCCTGCCTTCAAGAATCGCCAGACTGGCTTCACGATCCTAGTGAAATTACGGCCATCAGCTCAATGTATGTGATTCGAGGAGTCGAAGAATCTGCATTCGGAGGTTTCGAGTAAAAGACTTGGCATAGGAGTACGTGAATGCTGGGGGTGAACGCGGGTGAGTACTGTTGTCTGTGTGACTGACACCCTTTGGTTCTTACCTTTCCGATTAGGTAGGTTGGGAGTTCCGACGCGATATACTTGGACATGTATTTGTCTGAGCTTTCTCTCTCTGGTCTTGCTCTTTCGCATTCGCCAGTAATGGTACTTGTAAGGCACAGATCCATTCACTCGAATTATAAGGTGGCCGGTGTGAGGAGTGCCAAATTCCACATCCCATATGCTCTCAACGAGTCTTGGTGTAGTGCTCGCTCTGTAGCAAGCCTCTCACCAGAGCCGTCAACTGTGGCGTTCGCCTAAACAGCTGGGGCCTTCGCGATCTCAACATGGCGTTCAGGCCTCGGACACTGACACGCGTGATAAGTCGTACCGTTACGATCAGGCAATATCACGCTCTTTGCCACTGATGGATTACTTAGGCGCAGTGAAACCCATGTCTTCATACGAAAGGATCGCGTAGCTATTAGAATTAATCCACAATATTCAGCATTTCTCAGCATTACTTGAGTACTCGGGTCTGGTTCCACTATCCGATTGACTCTTCTTAGACCAGTGCTTAATTTCTATCTCATCCGCACGAAACCAGGTCTCCATCCGCCGCCAAGAAGATATATATCCACAGAATGCCCGCTTTGGAAATCGCAGCCAGTGTGGCGGGATTCATTTCCCTTGGGATCGAGGTTTGCGAGAAGCTTGTCAGCTACTACCAAAAGTGGGATCAGTGCCCCAATGACATGAAAGATCTGGTCGGGGACTTGGGACGATTCAAAGACCTGTTGGAAGAGTTCAAGCGCATGTCGAACTCCGGCATGTTCCAACAAGATCTGTCGGATTTGGTTGCCGAACAGCTCCACCTTTTTGAGGCAGACATCGAAAAGCTTGACAAGAAGCTCAAGAAGATCAAGGCTGAGGCAGTTCCCAATGGCACCTGGGAGAAGATAAAGTCGCAGGGGAGAAGATTTGCTTACCCCTTCAGAAAGAGCACAATTGAAAAGTTGAGAGAGACCGTGGAGAGCGCCATGGACCACATTCGTGGCTCTGTTGAACTGTCCACCCAGTAGGCAACATGTTTTCCCGTCCGTCGATCAACGCACTAACAATATATAAAACAGCCGGTACGCCTTCTCTACCAACCGCTCTTTGGATCGCTTGATCGGTCGATGGAATGCCTCCCAACTCAGTAAGACATGCCGTGCCGAGTTGCATTATGCTGCTCATACATGATAGAATCAGAGAACGCCAGCGTATTTGATTCTATAGGCGTCTCGCCCTTGCAGCAAAAATTGAGTAACTGCCGCAAGGAACGTCTACGATCAACTGGTCTGTGGGTCTTGGAGAACGACACGTACAAGGCATGGAAAGATAGAAAGCAGCAAAGCATTTGGATACAGGGTATCGGTAAGTGTGGCGGGCATTAAACTGCGGGAACTTGCTAACAAGCTCATCTGCAGCTGGTTCTGGCAAGTCCGTACTGTGGTGAGTCTCAGCAACTCGCCAGTAACGCCATTTAAACACTGATGGTATTCAGCTCTTCGATCGTGGATGATCTTGAAGAAACCGTGGCTACGTTACGGAATTGCGTCCTCGAGCACTTCTTCGAAAGTACGGATCCTACAACGTGTTCCATGATGTCGCTACTCACAGCGACCACGCACCAATTGTGTTGTGCACTCGGTGATGAGGCAGCGTCGCTCATTCTTCAAGACATCCGTACAAAGCTTGATCATAGCTTTGGGAAGTATAGACCAGGTGTTGAAGATTTGAAACGTGCCGTGGACATAGCATTCGAGGAAGCTAAAGCTCAGCACGTTTTTATAGTTGTGGATGGACTTGATGAGTGTTCGGATCTTGAGGATGTCTTGTCCTGGCTATCGAATACCATGGAACGCACCGTAGGAAGCGTGTCCTGGCTTTTCTCGAGTGCACCCCTCCCAAAAATCGACTTGACCCTGAAGACACGAACGACTGCAATCCGTCTCGGCCCGGCAGAAGTCTCGGCCGACATAAAGGAGTACCTCGAGCACCAAATACTGAATGATGAACATCTCAGAAAGAGAGGCTCTGCGGCAAAGGCACGCATAGTCGAGTCAATAATGGCAAAATCGGAGGGCGTTCTGTAAGCAAAAACGCAACAAAATTATTCAATAAATTCCTGATGGCAGCCAGTTTCCTCTACGCAGTCTCTGCTCTTGGTTCTCTGAGACGGTGTTTGTGCGACGCCGATATTGACGACTGGCTCGACTGTATGCCGCCGAAAACGTTCGATCTTTACGACCGTATCTTGTTTCAGATGGAGGAGATGCACTACGAGAAAGCCGTAACCCTGCTCAAATGGCTGATTGTGGCGGAAAGACCACTCCGACTGGAAGAGCTTGTCGAGGGGCTTCTCATCGACCGGACCTTACATCTGAATCCAAAACGACGCCTCTCTGAAAGCGATCTGTTGGAAATATGCCCGATGCTTGTTAAAACATATGAACGAGTCTTTTGGGACCCTAAGCTGGAAAAAGAGGTCCGATCTACAGTCATGCAACTGAACCACAATGTGGTGAAGGAGTACTTGTTCTCAGATCATCTG
Source organism: Clohesyomyces aquaticus (assembly GCA_002105025.1). NCBI lineage: Eukaryota > Fungi > Ascomycota > Dothideomycetes > Pleosporales > Lindgomycetaceae > Clohesyomyces > Clohesyomyces aquaticus. The sequence goes on along the minus strand of MCFA01000009.1, from coordinate 385,339 downwards.
AGTCATCTCAGCTCTGGCAAATATGACATCTTCCGGCTTTCCGAGGAATGTTGCCAACGGCAAGTGGCCGAAACTTGCGCCATCTTCATCCTGGAGCAGGCCAAGCAGAAACAACCGATCAACAGTTGGCATTTTTGTGACGTCAACATTCCAGAACCTCGCGACTTCTCAATAAATGCCCGCGGCCAATTTGAGTTTAACTTGGAAGCGGATCTTCGACTTGTGCGCGACGACGTTTTCGACGTCTTCCCTCTCCTCGGCTATGCAGCGAGGTACTGGCCAGCTCATGTCGGAAAGTACATCGAAATACGCAAAGAATGCCCGCTCGACCTCTCAGCAGTGATGGAGATTTTAATGACAGAAGAGTTGATGACAAACAGTTGGAAGCTCTACAACCACGAACAGCCCTACTTCTCCTACTATGACTGGCAAAAGGCCCGGTCCATGGCTGTCGACGAAAAGAACAGACATAGCTCCCGCTGTCAAAGCCACAAGGACGAGTGCGTAAAATACATCCCAAGCGGTATCGTCACCAACGTACCACCCCTCTACGCCGCAGTTTATTTCGGATGGCAGCCTCTTGTTCGCTGGCTGATCAATACTGGAGGCTTTATCTACGATGGAACCAAGTTTGAATCGCCAATCCCATCAGCATTGCAGCTAGCAGTTATGCGGGGATTTAGAGCCATTGCTCAAGATTTAATCGCTGCCAATTGTTCCGTGACTGAATGGATCGCATCTGGATACGACAGTTATACACCTATACAGGCCGCGTCTGCCCTCGGTGATGCGTCCATGATTCACATTTTGAGCGAACGATTAAACCAGGATCGCTGTGACGCGTGGTCCGGCACCTCCCTCGAGCTCGCCATTACAAAAGGTGGTCGCGATGCAGTGGCCGAAATCCTGAATACACTGACAGGCGACTATCATACCAGATGGCTACGGGAAGCAATTACATACTGTTTCTGCCGCCGGGGAAAAGATGACGCCACCATCGGCTTACTGATCGACAAGGCGAAAGAGCACGCGGCCCGTGGGGAAAATGTGCTATCCCAGGAGGCCATAGTGTTTGCTGCCGCCGTACCAGCAATTCTCAAGGAGTGCTTACCAATTGCTCCCGATCTAGATGTCGAGAATCTCAATCTGGCCCTTCGACAGATGGCATCTAGAGTCAAGTCGGAGCCCGATCTTATCGGCCTCACGCGGGGGCTAATTTCTAAGGCGAAAACTCCAATCCTTTCTAAGAACACGATTGGCCTTTATGCGCTCCTCCGCCAGCCGCAAGGTCTCATGGACCTAGTCCAGGGGATTGCTGGGGGCTTGCTGGATCAGGACCTTGACCGCTTAGCTCGCCGGCTTCCGGAATCGGGCCTCTCGTACCCCGGCCTGATAGAGCTCGACTACAGCGAGCTTCCTAACCTTAGCGCTCTTTTATTCGGGTGCCTCTATAAGACCAACGTTGGCGGCAGTTTGGCGTGCTACCTCGCGGACTGGATCGTGCTCCACCGCACCGGGACGAAACCTCCAATACTCGTACTGGATCCGCCTATAATTGTGGACTGGCAAACCGAAATGCAACTCACACATGCGAAAGAGAACCGGCCGTGGACATGGGGCCACAAGGTCGTTGCACCTCTTCCAGGAGATGAGAGTGGCAGGATCGACGGTGGACTAGTTGGGAAGATGAAGGGAGAAGTTGGAAAGTATTTCGAAGCTATCATTGAGCGCCATCACTCCGTCAGCTTCCATCTTGATCCTTACTTTCCGGAAACGCATTGTTGGCCTCAGGCTACTCGGACAATTAAGGAGGTGTTAGAGATGAACATGCCCTACTGACCATACCGTGTTTACCACGTAGTCTCGTAAGTAATGTGAGTAGCAAGAGTTGGGAGTCACCTCTGCAGGCAAGTCAGCAGATCGGCCTGCTAGGTGGCCCCCGAGGTCGAAGTCGAAGAAGTAGGGAACTGTCGCAAAGGAGCCAAGGTGTTGATATTACACGGGTAGTTATGAATATGCCACTACAATCTATCTTATGGCTCTTCACTTCGCACCGGTTTCCCGTCTCGTTTCACAGGAAGCGACAGCAGCAGGGTGTTTTCAGCATTCGCCCAGATAATCCAGCTTTACTCAACCTCCTTCGGCCGTCCTCTTTCGGACCAGAATTTGTAATTAGCAAGAAACAACAATGTACATAGTCGGGTCGGTCATCATCTATGGCTAGAAGAGGTCGTTCGTGTCCAGGTTTAGATGGCACCTGATTCGGTCTAGTTCGCAGTGGCTTGGCCGTTGCAGTTTCACTCCTCAACTGCAGGCTGCTCGCTTTCTACCTCCTCAGTCCTTATCTATTATTCTATCCATCGCCTGCACATTCCTGGGAATCCGCTTGTTCCATCTATTGAGCGTTTCAGAGCAAGTCTAGTCTCATTATTAATCACTCTTCCATGTGAGTACTAGGAGGGTGTCTTGTCACCAGCCTTGGTGGTACATACACGTGCAGAGTACTGAATCTTCCAAAGACCCAGCATCACCATCCTCACTGAAGCTGTAGTCTTGAACAGGGGTCGCATCGCATTCAAGAGTCGCACTCTCGATATCCTGAGATGGAGGATACCTTCACGAGGCTAGAAAGTGATATTCGGGCTGAGTTTTGCAATCCTTGCTACGAGTTTCTCACCACAAATCCGATCGCGGAGCGCTTGAGAATGGCCACCAGATTGGAGGACCTTCCGGACGATTGGAGCGGGAAGCGCAGTCTACACTGCACCCAAAATCGACCAATATCCCTCCGGAGGGAAGATATATGTCTTTTCTGTCGTATAGTTCCTGATACCTGGGAACTTATAGATGTGTCTTATCAAATAGCAGCTCACCAACAGTCAATCCATCTCTGGTCCATCAGCATAAGTGACGGCATTGAGGCAGAACCTTCCACAGATGAGTGGTACCGATTCGAGGAACGGCCGAGTGATATCTTGTTTTACGTTTGTGCTTATACTCGTATTACATCCGTTTCTTCATTTCCCCTTGTACTGACTATATCAGGTGAGCCTACCGCCCCAGTCGTCCAAATGAAGCCGATATTGGAGAATTTGTGGTCAACAGAGCAGGTTCAAGCATCTCGTGGTTGGCTAGAAAATTGTTTCTCGAATCATTTCTGCCCCTGGGCGACCAAAGCTCGGTTACCAACCCGGGTACTCGATGTCTCGGTCATAAATTCCCACGGGGTCTCGAGCGAGCTTGACAAGATTCGATTACACCACAGTTCTGTTGATGAAACAGAGTCATATGTGGCCTTAAGTTACTGCTGGGGCGGACCTCAGCCTCTATCTCTCAACGCACGCACAATCGATGACTTGACTGGTGGAATCACGCTGTCATGCCTTCCAAAAACCATCGTGGATGCGGTCCGTGTCACGCGCGATTTAGGGCTAAGATACCTCTGGGTCGACTCGCTCTGCATTATGCAGGATTCAACCGACGACAAAACCAAGGAGATCCGTCATATGGGTAACATCTACGAGAATGCTCACGTCACTATTGCGGCCGCAAACGCGCCAACAGTCGAGCATGGGTTTTTGAAAGCAAAACTTGACATGTTTTTTTATAAACGCTGGGAAAGACTGCCTTTCGGTAAAAACGGGGAGGTTTACATAGCCGGGGTAGGCCTTAGGAGATATGACACCCAACTTGAGCCTTTAGCCCAACGTGGTTGGGCATTTCAAGAAGACCTTCTCTCCCCACGAATGCTTATTTTCGACACTTTGGGCCTGAGATGGCGGTGTACACTCCACCCGGAAATTCTTTATCAAGGACTAAGTCCGTACTCTAAGCTCGACATAGCTGACCAGGCGTATAACGGCATGCTTCAGCGGATGAGAGGGAAACCCGGATCGGTGGCGACTGTCACAAAAAGTTCACCCGAATGGAAGGGGCAGCTCATGGACAGGTGGTTCAATATTGTGGAGATATACAGCTCCCGGCAGCTCAGCCTCGATTCAGACAAGTTCCCGGCTCTATCCTCCATCGCGGCGAATTTCTCTACACTCGGTGGGCGTTATTTTGCAGGTCTGTGGGGAGTGATATTCCACCCTTGCTTGCTGTGGAGAACAGACCCCGAAACCGAACATACCTCAATTTGGCCCAGATCAAAACCGACAGTGTCTAAATATCGCGCGCCATCTTGGTCATGGGCTTCGACAAATGAGAAGGTCGACTTTACATACAGGCGTTTCAGTGCCGGGGCCTATGTCCTGAAAATTCTGTCGTGCGAGGTCACCCTTGCGAATAAAGAATCGCCCTTTGGGGAAGTGACGGCGGCAACATTGACTGTTGCCGGGCTGCTCTTGCAAAATAAAGACAAAAGCTGGTTGTCTCAGTGCCCGCCGCGTGCGCTTCCAAAGGGGTTCTACCTTGATCACCGCAGACGGGACGATCCATCTCCGAACAGTGTGTACTTCCTTCGCATCTGGCAGCATGATCGGAGTAAGAGAGACGGATATTATGGAGGCAGTCCTTCTTTTGGTATCATATTGGAAAAGATTTCGAAGGACCAGTTCGTCAGAATCGGTTTCTTCGAAGAGATTTCTGCTCTCCCGGTGGGGGACATAGAGAATACCACTGAGACCGTCTTGACGATTATCTAAGAATAGAGGGGATACAATTCAATATATCACGACATATGATTGCAGATATGGTAACTCTACTGCGAAAAAACCAACAAGGGCTCCGTCAACAAGATGTATAACTCCACATACTCATATGAAAGCCCAGGGCCGTGATTATAGTGATAAAAATTGTGAAACAATCTCATATCTCATTGTCCGATTCCGCGCTTGTTTCTCTATATGCAATCCACCAAGTATAGGAAGCAAAGGGGTCTCTTTCTCTTTAATATCCAACAAATTTACGACTAATCCCGTGTCAGTATATCAGCAGCACAAATCTGCATGTAATATGCTACGAGGTGAACTATATCCAGGCTATCCGAATACCAAAACCTAAATCCTTTCAGCTTAAGCCGAACCACTAGCTTTCAATTTTCACCGGCTCCCTACCGCTCACGTATCGCGATTCATCCCGTCTTGCCTCTTCATATATCTCCTTAATTGCACTCCAATCATCGGATCTCTCAGCCCTAATAGATGAGAGGGGGTGTAAGCACTCCCATGATTCCAACTATCAAAGGATTTCGACCCCGCACACGTTAAAAAAAGACACTCAAGCAACAGGCGTGTCCAGCCCAGCGCACCTCACATTTGGAAACATATCGACAAGAAGCGAAGCATCTACAAAACTCGACCCCTTGCAATCCCTCACGAGCCTCCATCCCTCTTAATTCAACCCCCCTCACACCATTCCCACTTCCCAACATTCATCTAAAACGACAACGTCGCCCCCGCCGTCCCCACAACCTTAGCCTTCACCTCACTCGCCGCCAACAGATTCGGCACACCATACTCTACACTACTCAGCTTCCCCGCCAACGCCGTATTACCCGCGCCTCCAAAGTCATTCCCACTCGCAACCGCATATCCCGCATCCGTGCTATAAAGCGGTTTCTTACTGCCCACAAACGCATTATTCTGAACCAGCACCTGCGCTCCATCCCTCGTATTAATCGCATCCGGCACATTCTCATAATAATTATTGAAAATATGGCCCGTGCCGAAGCGAATACTCGGGCCACGGGAGTTGATGTTCTTCCAGTAGTTGTTGTGGTAGGTGACGCGGAGGTGGGCGGTGTCCTCGTCGCCGTTGTTGTCCGAGTGGCCGACCAGCGAGCATTTCCAGTGGTCGTGGAAAAAGGTGTTTGAGACGGTGATGAAGTCCGCTGCGTGCGTGAGATCGAGGAGCCCGTCGTAGTAGTCTTTATCGTGGTCCCGGTCGGAGGAGAGGTCACAGTGGTCGATCCAAACGTTGGAGGCGTATTGCACGGCGATGGCGTCGCCGCCGACGACTTTGGAGATGGAGAGGTTGCGGATGATGACATTGTTCTTGCGCTTGACAGTGAGGCCGAAACCAGCGAGCTCTAGGAACTTGTTAGTAAAGGCTCTGGGCTGGGGTGGACATTACTTACTGGCAGCAGAGCTCTGTCCAATTATACTCTTGTTGGCGCCAACCTTCACAGTTCCAGTGCCACTGAGTGCACCAGAGACGATGACGATATGAGGAATATCATCTGAGACAGCAGCGGTGAATTGAGCGTAAGTGGAAACAATAGTGGTATTTCCTCCTTTTCCGCCCGTCGTACCACCGTTCTGAGTGGCAAAGCCAGTGCTTGGAGTATCTGTGACAGATGCACGCTTCGCCAACGTTCCTCGATTCCCCTCAGTGATTGAAGTTGGTGCTGCGAGTGCAATGGTCGAAAGACCCAAAGTAAGCAAAGTACAAAGCTTCATATTGAACAAGAATGGTTCAGAAAATATGTAACAAATAATGGCCAGTAAGTGATACTACAGGATAGAAGCAGACTGGATGCTAGAACGATTCGTTCTCCAAAGCAAGATCAATCTCTTTTATATACTGAGCATCGTAAACCTAGGTCACCCAAGACATACCCTTGAAACGCAAGGACCTGGCTTCAGATCAGAGGTGGTCGGAAAACCCTCCCACAGATTTTGCACCAATCGACATCGTTCCAAGTTGGTGACCAGGAAGTCTGGGGTCGGAGAATAGAGTCCTCACGACCAGGTACGGTATGCTTGGACGCACCGTGCAATAAACAAGCTCTTCGGCTCCCATGGCTCAATCTATGTTTCGACACGCTCTCCCCAGATGGCGGTGACTAGCCTCGCAAATCCGTGCGGGAAGACAGGCGTTTGCCGAGCACACAGGTGCGCTGAAACATCACTAAAGTGATCGAACGTTCCTTTCATCAGGCTCTTGGATATTGAAGGAAAGAGACTCGTTCTTCTGTCCAACGTTCGGATTCGCGTTGTTGACCTGGCCACCATATCTCTGCAATGCCGGCTAGATGTTGTGCAACTCGAGAATTCGGCTCCGGAAATACAAGCGTGTAATGCACCGTTTGAGGGTGCCGAGGTCGATTCGTCGCTTTCGGTTTGTGTTCTTGGCGGAAAAAAGGGCTGGTATGTCAATATAGGCGATATTGCGTGGATCAGCGTACCCTGCCCTCCGCTTCTCAGATTATGCGGAGATATGCCTTCAAAGGCCTTATGGGAGAAGAGTGTGGTTACAACTGAGGTGAAAATCTTGACGGAAGAATCATTTCCGAAGCTCTCATGACCGCACTGATGAGATGAAAGCGAACGTTGTTGGGGAGTCCTGGGAAGTATGGAAATGTATGGTTGTTGGAGAATCTCAGGCATGGAAGATACCATCTCGACCCCGTGATGATTCTGTTGCCTGGACCTTTCATCTCCTTGCATCTTTCTGGGTAGGAAATTGGATGCAGGGCCTCAGAGTAACCAGGACGTCCTGGACCTGCCGTTGACACCTTAAAGGAACAAGAACCCACAACCATCTCGTAGGCTCGAATTCCCGCAAACAAGTGGGCCCTTTCACAAAATCAGCCCATAAAAGACGCTGCGAAGAACCCGCCCAAGTTGAGATGAAAACGCGTGTCGATCTGGGTTACACGAGGCGGCAACCGCACGTGGAGTGACATCACCGCCTAAAGTGGCAAGCAGCTCCAAGCAACGAAGAGGCCAGAGCGACAAATACCCAAAGGCAACAGCAATCGTGCTTTATAACACTGCTATTACTCACCGCCTCCCCTCTACCTCCCAGACATTCCCCTCCCATCCACAAATACCCAACGCTTCGTGCAAGCCTTCAACCACCACATCATCGCCACCAAGCCCACCAGCTTCCCAACTCACTCCCCTCACCCCGCGATCAACCTACACAACCATGCCACCCATCCCAATCCACAAAAACGACCCCATCGCCGCCGCAAAGCCCGACGGTACAACCCCCCAAACCGCCACCGCAAACCCACCTCCCACCCGCACAGCACCGGCATCCGCCCCCGCCACCACCACGACGTCCTCCTCCTCAGACCCTCCCGCTCCCCAACCAGGCGCGCGTCCCGCTCCCCCAACAGGCTCCGCCTACGCGCCTGCACCTTCCACACCCGCTGCTCCCCAACCCGGCGCCATACCCTCCGCCCCCGGTCCCAGCTACACCGCAACGCACTACACGACCGAGACGCGATACAGCGGGCCTCCGTCACAATTCAGTATTCCCCCGCCGTCAGATACACGGCTTGCTGGTCGGTCAACGACGACGTCGACCGACGCCTCGAAGCCGGGACCAACGCAGTTGAATATGGGACCGGTGGCTTCGCCGTACCAGCCGCAGCATTCGCAGGGTGCGGTGCAAGGTGGTGAGAGGAGGAGTCTGGAGAATCCTCCGGGATATATGCAGAACCCTGATAACAGTCCTTATGCGCCGGGAGGCAATGCTACGGGTGAACAGTCAGGGAGTGGGGATGCGGGCATTGGGGGAGCCGCGTGGAACATGTTGAGCAAGGCTGGAGAGGCGTTGAAGAAGGGTGAAGAGGCTGCTTGGAGGGCTGTCGGGAATAAGTGATGGGAGCAGCCTTCACGAGAGTATTACCCATGGGATTCGATGAAATTGGCGTTTGGACTTGGGCTGTGATTTGATTATGCAAGCATGGACTTGACGACTCTGGGGCGGTCAATTGACATCACAAGTTGCAAAGTGCCAAAATAGGTAGCATCGGAGATATAAAAGGAAACCCAGACTTCTATAGACTACTATTTCCCCCCATCATCCCAAACGACGGAAACACAGCAAAGTGAAAGGGCAAACTGACAAAGCAATGCAAGCCGAGGTGCCGTTGTGTAATACAGAGTGCTGAGAGGGAAAAAAGATTTGCCAGGCAGGATAAAGTACAGGGCGTGGGTCCACTTCCATCGTGCTTTTCGTCAACCAGAGCAAGCTTCTACCCCAGCGGGTTTGTTATTGCTCTGCCCACCCGTCCACCACACACCATCTCACTCCTCGTCCCTCAGCTCGGTTCGGCGATTATCTCCATCCACCACATCGTTCATTGATATCGAATATCGGGAGGTGAAAGAGGCGCTTAGCCAGATCCACCCTTGAACTTCTTGCCGAAGAGGATCAGCTGGACTTGGTCATAGATGGAAAGCACACCAGCACCGGCGACACCACGGAGAATGTTGGCACCGGCACCCTTGAAGAGAGACTTGACACCCTCAGCGGCGATGATCTGGCGACCGGCATCGAAGGAAGACTTGTACTTGACGGCCTGCAATTGTTTAGCGGATGTTCATTCTTGGTGCAGGGGTGGTTGTTGACATACCTCACCGGACGTCATCATCATACGACGACGGATGGTGTCAAGAGGGTAGGAAGCGATACCAGCACCAGTGGTGACAGCCCATCCGAGCGCGAAAGAGGCCAAGAAGTTGCCCTCGAGGGCTCCGACGAGAATAACGGGCTTGAGCGAGTCGTACATGCCGAAGTACAGACCACGGTAGACAACTATACCAAGAACGGAGGGCATGAAACCACGGTAGAGACCAGCAATACCGTCAGAGGCGAGGGTCTTCTTGTAGACATCTACGAGACCGTTGAACTGACGCTCACCACCCTTCTTGGCGCTCTTGGCATCGTTGGCGAGACGGGTACGGGCGTAGTCGAGCGAGTAGACGAAGAGGAGGGAAGTGGCACCGGCAGCCTGGATAGCTGTTAGCCGTGTTCAAAGCTGTTGCACCTTTTGAAGACTTACACCACCAGAGGCCAAGTTACCGGCCATCCACTTGGCGTAACCATCACGCTCCTTCTTGAAGGCGAACATGGACTTATACGTGTCGCGGAAAGCGAAGTTCAGGGCCTGGGTCGGGAAGTAACGGATGACGTTGGCCGTGTTACCACGCCAGAGCGACAGCACACCCTCAGCCTGCGATGTTCGCTTGAAGCACTCCATGATACCGTCGTACTTGCGGTCGAGACGACCGGTCTTGAGCATCTCATCCTGTGCGAGGAAGGCTTGTCAGCGGCCGCCGCAAATGATGATTTTGTGGTACACGGGTAAGGACATACCTGGTTCTGGATGAGGAGCTTGACACGCTCGATGGGAGCGGCGGCAGTCTTCGAGACGGCGGCGGAGATACCACCCACTGTTGATAACAGGTTAGAGGCCGGACCAAGCCAGAAAATATGCGATCGAGGGCGAATATCAAGCCCGCAGGCCAATTGCACCCATAGATGCTGTGTAGAGTGTGGAGACGAGGTACGTACTCAAGAAATCAACCACGAAGCCCTATACGTAGGTTAGCCAGGGTTGCGATAATTGCCGCACAAAAGTTGCGAAACTTGGCCGCACAGCCAGCAACGACAACAACGGCAACCATCCCATCTCGCAGTACCATCGCATCGCTCCGAAGGTATTGGCAAGGTCATTGAGATGGCGGAGATGCTCGATATTGGCCGGCCGCCGTTGGATCTACGGACAGTGACGCTGGGAACTCGGGGGGGTGCTTACGGGCATGCCCATGAAGGACTTGTCCTGCTGGACGACATCGCCTTTGGCCATTGCGACTGTGACAATGAGATTGAGGGGAGATGGGTATGGAGAAAGGAAGGATAGGTCGTGGTCGGCGCTGTCGGGTGGGCTGGGGGTTTATAGAAAGAGAGAGACGCTGAGGATTTTTCAGAGAGGCACTCGCTCGACCGCCACTTGGCACGCTAGCTTACTTAAGACCGCCCGCTCTCCCGAAAACCTCCCACTGTTCCAGATTGCCCCGAGGCAATTCAGCGGTGATGGCATATTCCGCGCTGTCACTGAAAAAACTACAGGTTATCTTGTATCTACCTCCACCGCCCCAAGCATCCTTTCACCTCTTGACAGGTTCGTTGCACGAGGCCCGGAACAATCTCCCTATCAAAGATGCGGTGCGCTTTGCCTTACCAAACCCCAACTTGGGAGTCGTCGGATATCTTTTGGCGCCACGCTCTTAGCTAGATCGCAGAGCGGCACTAAGCTACCCTTGGTACCGTTGAAAAGTGGCCTCGAGAATTCCAACCCCGGGTCACTTTGCGGTCCGGCTTGATAAGTTTTTGTGCGGCGTCGGGTGAAGTCGGCTTCGGTTCCGCGTCCAGACCAATCAAGCGTCTGGAGCAGGAAAATCCGTTGTGAGGCTGCGGATGCGATGGCAACAGGACCAACAAAGCAAGTGTAGCTACTGTTGAAAAAGCACTCATTATGGAATCGATCCCATCATTTCTTACCCTCGTCCTGCTGTATTGCTTTCGCTGAGTTCACAATGGCTGTCGTGAAATCATGTCCTCTCCCCGCGTCTCAAGAATCCACGTCAAGTCAGCTCTCAGAGGTCAGTGGGAGAATTCAGGTCAGAGGAACAAATCATAGAATCTTTTATTTGCCAATACTTCCCAATGTCACCAAACTCGTTGTGGTCTACTATTCACATATTGCTGGAAGCTGGCCCCCTCACATGACATATCTAGTACGTCCGATATGGGCACCCTTAACAAGACTAGGGTAGAGTTGTACAGGGTAAGAGCAAAGCTATCAACTATTGATGCCATCAAGAGGAATTTCTCAGCCTCTCAAACATATCATTTATGTCATCCTTAGCAGCTACATTGTCATAAGTCCTACAAGGTGACCGCGCTTGCAAGAGCACACTCCAGCTTTCGGTGCTTCCTAAAGAATTTTTTGCTGGGAGGGTTGGTGCTTGGGGCGTCTACTGGGATTTGAGGCTGTGATTCGGAATCCAAGGGGGCAGATTCCTCGGGTTTCGAACTCGAAGTGATTTCCATGGTGGTTGGGGCCTCGACTTGGATTTAAGATTGGATTCGGAATCCAAGGGGCTAGGTGCCTTGGGCCTTGAACTCAAACTGGTATCTATGGTGATATTTTTCGAAGGCCTTGTAGTGGCGATCGCTCGTGGTTGGGGGTTCGGCGGTGGGAGAGTGTTGGGAATGATTTAGCGCAGGTTTCGGAGGTAGGTAGGATGCACAGTCCTAAATGTGTTCGATTTGTGAGTCACGAGCTACGAACCATGATACAGCAAACGCTAGACAAAATTATGGCAAGAATGACTGTATTGGAGCCACAAGTATTTCGGATTATTGCTAGTATTCCGCTCAACTTGAGGGGAACAATGACGCTTCAGTAACACTCGCAACATGTGACTTCAGATGGGTAAAAACACTGCAAGAACTAACCCTCAATCATATCGGTTCCCCTAGACCAAACCCTTTCCAATCAATTGTTCGCCGCTTTTGTTTGATATCAATCACCTCTGTAAACGGGGATGACGTTAGTATTTGTGGGTCCTTTATTTCCGCTATCATCGAAGGTGATTCTGGTCCCGACTGCGAGTCCTCCTCATTGATCGTGAAGTCGATGTTTTTAGTATCCGGATTTCCTTCCTCATCAATTCCACCCAAAGATGCGATGTGCAGGGGTGATAGGAGAACTGATTGGCGCTTTCTGTTTCCCAACAGCAAGTCATGAGTCGGTACGACTAGTGCGGAATACCGTCGTGAAGCTGTTTTCTCGGTGGCCAGAAGGTCCGAATTATGCTCACTCGAGACATCATGGGAGTGGTGACGTCGGTGAGTTGGGCCTTGGGTGGCCGAAGAGCCTTCTAACTCCAGATGTGACTGTCCGCGGGTGGAAGGATGTGTCAAGGTGACATTTGGACTGTCTTCCAGCGTATCGGAAACATTCTGTGACGCTTCAAAGTTTGAAAGGATGCCTCGTAGCTCAGTGAAGTCTTCCACTGGAAGATTCACCTGCATACTTAAATGTGGTGCTTTCTTCGCTCTGGTGTCCGTGGTTCCTCTTCTCAGTTCAGGTACGGATACGTGATGCTGTAAGCTGGCAATGTCCGGGGCAGCATAGCTCAGCCAATTGGTACTAGCTGTCAAAGCCACCGGTGATGAGATTGTAGCCCTGTCTATACGCCGTCCGTGTCGAGGAGAGATAGGCTCCGGCCGCTTAGCCACAGGAACATTTGATCTCGGGGGGCTAGGCCAGGGGTGTTGATGAATTGATGTCATCGATTCAATGCTAGTTGTGGGTGACGTTTTCTGAGGTGTGTTAAGATTCTCTGATGCTGGAATGGGTAGCAGGGCCGCTACTGATCCTCTAAGACGTCCTAGGGCTTATTTGAGTTAGCAAATCATCTAAGATAGATCCAATGTATATAGATGTTATCATAAGAAAGAAAATTCCTCGCAGAATACGCAATACAATCCGATACTCCAAGATGCGGAGTGAAAGATCTTGGAGGAAAATAACGCGCTGGTTTCACTTAAGAGAGAAGCTTACCCACATTTATTTCGAGTAATGCCAAACATCCCACTCGTTTTCGTCTCGATCTTTCCATACGATCCTAAATATCTCTTCAATAAGAGAGTATCACGATGATCCGGGACTTCGAGTCCAAGCCGGGGATCTGATCGGGCTTCCAAGGCTTCCTTGACGGACAATGTCACAGGGTTGTCGTCGTATTTGAGATTCCTGAGATTCGGCATAACTCCCAGTGAGACGGGTAGTGCTGTAATGGCATTCCCCTCAACTGACAAGACTTTGAGCGATACGAGCTGCTGAATTCCTTCGGGAATAGCGCGTAAATGATTCCTAGCCATATCCAATACCTCCAGGAAATGAAGCGAGAAGATAGCATCAGGTATGGTTTCGAACTTATTTCCGCTCAGATCCAAGAAGCGAAGAAGCGTACACGTCTTCAGATTTCTAGGAACCGATGTCAGGTGGTTGTTGCTTAGTGAAAGTCGTTCGACGCAACATTGCATGACATCGAAGATCTCGTCCGGAACATGACCTATCTTCTTATGGTTGAGATCGACAGCGAGTCCACCATATTCACCCGACTGCCCCCGTCGGGCGAGCTCGAAGTGCCTTCGTTTCAAACCATAAGAGCGTACTTGTCGTCTCACCAGTCCCTTGATCTCATGCCCTCGAAGCCGATCTTCTTCGTCTGGCGGATGCATTCCTGGGTGCATCAGCTTCATATCGCCGTCTGGGGGTGATGGCATGATCTGGTGTCTTTGTGAACGAGATCCTGTCGGCGTAGGAGCATGGATACTCGGGATTGTGAGCGTATCCCCACCCATATCATTTAGTAAAGTATCCAAAACCTTTGAGCGCTCTGTGACTGATAAGTACAAAAGCCAAGAATGGAATACACGCAAAGGATTCGTGGGCGTATTCGGCCCTTGATCTTCTCCAGATCCAGGTGACTTTTGCTCTAGTGACGGCTCCATCATTGGATTGAGTCGATGTCGCTCCAGGGTTGCTTCTTGCGTTTCCAGTGCAACTGGAATGAAAGGATTTGAAGTCAGAAGTGTTGACCATCTTTGGCTGATTCTTTTGTGGTCTTCTGACATCAAAGCAGATAGTCTTTTGCTGTGTCGGAGAACCTGGTCCTGCACCATCTGTAGCTCAAAGTACTGAGTCTCTGAAAGACTAGAACGGATCGTCTTAATCTCCTCACGTGCCGAGGCCATCAGCTTCTCACCCAGAGAGCTTTCTCTGAATATTTGGTCCGGATCCTCAGACGCTGGATCGTCCTGAGCTATTGCAGGTGGTGAGATAGAGAGACCGATTTCTTTCTCGAAATCTGCGCTGCCAGCTTCCGACTGACGCTTTGCCTGCTCTAGTTCTAGAATTGAGGCGTGTTGGTCCAGTTGAAGGCTTTCCAGAAGGGAGCGGTCCTGCTGCTCTTCTACGACGATAGCTTGTGAGATTTTTATCGATCTAGTTCGATGTTATTCCAATAAATCTTGTAAGTGGATGATATGTACGTACGCTCGCCGCATCACCTTCTCCGCCGTATTCAGCGTCCCGAGCATAAGTGCCAGATCCGATTTGTAGGCTTCCAGTGCAGCCCTCAAGATGACGACCTTTGGCTTCTGAAAGACGGCCCATTGCAGTCTCCCGGTGAAGCCAAACTTTCCACCCTTTCCTCTTGCCATGCCTCTGATACTTTCGCATGCGTCCAACATCTCCGTGAACATTTCCATAGAGGCCGTGGTCATGTCTTTCGTCATTTCTGCGCAGTGGGCATAATACTCCGAATGCTGGACTTTTTCCAGGGTTTCTCCCAAGGTCTTGAGCACAGCGCAAAGGGTTCGAATCTCCCTGCTAATCATCCGAGCCTCCCTTCCAGCTGCACCCATATCGGCAGCTAGCTGTGAGAGCACGAAGGCGACCTTGGCACCTGCAGACACGATACCGATGATGCTCGCAGCGAATTCCGCCATGGTGAATAAATCATTAGGGATAGTCGCGAAGGACTGGAAAATATGCGAAGCAGTATGAATGAAGAGGAAAGAGATGCAGGATCAGGAGAGTTGACCCTCGTGAGGGGGCCGCTTTTAAAGGCTCAGGGCTGAACATCTCGGCGCACGCCTCAACCAAAAGTAATATTGTGGCGCAGCAAGCCCTCTTCAAAGGTCTCCTTCAAATAATAGCGTAAGAAAGCAAGTAATTTGGAGTCCTACGTAGATTCAAGTCTATCCAAAATGAAAAGTCTATGACATAGGTGACAAAAGTTGAATTTTCTAGAATTTGACGTGTACTGTTGTTGCGGTGCAAGGGTGGTAGCGGTCCACAGTGATTGGAGTACGTGCTAAGTACCAGCAAAAGCCAAATATCTAATATTAGAGCTCATATTTTAGCAATTTCGTGTTGTTTGCTACCAAGACCCTTCATTTTAGATCTGCAAAGACGTTAGAGACTGATATCAAGGGCAATAGTTTGGCAAGGAAATACTGCCCACTTCAGTACAGATCAATTGCATCTATGAAGTGGAGCTTCACTCACGAGTTCATTAATTGAGTAGTCAATAGATGAAGAAACCGAAGTAATGTATTCAGAGAGTTGATATGTCTAGGAATTCGAGAACTCACTAGCCTACTGAGTAGCAAATTACCCTTTCTGACTCCGGGTATCAATATATGCTAGAGAACACCCAGATGAACGGACCTGGATTAGACCGTAGAGTTGCGTGAAGTCCTCTCTGTCTCCATGCACTCGCTTTGTCTCGCCACTGACATGTTAATTGCATCCTGGATGTATGGAGCAGTCTCCATATGGACCGCCAAACATCTGCCTTCTTGATCGATATCGCACGCTCTGGACCATGGATGAGCTGCCCGCAGACCTTGATAGTCTATCCCAAGGCACCCTTTTAAAAGCTTTTTTTCTATCGAATATATTTGTAATGTAGGAAAGCTTGATACTCGCCTACGCGAGCCCATAAGCTCAACAATAACCCAACCTACGTCAAAGAGCGCATTGTGTACATTATTCCGTCAGAACATGGCCTTCTGTATAACCTTGCATGAGAATCTCGTGAACACTAATTGGACCGGAGTTGGTAACGGTGGGTTTAGTGGGTATATTTCCGCATGTAGCTTTATATCCGCAGTTGTGCACACCCGGTTCTGAATAGCCTTATATCCGCAGTGCAACAGACCGGCTTGAAGAGCGATGCGTTGCATACTACAAGGAACCGGCTCCTGCACTATATAATATCATATATAAATAATATATGGTTCAGGTCGAGAAGGGCTAAGGCGACGCGTAACTGGCATTGGGTCAGTTGAGCCGCCCTTCTATAGGGATGAGCAAATGTGAGCCGCCCTTCTATGGGTATGAGCAGAATGTGAGCTACATTATAAATATGCAACTCTTTCTAGCTGTTCACTCTCCCTCAAAAGCACTTCGTGATGGCGTTATTCATTCCGGTCGGCATCCTAGGCCTCGCGAAACGGGCGGTAGCTGCAAATCAAGATGGTGAGTCTGACAACAATGTCCATCGTTTCCTAAGATACTTAATTATGAAAAAGCAGTGTCGAACATGACTTCAAGCTCATCATTTCTCAACTCAACGAGTCCTACGCCAGTGATCACCACGCCACCGAATATCCCAACATTTGCCCTTCCACCCTTACCTCCTGATTTCAACGACATTCCACTCGATGTCCTAAAATGCTACGACTCATGGGCGAGTGCCAGAGCAACCAACACATTCATCACTGTACAAGTCAGCTCGCTAGAGTCCCCGAAACAACTACCCACTCCAATTCAATACTCGTACCTTACCTCATATGTTGATACTCAATGTACTACAAGTCTGTATACAGGCTTATACACCACACTGTGTGATGGGCTTGCCAGGAACCCTGAACCGAGTGAGGAAGTAAGTTGTCATACTACAACATCAGTATACGGAACGCAAGCCGAGAGTTATTGGACCACTTTCACCCCGGAGTGGTTATCCAAGTGGAGCGCGGAAAATACAGTCCCACTGCCAAGTTGTACGCAGGCACCAGACAGGGAGAAGCTATGCTATCGGTTACACTCAGCCTGGAGCTGGCGGTCTAGTCAGACCCAGGCGTCAGGGTCCGCCACGATCACCCAACCTCCAGGATACGTTCTCAAAGCGGAGAAGCCGACTTGCCGAACCCTGAGTAAGACGCCTCCGGCGAATCTGACGACGAAGTCGTGCAAATTCAATGTGGATGATTATGAGGTGCACTACTGGCCTTCTGCTCCTCTGACGGGGTCGTCCTTCTGTGTTCCTAATGTTACTCGTCATGCTGGAGGAACGCGCACCATTCCCTGGCTACCGAACACGGCAGTTGTATCTGGCTTCACTCTTACCAGCCCCTCCGTCTACCATTTCCTCAAGGGGGTGGGAATATCGACCTCTATTGGTGAAACCAAATACGGAAAATATGGGCATTCAGCTGTATACAATATCTCTTCAGCGATTGCGCCCAATACTATCTTGACTTTTGCCCAAGAAGAATCGGACATTTGGGTGGTCAAGCCAACCAGAATAGGTCGCGGACTCCATGCG
This sequence comes from Clohesyomyces aquaticus, assembly GCA_002105025.1. Classification (NCBI taxonomy): domain Eukaryota; kingdom Fungi; phylum Ascomycota; class Dothideomycetes; order Pleosporales; family Lindgomycetaceae; genus Clohesyomyces; species Clohesyomyces aquaticus. The sequence goes on along the minus strand of MCFA01000009.1, from coordinate 367,463 downwards.
CATTGGGAATACGCATACAAAACTGGTTCGTACAACGCGGATGCGATGGCTACCGTGCAATCGTCGGCCTACTTTGACGCCTGCCTACGCGAGCGCACACTCTGTGGAAAGGGCGACAAGACGATTTCTCAAGCTTGGTATCGGCAATACGCCGCACTATCTATAAAAGAGGTGATGGATGAGTGGGATAGCGATGAGTTTAAGCACTGTAACTGGAGTAGCCAGTATTACCAACAGGGACCTTGGCATGATAGAGTGGATATGTGGATTGCCCCTGGTAGACCTTGGAGAGCGACACCGATCGTGACGGATGATGGGGATGAGCCGAAAGCTACACCGGCAGCAGAGCCAGCATCAACTCTTCGGAGTTTGGCAACTCGCACGGAGGACTGGGTACCAACGACGACAGAAACCGATGAGCCTGAGTGAACATTCTCTTTCTTTGTTTAACTTGGTAAAAGTGAAATTGTAAAGCAGCTTTCTCCTTCACAAGAAATGCAGAGATGTTATATTTGGCGTCTTCGTGCTCGTTATCATGCCTGCTTTTCAAACTTCTGCTGTCTGTAATCCACACGGCACTGCTCTGGAACTCTATCAATACAGTGCTTTCAGCTTCCTGCCTGCCCTCGAGCTCCGCTATCGGATTCGTGCATGTCCGTCTTCATGATATTGACTCCGTGAGATAGGAGCCGCGATGTTGCTTCGTGACGAAGGGACCGATTGTACAATGAGACAGTAGGTGCTCGGCTAAACTTTCCCCCGAGTCTCCGAGCGTTTGTTCACTTCCGCGCAAGCTTTCCCACGACACTACACCTTCGAGACGTCTATCTCCGTCCACCCCATACACGATGCGAACCTCTCAATATATAATAGCCTCCCTGGCCTCCGCTGCATCCGCGGCGCGATTCGTGCTGCACATTCCCAACGGCCCCGTCGTCAACCCATCCACGTTCCCCTCCAGCACACACGCAACGCTTCAATCCTCCGGACCTCCCATAGTGGCACACCTGACGCGCTCGAACACATTCAACTTCTACAATGTCACTCCCGGGAGTTACTATGCGTCTGTACACTGTCGGGACTTCGCCTTTGAGCCTCTCCGGATAGACGTCAGCCTTGAGGAGACGGTTGAGGGCAGCGGGGAGAAGAAGGAAATGATCCGGGCATGGCAGACATTCGTAGGCAATGAGTGGGATAATAAGGGGGAGTCGAAAGGCGAGGGTGGAAATGGCCTGGTAATCGAGGCGAAGGTTATGGGGGGGAAGTCCTTTTTCCAGGAACGTGAAGGATGTAAGTTCTTGATGCGCGATGGGGGTGGTTTTCGCATGCTGACCTGGCCGACGCAGTCTCTCCGTTATCCTTCTTGAAGAACCCTATGATCCTCATGGCGCTCTTCTCTATGGTGCTTATTTTCGGAATGCCGTATCTCGTGGAGAACAGTAAGTCCTAACACCCGTGATCTTCTCGGTCTTTTGCCTAACAACTTTTAGTGGACCCCGAGACCAAAGCTGAATTCGAGGAAATGCAAAAGAAGGGCGTGTTGGGAAGTGCCACAGGCTCAGAGCGTCCCAACCCAGCACAACAACTCCAAAACTTTGACCTGGCTGCCTGGATGGCTGGGAAGACGACGGACTCTGGCCCGTCAAGCCGAGGTCAGAGTCCCAATCCGGCATCGAAGAAGCGGACTTGATTGAGTGATGGACTTCTTCATTTCGACGTTGGATACTGTATAGATCTTGGTAGGGTGTAGGGTAATGCAGCAGCAGGTGGAAGACAGAAATATGCTCCTGGGTCATGGGATCGTGACCTATGATGCCTTAGACTGCACTTGGATACACCCAATTGCAATTCCCTGTTTTTACCACCGAAACTAGCCAAATCATTGACATGATTTAGCCTGGACCTGCTTGCACGATACAGGGTCCCGGTACAACAATCACTCCACCATTCACTCCACAATCACCTAGCTAATGCAGTGCAATATTTACATTTCAACATAGAAATCATTCTTCAATTGCTTTCGATCAACACTACGTAGATAGATCGTATCCCTCCAGCACTAAACTCCTGCATACGCCCGTCCGTCGCTCAACCTTTCTCATAGACTCCTAATAAAATTAGTTCGAGCAATATTGGAGGCTGTGAGGCTGGAGGCGATTCAACTAGCTCTGTATATGAAAACCTCCGTGCTCTAAACTCCGCATCTTCCTGCTGCTGCCCTCTTGCTGTAGTGAATGAATCGATGACGTCCATTGTTGCTAGATTCAGTTACCCTATTCAGATTACTACGGCAAGTATACACATACCCAGGGCGACACCCCTCGGTGATTAAAAGCCATTATACATAATCGAACGAACAGAAGTCAGTTTCTGTGAAGGGCGTGGTACAAGGAGGGACCCCGTTGGACATCATTCCATGGAACCACGTGAGCGCCGGGTACACAGAGGAGGCCAGAAGAATGATTGAGAACCCTTAGAGTGTGGATGTGATCGCTAAGTGCGGGGGTTGAAATGGAAGGGGTACGTCGACATTTCTGACAAGCAACATCAAGGTTGGCTTGCGCTCATATTCCGAGTCTCTCTGATAGTCGTGCATGTGCAACGATGAAAGGCAGTGCGACGTAGTGGAACGAACGTAGGCGCCAAACAGTGGAACCCAGCACATCTGGATCTCGAGCATGATGGCGGTCCTCAGCTTTGAACTTAAAATATTAGGTCGGTGGTTCTTCGATCATGCTGTGAATATCTGGGGAGGAAAACGTACAATGCTGAAGACAAGAAGCATTTGCCTGGAAAGCTCATAAATATGTTCTCATCCTTCCACCCTCGGGGCTACAACCAGTTCTGGGGCTGAAATTTGAGAGCCGCGAGAGGGCAGTCTCTCTGCAAGATCCGTTCTCTCTTTCTGCTGCTCTCTTGTTTCTGTAGTGTTCGCCAACTCCTGGTTTCTGATCTCCCTCGGGAATCTCCTCGTTCTGTATCGGAGCCAAAAAGCCAATGCGATGGCAAGAAGGCCTAAAGGTATGCCCATCCCAATACCCATCTTGCGGGCTTTGACAAGTGACTTTTCGTAGGGGGAAGCGAAGTGGAGATGGTGAGGTTGGGGCTGGGGCTGGGTGTGTGTACAGATGATTGAGGAGGTGGAAATATGGATGGTGATGGTGATGGCGATGGTGATGGCGACGGTGACAAGATGGAAGATAGGGATGAGAACGATGTTTCCTATACATATTCAGTGATTACGTGCGCTATTCGTGTGTCCGACTTACCGTATCAGATGCCTGCCAACGTACCTCAATGCCCTCGGCATTAAGCTGACCAGTCTGCCAGACCCGGGCAGTGAAGCTCGAGTCAATTTTTGTCATATACATCGAATGTCCTTCTGAATCGGTATCCCATTTGTCCCATGTATAACGAATTGTTGAACTGGACCACCTCTTTGTTCCAGGCTGGCATGTGAAATAGCTGTCAAACTCAGCCAATGTTTGGCTGGCTTCGGAAGTACTCACGTAAATGGACAGCATATCGCTTGCGTCTCGGTTACAGTTGCAGCTGTGAGGATAGCCATGCATGCTATGTAATAATGCCTAGGACAGTATATTCCCGGTGAAAAGTAGAAATTAGATGAAAATTGGTACCCTTTCGGGAAACAACTCGGTTCGCTGATAGGGCCTAACTTGTCGATAGAAGAGCCAGCCTCGCCGGAAATGACATACTGAGTCCGGATGCACGAGTCCGGAGGTAAGAAGTCATCTGTGAAGGCAATCGGGGTCGTCAGCGATGTCATATTTTGGGCATTGATCGGGACTCGAGTAGCTAAGGAGTTTGGTGAATAGAAATTTTAATAGAGGGAGGGGGCGGGCAGGCTAGACACGCTGCGACGCAATATTTAATTGCAATAGGTGTCACTGATGCGCACAGCGTGCCTCATAGCAGTCTCACAAGCCACAGACTCAGCCTCGTCCGCATGTCACCGGCTCATGATGTGCAAGATAAAATAGGATACCAGAAATAAATTCCATTCAAATTTACACCGGATCCAGTCGACAACGCTCGGGAATCAAGGGAATGAGCAGATAGTAGCATAACATGACGCTTCTTGACCCTGCTCTCTACTTACAGACCACTCTACACATGTGTACCCCAACCATACGCAGTGGAACCTGGTGCGACATGTTTTGCAAACAAATCCAGAGGAAGCGAAAGGGGTATTTTCGGCCATGTCACAATTGTTTCGAAGTTGGAAAAGATGAGATGGTGAGGAAAATTAGGGTTGATTTTACCCAGCCAGGCATAGGCTTGACAGTTCTGATGATGGTTCTGATGATTCCAATTATCGCCTCCCAATATCACCCAACAATGCCGTGGTATTTTCCACCAAGTGTTCCTCCGCATCACCTATCGAAGGCGGTTCAAGCACTCTTCGTCATGTTCGGTTCCTTTCATAATACCATCGTTAACATCATGATAAGACAATATAAATGCGAGCATTACTCGCCTCTACCAGGTGCTCGGATAAACTGCTGCCTCAACGATCCCCTCGCGGCGGGAGAGCTGCGGAAGAACGAGCTGCCATCGAGGATAGAGCTGCTTCCCTCGAGGTCGATGCTAGTCCTATCGCGTGCTGGGGCCCGAAAGCCAGAACTAGGGCGACCCGAAGTCCGCCTTCCCAGGCTGCGCCGTCCGGTGCTTGGCGCGACCATAGACACATTGACTTCGTCGTCTGAGCTCTCGATCTCAATATCGGTCTCGGTGTGCTCGTAGCTTCCAGCCTCGGGGATGTCGTCGTCCAGATCGCGCTCCTCTTGCAAGACGCCCGCCATCTCCGCCTCCTCGATCTCAAGCATGCGTTCCACCTCGCCGGCGACCATGCTGCCCTCGATGAAGCTGTCCTCGTTGAAAGTCATGTCCGCCTGGGTTTCGAATCCGGTGTCGCCCTCGTCGAGCTCGCTCGCATCTTCGTTGGTTCCAGAGACCTCGCTCTCGTCCGCCTCGGCTTCCGGAACATCGTCATCGAGATCACGCTCTGGTTCTGCCATCTCCTCGTCTTCGCCCGCGGCGGCTGCCTGCTGGTTGGCCGTCTCCGTCTGCGCAGCTTGGAGGTCCAGCAGAGCCTGCTCACGCCTCGCCAGTATCTCTTGCTCTTCACGTTCCGCTGCCTCGTCCATAGTGGCCTGGTACGTCTTCAACACGCCCGGCGGTCGAATCCACCCCGCACCGAAGCGCCTCACGTTTTGTTTACGCTGGTGGATGACGTTCTCATCCGCACTGAGGGCAGCCAGAACTGAGCGCGATGAATGGGGTCCATGACGCGAACGCGGGCGACGGTTGCCATTGTGCGCCGACGGGTTCTGGGAGTCGGTGGTGGAGGTGTCGAAGTAATGGGTGTTTGTCAGCCGGTGCGAGGGCCAGAGGCTTGCATCCTGGTGTTTCAATGAGCGGACGTCCAGACCATGAAGGCGTAGATGCGAAGCAAAAGCTTCCGGGACTCAAGCATCGCATCGCGGAGCTCGAAACATGGTGCGGCAGGTGTTTGCGTGCTCGCGTGTGGGGTGCCAGGGGAAACTTACCGGGCGCGGCGTGATAAAGGGAAGCGACAGCATGCCGGTCAATTGGCGTGCGGCTGCAGATGCTCGCAGCCGGGGCTCATGAAGCGGGCTGGGATGCAAACACGGCTCCCGTCGCGCTCGGAAACTTTGATGCGGACGTTCGAGACGGAAGTCGTGAGACGAGCCGAGACCGAAGCGGTTTGGTTGCCGAGGCACCGGCCCTGCAAAGCGCGTTTGCGTGCGTCTGCCAGTCACAGTGCAGCCCGCCGAACGTGCATTCACTCCGCGTCGAGGCAGGTCCCAACGCGGCATGCCCGTCGCTGGTCGCAGAGTCGCTGGCGTCACAGATTGTAGTGGTTACTCGTGATATGAAGGGTAGGTACCGTCACTGTCCGCTTCCTGTTGTTCTTTCCATCTCAACTTCCTCGTCTGCGTCTTCCTCTCTCGTCAACTAGTCAGTGCCCGCGAGTGACATCCACCGTTTCTTTTCCGCAACAGCCACAGATTGCACAATACCCTGGCGGCAATACGTTTGCTGGACATCTTTTCCGGTCCCCGAAGGACGCCCCTCAACTCCTAGACATTATTCACCAACAAGAAATCGACCGCATTCAGGTGCTCGTTCAAACAACAGAAGCCAATCAGCACTCATTCATATATAATACATTACTCCAACACAAGACCCACGACACCACCTCTCCCCGCATTCCTCGGCCCTAATATCTGGTCGCCAGTCCTTCTACGCAGCATTGTCGACCTCGACAAAATGAGATGCGCCATGGCAGCAGGTCTGCTGCTCAGTGCTGCTTCTCTCGTCACAGCCGTTCCCCACCACAACAGAAAGGCTACTCCAGTCGCTTTCGAAGACCCGATGCTACAGAAACCAATGCACACGACCGATCTCATGGCCGGAAAGGCGTGGCGGCTGTCCCAAAGCGCGACACATACGCAGTTCCCGCCATCAGCACCCACAAAGTCAACGGCACCCTACGACCAGTACGAACTCTAATGACGAACGAGGATCGGGGCCTCTTGGTCCAAGCGATCGATGTAAGCTACTGTACCCGCGGAAACGGCAGAGTGTGAACAAGCTCTGACCTTCTGTCCTTAGCGCGATATAGCACATGAGCCCCAGGTGGTCACCTCTCGCGATCGCATCTCCATCTCTTTTGGCGTTTTTGTCTGGTTGGTTGAATACCCCCTTGGATCAGCAGTGCATTGGACTCGGCATTCTCGCGCCGGAAATCGTCCTTTAATTCTTATTCTTGTACATAACGTGTACTAGGGCTGCGAGTAGCCCACTGTCCGAATAGCACCACACACTTCTGCCATTAATATCGCCCTACGAATAACTCACTGTTCGGATCTCAGCGCAGGCTTCCATCGCTGATTTGAATTTATTTTAGTAAATGGTACCATTGGAAGAGCACCGTTGGGAATTTGTCACTGCCCTCAACCACTTCAAGGTGAGACCCTCGTCTAAATGGTACGTGCACTAACTCATATTAAACGTTCAATGCTTCATCGTTAGTATGGAAGCCCATTCGGATATGCAAATACTTTCGACCCTCTAAGCCCCTCTTCTACTTCAGTCTACGATCCAACACCTCACTTCCCCACAGTAACACTGTTACTCTTCCTTGTCTCGGTAGCATAATTGCGCTTCGATCCAGTGACCCACAACTGCAACTGACCCTTCTTCTCCGGTGTATACTTCACCTTGTCACTCTCCTTGACCTTGAACGCCTCGCAGCTAGGCTTGCCATCGATGACCCACTGCGCTTTCAACGCAACTCCCGGATCCCAGCGCCCAACACTGGCGCGAACCTCCGTCCCTACCTTGACATGGCCCTTTGTCTCGATCGAAGGAGGTCCCTGCCGAGCAACCGCTGCCTGCCGTCCCCCACGCCGAATAACCTCCTCCCACATATTCCCCCGCGTCTTAGGCCCCGAAACACTCTGCTTCAACGGCGTCTTCCCATCCGGCGCATGGTCCTTAATCCAGTTCTCCAATAACTCCAAATAATCCCAAATTTCCCTACTCTGATAGTTGCCGCCATGTGGTTTCTCCGGCAAGATCGTCACATTCGCCCATCCCTGTCCCCCAACCGCATCCGTCCGTTTCTGGAACTCGACAACCCCCTCATTGAGAAAATAGTCATCCCAAGTCCCGACATAGACGTAAATCCTGCCCGCGAGATTGACGCCAAGGTTCTTGGAGTTGTTCCAGTTGCTGACGATGTAGTTGCTCAGATCCATTGGTTTCCAGTACTCGACGGCCGCGGGGTAAATCTCGCCCGTGACCTTGTCCCACGGCTCGAGGGGGTAATTGTTGTATCCCTGGACGCCGAAGACCGCGTTCCAGATATCCCATTGGTTGAACGAGCGGCTTGCCGTTCCGAATGTGAGTTCCCAGTGGTTTTCCAACGCGACGGTTGCGAGCACGACTTCGGTGCCGTTGTCGTCGAATGTGCGGATTGAGGGGACAAAGCTGCCATCTGCACGGACATAGGCGTTCGCGGCGGTGTAAAGTTCAATGTCTTGGTGCCGGTGGAAGTCGAGGGAGTCGGGATACGAGGAAAAGCAGGCGCCGAAGAGGTCGGGTCGGAAGATCACGCTGGCGATGGACTCCCAACCTCCGGTCGAGCCACCCTGTTGGATGCGTGCGTAGGGAGCGCGGATTGTGTTGAAAGTATCTTCGAGGAAGGGGATAAGCTCGTCGTTGATGGCGTCGCCGTAGGGTCCGAGATTCGCAGTGTTGACGGCGTAGGAGTCGTCATAGAAGGGCGCTTCGTGCCGGAAGGTTACGAGGATCATTTTGGGTGCTGGACGAGCTGCTGTCGTGTTGGTGCCTGGAATTGTCCCGTTGTTCCAAGCGTCTGCAAACTTTACATATTGGGCAGCGGGTCTGCCATAGCCAAAGGCGCCCTCGTCGGCTGGCCAATGTCCTTGCGCGTATATGACTGGATATCGGGTCTTTGTATCGTTGGCGCTGTATCCTGCTGGTAGAACGACGTTCGCTCCCACATACATGTCGCGGCCCCAGAATTCGCTCAACTTCTTGCTGCGGATCTTGACATGCTTAAGGTTCTCGGTATCCTCGTAGTTGCCCTGATTGCAACCGCCGATTTCCTTGCCAATGAACTCTTCTCCAGCTGTGACGTTGTTGAAGGTGAGGTTGATAGTTTGCGTTCCTCCAACCACGTCGACGTCGACTGCAGAAGTGAACAAACTTCCAGTAGCATCAACATTCGGCGCGCCATCGCCACAGGGAAAGTGAACGCTAACAGTAGATCCATCGCTACGCGTAACCTTCTCATACTTGGTGAGGAAAGCTTGTACCCGATAGGTGGCTGGTGGGATAGCATCCAGGGAGACGTCCGGCCAACCATACACACCAGTCTCTGTGCTGAAATTGCTTCCGCCAGAGAACGTAACAGTGTCTTTGTCGCCGAGGCTGAACACATTCTTCCCAAAGATTTTGTTCTGCGATGAAGTAACATCCGTGTCATTGAGAACATCGGTTCCGTTAGGAGCGAACATTAACACGATACGGCCATCCGTGGGTCCGTTCAAAAGGCCTTCTGCAACTGAGATTTTGACATCGAGCTTGCTGTGATCATAACGCTGCGCGAGGCCTCCGGTAGCCAGATGGCTGTATGCGCCGGTAACGATGAGTGCTAGGAATAGAGTCCTAAGCATGTTGAAAAATCCCCCAATTGACCCAATTGACAAGCTTGAGCAAGAATAGAACAATTGGCTCAATGCTTAGTGGTGAGCGGAGGGAAAGTCTTTTTGAAGGAGCGCAACAGTAATATAGGCCTTACCCAATACGAGTTAGAGCCTTCTGAGTAGCAATGAAAGGCAGCTAAACCGGCCTTCGATGATGGTGATGGCTTTCGGCTAGCACTGTACCATTGCCTAATCGGGAAGGTGAGAGAGAAAGTGTGTATCTTTACGAGAGAGAGATAAAAGAAGCCAAGAGTAACGAATGAAAAATTTGAAAAGAGCATGTTGCTAGAGAGGAAGACATGTTGTCCATAGCCTGACATAAATTCCCCTCTACTTCCTTGCATGGTGGAGGGGGGGGGCATGTCTGGCGCCACACCCCACACCTGAGCTTGAGCTAGAGCCTGAGCCTGAGACTGAGCCTTTGTTCTCAAGGCGGGTAACCGAGTACGACGAAGGCGCATCTGTGGGCGTACGTTGGCAAAGGCAATGACCTCAGTGCGACTCTATAAGTGGAGAAATCTGTTTGTTGGAGAGTTTGGAGAGCGAGTCGGGTTACAGAACGCGCCTTTCAGACCGATCAGAACGTCCACCAACTCGCTCCTGGGGCCTGATCTGCAGTTCCCGGGCCCGATCGATTCAGGAGTTGAATGAATTGCAGGTTATTGAACAAGCGCATTGGTCTCCCATGTTCGTAAACCCAAAATTTGGAGGTAGGAATGAGGGACCTTATCGCGTTGAACTGGATGCGCAGCCGGTGGATCCGAATGCTGCGAGGCCCATCTTCCCAAACAGCCTCCAATGCTGAGTAGTACTAGTAGATCAGTGAAACGAAGCTCGAGAGTCAAAGATGTCCTTTCATAATTAATCTGAGGGCGGAAGTCGGCTTCGCGGAAAGAGCGACCAGGGCCGGAGCATTCACTAGATGTCTGAAAACACTGTTCGATGCATGGAATACAACTTAACGTAAGGGAATAAGGAACCACTACGACTTGCGTGAATAGACAGACGTTAGAAGAAGCAATATACGTTGCTCCAAGATTGATGACAGGAAAATAAATCTGCCAATCACGTCGTTCACATCTGTATATTTCAAAATTTACCGCTTCTGATTGGACCACCCAGAAAAGAAGAAAAAGCAAGCAAATTTTCAACTAATGCCGACAGGCGAAGGCTTAACTTTCCACTGCAAGTTTAAAAGTCCACTCCAAATAACAACCTCATGATTAAGCGGACGAATATCCCCCTTTGACAAACGAATTCAACGAATCGTGATAGCCGTTATCTAGCAATCTCACCATGTCCCCGCTTTTTACCCGCGAACTAGGAAGTCCCACGCGTGATGTCCCCAGGCGCAAGTCTTGGGAGATGACGAAGGCGGCTTTTCGGCGCATGCTACGATAGATGGGGAATCGGATGGTCCAACATTGAACTTGGTCGGTCCGACTTTTATCTTGGTGCGCGTTCCGGGTAGATTACATCTGGCTTTGTACATCCCGAGTTCTGTTTCTCGAGCTGATCATTCAGCTGTCTCTTGTCTTTTTCGAACAACCGCATTGTTTGAGTCGTTGGTTGCGCGGCAGTTTGGTGAGTTGTGACCGTTCGTCTTTAGTCAAATCCACTGGTCCAAGTTGACGGACCCGCGTTTTACGTAAATCTTTGGATGGGGAACGCTTGTTCACGAGTTTACGAGATCTAGAACACGCGACTGCATTATATACTGACGATCTCCAGGTCTTTGGTTCAGCATCTCCATTGCTGTATTGACACCGGCGACCATGTCTCGAACCAACTCGATAGCGCGTCGCGCGTCCATCGACCCCAGTGCCGACGTGGCACTGGCGAAGATGGGCTACCAGAGCGAATTACCTAGGAACCTGAGCATGCTGAGTGTCTTGGGGATGTATGTTATCCGTCTTCGTGTGGACTTCTCCAGAAGCTAACTCTGACTGCAGGTCTTTTGCCATCATGGCGGTGCCTTTTGGTCTATCCACGACCATGTACATCACCTTGACCGACGGGCAATCCGTCACGATCCTCTGGGGCTGGGTACTCGTTTCGCTGATATCGCTCTGCATCGCTGCCTCCCTGGCTGAAATCTGCGCCGTCTATCCAACTGCCGGAGGAGTCTATTACTGGTCGGCAATGCTCTCCACGCGCAAATACGCACCAGTGGCTTCTTGGGTCACGGGGTGGTTAACCTTAGTCGGGAACTGGACAGTCACGCTTTCGATCAATTTCTCCGGCGGCCAGCTCATCTTATCTGCCATCTCACTTTGGAACGAGGACTTTGTGCCGAATCAATGGCAGACCATCTTGATGTTCTGGGCAGTCATGTTGATTTGCATGGCCGTAAACATCTTTGGGGCAAAGTATCTGGATCTGATCAACAAGATCTGTATTTATTGGACAGCGAGCAGTGTGATCATTATTTTGATCGTGTTACTGAGCATGGCGAATACGAAGAGGAGTGGCGAGTTTGTGTTTGCGCATTACGATGCTAGCCAAAGTGGATGGTAAGTTCTCCCGTCTATTAATGCTGCTCGAGACGGATCCTGATATCAACTGTTTCCAGGCCTTCTGGATGGGCGTTTTTCGTCGGGTTATTGCAAGCAGCGTACACCTTGACTGGATACGGGATGGTGGCGGCCATGTGTGAAGAGGTCCAATCTCCTGAGCGCGAGGTTCCCAAGGCCATTGTGCTTTCTGTTGCCGCTGCTGGTGTCACGGGAGTCATATACCTAATTCCCATTCTTTTCGTCCTTCCAGAGGTCAAATTGCTCCTCGAAGTCCCGAACGGTCAGCCAATCGGTCTCCTCTTCAAAACCGTCACCGGTTCCGCTGGCGGTGGATTTGGCCTTCTTTTCCTGATCCTCGGCATCCTATTCTTTGCCGGTGTTGGAGCTCTTACAGCTGCTTCTCGCTGCACATACGCTTTTGCCCGAGATGGAGCGATCCCAGGATCCCGGTTCTGGAAACAAGTCAGCAAGCGCTTCGACATACCCCTCAATGCGCTCTTTCTCTCCACCGTGGTCGACTGTCTCCTTGGACTGATTTTTTTTGGATCCTCGGCCGCATTCAACAGTTTTACAGGAGTAGCTACGATTTGCTTGTCTACCTCGTACGGCATGCCTATTCTGATCTCTGTGCTTCGGAAACGCAAGGCGGTCAAGAACTCTTCTTTCTCTCTGGGGAGATTTGGATACGCTATCAACATCGCCATGATCTTCTGGATTTGCCTGGCGGTCGTTCTATTTTGCATGCCGGTCTCCCTCCCGGTCGAGGCGCCGACAATGAACTATGCGTCCGTGGTTTTCGCTGGGTTTGCCACTATCAGTCTCGTTTGGTATTTCATTAAGGGGAGGAAGTCGTTCACAGGCCCACCGGTACCAGTAGATGTCGCACCTGGAGAACAAATCGTTGTTCCGGGTATGGGCGTCATCGATTCGAAACATGAGAGAAATGGTGATATGGAACAGAAAGTGCTGAAAGAAAGCTCTAGTGGAAATGGACACTCTTCAGGCATCGATGGTGAGAAACTTCATTAGGGACAAGGGAGAGAGCAAACCGAGCGATGGTGATGGAATCTTCCGTCCACTATTGGCCTACCGTTTACAGAACACTGTTGGATACTTTAGCGAAAGCCAGTTGAGGTCGACAATATGATTCACCGCCATTCCCCTGTATCAAATAGTGAATTCCGCAATCCCGGCAGGTAGTGTCGTTTCTACCGCCACTTGCAACGCTCTTTCTTGTGCGCTCTGTAATTCGTGATGAGACTATCCTTGTTCATGCGCTGTTGGCATATTGAGGTCGTACGGAAACCCCGGTCTCCGGACCCTAGGTGCCTAGAAAGAGCCCCACCGCCACACCGCGCCAAGGCTACCCTAACCCCAACCTATCACTTTACGCGACTCCGCGACCCTCTCGTCAAATTGTCCACGGACGCGTTGTTGTTCGTTGATGGAGACTATGGCGCCCAAGTAAGTTGTCTCTCAAGTCGCAAATTCCTCTCAACATCTTGGTCACAATCTGCACTCCATTCTGAACGCGTCCAGGCGCATGGCGTGACTACCTTGCAGTGTGCGATGGCTGACAAGCACAGGACGTGGGCAGAGCCCATAGACCTCACCAACGACTCAGAGGATGACGGCCCTCTTTCTTTTCTGATATCGCCCAATTGCCCCAAAACAGAGGACGTCCGGTACCTTCATGAGACACCTCTTAATCCTCCATTATCAAAGTCGGCGGCGACAGCTTCGAAAAGGTCACAGCATCCTCCAGGCTCCTCATCGTCCATGCGCAATTCTGCATCCTGCAATGCAACCCCGACCTATTCGTCACCATACATTACCCCACCGACGCTCGCGAATGGAAAATCCAGCAAGGGAAGCCTAGCTAGATCCGCGGGAAAAGGAAGAACTGGCACCGCAACAAATGGGAATAACAAGGGAAGTCGTGTAGGCTACGTGTCAGTCTACCCTGGGACCAGCCACGACTCCACGCCGGGGTCTAGGTCAACAGGAGAAACAGAGAAAAGAAGGAAGTTATCCAGCGTGGGCACTTTGAAATCGCTACCCTCTCACCTATCCCTAAAGGTGAATAGGAAGGAGAATATAGCGTTGTCTTCTTCTAACAATGACGAACTCGGCATGCACCACGCCGGTGCTGTCGCCCTCGGGAAACGACCAACTTTGATCAACACCACGGTCAAGCTACAGAACATGAACTACAGGCCCACTGTTCACCCCTTGAACAATGCCTTGAAAGCCAAATGTCCAACAGCTCCTACGTCGCTCAACCCCTTAGGATCCGCCCGTCCAGTCCACATCAGCAGGTCCACGTCGCTCGTGCCCCCAAATGCCCAGTCTACAAAGTTCCAAGCCCACATAGAACCTGACTCAGATTCTGATGTTGAGATATTGGACCCGGAACTCGCACTACAAAACTTCAAACCCCAGAGAGCACCTAGATCCCCAAAGAAGTGCTCCACATCCGTTGCAGATCGCAATTGCGGTTTGATTGACGTAGATCAGGCGACGCCACGACATAACGAACCCCAGGAGCGAAATTCGGTATATGAGAGCTCGCCCGACGGCGGAGTCGAACTGTTCCCTGCGCACATGCCCCAAAACCCAAACCTGAATCTAAACCCGAATCCAAACCCAAACCCACGCCCGGATCCTGTGCTTCAAGATGCTCCCTCAGCCTGGCCGACACGGCCAGAGGAAGAAGATCATTTGCTCATATTCTTGAAAGAAGTCAAGAAATACAAGTGGCGTGAGATTTACCCCCTCTTCCAGGCTCATTTCAATCGCAGGGACACCGCTATACAAACCCACTATTCCAAGAATGTGAATAAAAGAGACAGAACCAAAGACCCACGCTTGCTCAAACTGCCCGCTCAATATGCCGCCGAGGCCATGGTAGACTGGGCCACGGTGCATGCAGAGTTTCCTGGTTCCGAGCAAACTTCCTGGGAGGCGCTGCGAGGACCAGGGCGACCCCGTCGCGAAGATGGATTCCAGCCAAGACCAACATTACTGGCGGATTCTTCGCGTGATGTTTCGTCTGCCAATGAGTCTGGGCAAACTCGAGGACGACCGAGAAGAGCTGCACCCACTGTCAATTACACTTGGCCTCGGCAGCGCAGACGACATGGCCCTGCAGAAGATTCAGCGGAAGACGACTCTCTAGCGTCAGAATCCGGGGCGACCCCCCTGCCCTTCCGAAAGACCGACACCTCGGTCGAGCCTGCCATCGGTCTTGAAATAGTCATCCCTATTGACAAACCCATGGAGATTGGTGTGCAGAAAGAATCGGAAGATGCAGGTTTCGCAACCATCACATCCCAACCGCGACATCCCATATCGACCAGCGGCCCTCTTCCATATCTTGCGTTCTCACAACGTGATGTAATCCGAAACGGGTGCACGTCGGGAGAGTGGGATCAACTTGCTGGCCGCGACTGGCAGGGTTCTGTAATCCATGTCGATTTTGGTCATGCAGAGATTGAGGTCGTAGAGCAAACTCTCAGAAAGGTTCTGAAACCTGAACACATGCCCAATGGCTCCAGAAGGCAACTACATAAGTTGCTCAAGCGCCAATCTGAACCTACCCTGTGCAACATTGCCTACGAAATTAGGCGAAGACTACGCACACGTGATAAGCGCGCCGTTGAGGCCTTTCTCGAAGACGCCAGGAGGGGCAAACTGAGCAGGACACCACATGTTGACAGGCTCGGAGCTGTCAGACAAAATCGAAAGTTTAGTACGAATCCAAAAGCATCAACAACATCCCTAATTCGACAACGGGAGCTCGGTCTACAGTCAACGAGAGGATGGAAAGCCGCTTCACGACCCCTTTTTTACCAGATGAAAAACAAGGTCTTTGATACGCTAGGGCCCGCATATTCATACACCGGCGCGTCCAGCGACATACATACCGTGGCATGGCACTGTGACGGCGAATTCTTTGCTGCAGGCGCTATTTGCGTAACGGATCCAGACTCGATGCAATACAATCGACCCAACAACCTGCTTTATGGAGATATGACGAGCGGAGTCATTCGTGAACTAGCTGAACATCGGATTGATCGCCCACGAGCCGAATCGGGACCGAATTCCACCCACGCCATGCATATGACGCAGGATCCGAAACTCTATACAACCGTCTCTGCGGTTGCTTTTACCCCCGACGGGAACTACATGATATCAGCTGGCTATGACAAGCACGCCATTGTCTGGTCGGTAAAAAGGGATGGCACCCAGCCCGAGTCGTTAAGGAACCTGAAGCACAAAGCCGAAGTCGACATCCTGACCGTCAATCCTCAGGTCGATGGTCAGATTGCGACAGCGGCCAAGAAGTGGACCGAGAATGCTATCAAGGTTATCACTATTCATGGCTTGGACAAAGTTGCTGTACAATCATACACGTCACAGAAGGCTAGAGAACGAGCGGACATGAACATTCTACCAACCGCCTTGCGTTTCGAACCTACTCAAGGAAGGCTACTGCTGGCGGGCTTTGGCGCGAACAAGCGCAAAGATCGTCTTGACACCAACGGGGATATCTGCTTGTGGGATGTCGAAACTCAGCAGCAAATTCCGGTCTATGGCTCCAACAAAAACGTATTCGACGTCGCCTTCAATTCTCTTCATTCGTACGCTTCATTGTTCGCTGTGGGGTGCGTTGCCGGGCAGAATGCCAACAGAGGTACGCGATCAATCGTACGTTTTTACGATTACCGGGGCATGAACAAGTACACCATGCGGATGGAGCTCGAATGTCCCGCACTCGATATGAACGACGTCCTCTTTTGCCCCTATGATGAAAACATTGTTGCTGCGGGCTGCACAAGCGGCAACACCTACATCTGGGACATCCGACGACTAGACTCCTACCTTTATCAATTATCTCACGGCAAATCCTTGATGCCACTTGACGAATACCTCCCTACAGAAGCGACAGACACTGGCGTCCGCTTCGTTTCCTGGGGGGAAAACGCGACCCGTCTCTACACTGGGTCTTCTGATGGCGTAATCAAAGTCTGGGACGTTGCCCACTCTCCGCAAGATGTCTTCATCAAAGATCTCGTCACCCTCGACTCGGGAATCATGTCCGGCGCCTTCAGCCCCGACAAATCTAGACTCCTAGTGGGTGAAGTCAACGGCTCCCTCAATGTGCTCGAAGTGGGGCGTGACGACTGCTCCGCCAAAGATACTCAGAAACTCAAATACCTGCCCTACGAAGAAGACTTCGAGTCTTCGCAGCAGACCCTATCCACTATGAATGCAGACGCGGATATCGGACGCACGGTTGCAGCAAATCTCCTCGCCAGCGGCGAAATCCAGATCGTGCCATGTGGCGGCTTTCCTATCCGGCAGGCTGTCCAAGGCCCGAACTACACTGGTCCCATGGACTACAGCGTCGACGCACCGTACCTGCGCGACCAGGCACTGGAATTCCAACTCAGTCTCGCCGGGTCCAAGTCCGCGGTTTCACCCTGCGAGATCGCTGCCTGCAACGACTCCAGCGTGATTAAATTCACAGACGAAGAAATCGGTGATTCGGGAAGGAGTCTTGATCGGATCCCTGATGAATTGCGCCGGCAGTGGAAAACGCTGCCTTCGGACACGCTCCTCGTGCCTGGGAAATCGAAATGCGGGAACTGTGGCAGGCCGGCTAGACCCTCGGATTCAGATTATCCGAACGCGGAGTCAGAGGAGGCGCTGTGTGAACGGTGCTCCTTCTCGTGCTTCAGATGCGGAGCAAGGACTTTTGTGCCCCCGGAATTGGCGGTCTTGGTGTGTGGGTCCTGTGAACGGGTTTGGGAGATTGGAGCGTTGGGGTATGAGTGCATTTCAGAGGGTCCTAGGAGCTCGCAGGACGCCGAGAACAAGACGAAGAGCCGGGATTTTGCTAATGTGCCGCTCTTCTCGCTGAGTAAGCAACAGAGAGATCCTTTGTCCGGGCTAGGGGAGAGCTTCGGGGACGAAATAAACGCTCTTACGGATTACTTTTTCTCGCTGGCGACTGACCGCCCGTCAAGTCCACCGTTGTGAAAAGAAGGAAAGAGACCATGACGGAGGGTTTTGGAAATAGGCTTCCTTAGACGGTCTCGGATAGCTTTGTTTCTGACAAGCACCCGGGATCATTTGGCACGTCTACCTCAAACCAGCAACAATTTCCGCTGATAGGACAGCCAGCTTGAAACTCATTGTTTGTGGCCACCTCCCGGGATCCTTTGGGAAATATCCCGCAAGCTGCATAGTTCCCCTGTGTTCAGCCCGCGAGGTTTTGGCGGGTTTTGTGAGCTGTGAGTATGGCATATGAATTTCCGAGTTGGTGGTCGGGCCTAGCTGGGTTATTCACTTTTGCATCATATACCAAGATAGTGTGGCGGCAAATCGTTTTCTGTATATCAGTGGAGGGAAGGACATTGCATTGGATATATAGCGTCACGAAAGAGATCGAAATACAGGATCTGGGGAGCCCAATCCTCTTTGTCTACTCACACTCTAAAGAGCTCAGCTACATGTGAAATGCTCACTTTTGTGAACTTGTTGTTTCTAAAGCCGATGAATGAGATATGTACAATTTTCTTTATCCGGTAGAGTCTGGAGACTGAAGCGCGAAAACGGTCACTCACACGTTTTGGGTATAATGGCACGATATCCTACAGCACTCCACCTGCCCTGAGAATCTTCCGCAGATCAACACTCCCTTGCTTTTTCAACAATCTCAATTCCTTTCCACACAACTCCTCCACCCCACCCCACGTCATCAACGACTCCATTTACTCCCCACCCATAACCACATCCCCAGCCCCAGCCGACCCCTTCCTAGGAGCCGCCCACTCCATGAAATCGAACCTCGCGCCCTTCGTCGGCATCCTCAAATACTCAATACACTTCTCGGGCGTCATAACCTCATCCAAATGCGCCCATTTCTCCATCCAGCCCGAGCTCTGCGGCTCGGTATGCACGACAAAGAAATGGCGGTAGTCGCGCGCATGGTCGATCATCCACTGCGCGTAGAACTCTACCATGACGTCGTTGGCCTCCGCACCGCTACGTTTCAGCGCAGGGAAGAAGTCGGGTTTCCAGGCGCCTGGCAGCGACATGATGGGGAAGTAGTCTTCCGGGAGGTGGGCGTAGATGGAGGGCTCGACTTCGTCTTCGGGGATGAAGCCGGAGGAGCTGAGGAGCTTGTATAGGGTACGACTATGACGGTGTTAGTAAGTTTGGGTTGATTTGGAGAGATGGGGAGGGGGGATTATGCATACCTCCGCTGCGCGAGACTGTCTGGATCGAGATTCTCCTCGTCGGGTGAGCACCATTGGTACACGGCTTCCATGAAGTCTGGGCGCACAGCTAGACGCCAGAGAAGAAGGCCGTCTTTTGGAAGTCTATGCTCATCTGGTGGATTGTCGGCCACGCAGCATGCTTTGATCCTGTCGAAGAATAGTTGAATGATGCGAAGTGCATGTTGAGGTTGTTTGGTGAATACATCGTCAGTGATATAGATGACACCTCCCAGCGGAAACAACTCGATACGATCGTATCGACCCGGGATCTCAGTCAACATGATGTCGGGGTCATACTCTACGGCCCTCTGATGCCCAACCGCCCAGATACGAATATTTCGGCGTATTACTTCTCGGAAATCGGGAAGCTTCCAGAACTGGTAGAATTCCGGGTGGGTCTGTACATGGCCGTTAGCAGGTGTCTGATCCAGTATAGATGGTTGACTTACAATCATGACGCCGGTACCTCCTTTCACGATCTGCTGCTTGAAGTAATCCCAAGCACCCTCTTTCCAGAAATTGAACACCTCGACGTGATGCATCAACAGCCACCGTGTGATCAGTTCCAACTCCATTTTATGATCTTCTGGGTGGAACAGAAGGAAAGCTCTCCTGTCCACTGCGATTCCTTCATCCTTGACGAACATCTCTTTGAAATCCAGTTTGAAAGCATCCTCTATCGTTTGCTTGACTTCGATGCTCGATGAAGGTGGCGCTTTCTGCGGGGATTCCATGATCATAGCTGGTGGTGAGTCTTTAGGCATAAACAGGGGAGACTTAGGAGGTGGTAAAGGGTGGTTCCGGGTAGAAAGAGGGCTGAATGAATCCTCCACTACAGCGGTAGGTGTTTCGATTTCCATCGGCTCGAAGCCTGTATTGGAGCGGGAGGGAGTGTCCAAAGCTGGTCCTGTGACTCAATGATTAATCACCGACTATCAAGGGCATATACCGCCACTTACTTTTCACCCAATTCGGCGGAGGATATGCAACCTTGCCTGTGTCATAGTGTGCATAAGGACAGTTATCACCACGTTTACAGCTCCCTCTAGTCCAAAAGAAGCATGTTAATGAACTTAAAGGATCTTCTCGGTGTGGGTGTTTTGAAGCATCTTCCCGGGGTGGATATGACTTCCCAGTCCGATTGCCCGGATGGCCTGTCTCATAATGTGCGAAGTTGCACCGATCTTTGAATTTGCAGTAGCCCTTGCGCCAAAAGGTGCAGGTCGGTCTGGAGTCTCCAATCGGAGACTGTGCCATATTTTGGTACCTCGACTCGTGCATCCTTGAATCGATCTGCTGTGTCGGATTGTGAGTCTCGTAAGAATTCTCCTTGGGACGGCCCTGCTGCATTAAGGTCTGCTTCTCTGGATGATTCTCCACGGCTGAGTGGAGCTGCACCAAACGCTTCATGTACTCAGGCTGCTCTGACTTTTCTATCAGAGTTGCTGGCCTCCCTTCTAGATTGCCCAGTAAGCCTGTATTATAGTGTGTGAATTGACACTTCTTCTCAGAATTCGTGCATCCCTTGGGATCTCGCATCCACCACCAGCAGGTTACGGGCGGCATCCGGTATTTCGGTGGAATACTGCCATCCCAAGGTGATACTTCGTCTGTGTCTCGGTGCAGAAACCTACACCGTTCCGCCGAATACTGACAGGAGCCATTTCTCCATTCGAAACACGTCATAGGGACCTTGCGCGATTCCCAAGCTGGAGCCTCTGTCGGCTCTTCTCGTTCTTCTTCGGCACGACGTCGCGTAGTGTCACGCCGACTATATGGGTTGTCATCCACATCATCTCGATCTCTGTCTCGAGTAGCTGGCTTGGCCAATCCTCCCGATGAACCATTGACGAACTGAAGCGCTGAAGGATCAGGAGCCTTCTCGTTGCGAGCTCGAAGCTCAGCTTTCCTCCGGAAGTGCATCTTTGAATATAACTCAGTAGCTCCATTCTCCCACGCTTTTCTCCCAGGAGTAGTGTTGGGTGCATTGACCATCTTTATCGGCTTCGGTGCACTCCTTTTGATGAATGTTGGCGTAGACTTGCCCGTTTCCGTTAGTGCAGAGGCCTTTTTGACAGGAGCCGCGTTTGCTGACGTGGAAGGGGTGCCATCCAGCGTAGTACTGGGTCTCCGCGCATTGTTGTCGAGGAATTTGCTGGAAATTTTACTCCCGGATTTCTTGGACTGATCGCGTGGGGTAGCGGCAACGTCTTTTGATAGGCGCCTCTCAATAACTCCAGATGATTCAGACTTCCTAATTTCGGGCGATGGAACACGGGAACGAGCAATTCCCCGCTTCTCTTTCTGATATGAAGAGTCGGCTCGAACAATCTTAGGGGAGCTTTTTTTTCTGGAAGATGTTCGTTCTCGACACCTTTTTTCAGCTAATTCTTCCATAAGAGAACCCTCTGAGTCGAGGTCGTCTGATAATGGTGATGATGATGATGATGATGATGATGCTGCTGCTGCTGCTGCTGGCGATGATGGCCGGTCTTTGAGTGGCTTGCGGGGTGCTTCTGAGTTTTTTCTAGTTGAGGATGTTCCGACTACTTTGGACGTGGAATTTGTGTCCTTCATTCGATTCAAGAGCGGCTCGTCGTCATCGGTACTGTCATCATCGAATGAGGCTTTCTGCAGAGACTGCTGCATCCTCAGCTTCTTCCGTTTCTTCGCTCGCTTCTCGAGTCGAAGTGCTCTGGCGGCCTCTTCATCTTCCACGGCATTTTCCCACCTCTCGATGTTGTTTTGGGCCCAATGCTGAAAAGTTGCACCACCTTCTCTCTCCTTTCTTCTATGCTTGTCTATAAGGTCCGTGTGTCCCGAGAAGCTGGATTCTGGCTCCCATGAACACCTATGTAGGTTAGCTAATAAAGCTGTACTCAACAGGACGGATTGGTCTACCTGTGAAAGGGATAATTCAGCCACTCGACTAGATAACGGACTTCGTCTTCGCCATCATCGTCTTCGAATGTATCGACAGCCAAAATGTCCTTGACCTGATAGGAATCCTCTACTTCGCTGGGCACCGTTGAGGTGATGGAAATCGCGTCCGTATCATAGCCGTCGCCCATTTCGAAAGCGGTTGCTATGGTCAAGATGCGGTGCGGCTCACTGGCTCAGTGCCAGACTGCCAGACTGCCAGACTGCCGGTGCAGCAATGAGCCGGCCGCTGATTGGCCAGCGACGAAGCAGTGTGGGGGAGCAAACGCTTGTCTACGGAGACACCCAGGGAACGCGATATCCGAGCACGCACAGCTGCTTTCACGGGTCCGCGAGGATATCAACCAGACTGTTCGCCGTGCAGTTGGTTTGCGGCGCAGAGCAGACGTCGTCGGTCGTCGGGTCGCGCCGTGTTCGACGTTGCACCCTGGGCTTGTGCTGGGGCTTGGCGCGGGCGCTGTCACATGACTGGCACACGTCCCCGGCGAACAGCAGGAGCTGCTCAATCCGCCATGAGGCAGCCAAATAACCCCCCGAGAGCCTCTCAGCACACAGAAACACCCACCCAGACACGCCCACGGCCCTTTTGCCTTTCTGCCTCCCTCCTCTTTGTCTCCCCCGCCGGGATTCCTCCGCTTGACCCGCCTCTCCGCCGTCTCTCTGCGTTGTGCTCCCCTCGTCTCGCCCACCGCAACAATGGCCAACGACGAATACGATGTGAGTGTGGCACACATATCCCTCCCACGGCTTGCGCCGTGGATGCTATGGCAGCACTGACTCTCTGCGACTCTAGTTCCTCTTTAAAGGTCACTGTCCTCGCTCGCCTCACCGCCCCCCGCCTCACTGACTCCTGCGTAGTGGTCCTGATCGGAGACTCTGGCGTCGGTAAATCCAACCTGTTGAGTCGATTCACCCGCAACGAGTTCAACCTCGACTCCAAGTCGACTATCGGCGTCGAGTTCGCCACCCGCTCCATCCAGGTGGACGCCAAAACCATCAAGGCGCAGATTTGGGATACCGCCGGCCAGGAACGATACCGTGCAATCACCTCCGCATACTACCGCGGCGCCGTGGGCGCACTGCTGGTCTACGATATCAGCAAACACCAGACGTACGAGAATGTGACGCGGTGGCTGAAAGAGCTGCGCGACCATGCCGACTCCAACATTGTCATCATGCTCGTGGGAAACAAGAGCGATTTGAGGCATCTACGGGCCGTCCCCACGGAGGAGGCCAAGCAGTTCGCCAGTGCGCATACCCCTCCCCGGCGTCGCAATTGCCGTGGCTGCAAGCGTGTGCTGACTGTGACATGTCTCAGGCGAGAACAACCTGTCCTTTATCGAGACGTCTGCCTTGGACGCTAGCAACGTCGAGCTCGCATTCCAGAACATCCTCACAGGTACGGACCGGCACATGCGCGTGTGCTCCGACACAAAAGGCTAAATATCTGTGCAGAAATCTACCGCATCGTGTCCAGCAAAACGCTCGACCAGGGCGAGGGCGGCCAGAACGTGCTCGGCGGCGAGCGCAAGGTGCTCGAAATCAGCAAGTCGGCCGACACAGAAGCCAAGAAGGGATGCTGCTAGACGCCCCCTGGGCTCCTTCCTCCACGAGATATGTTTGCGCCTTAGCGTCCCGGGTTTGGTATCTCGGTCTATCGGGGCTAAGACACGAAACGTAGAGAAATCATCCATATGGCATGCCATCATGTCCCGTCTCCCCCAACCACAACACTTCACGAACCACCACTATGCCATGCGAATGCGAATGCGGATGTTGTCGGCGTCTGAGATGTCTTCTGGGGATTACCTTCCACATTTCCTTGTCTGCTTCTGCTTCCTGTCTCTGCTTACCATGGAGGTTGTTGGCTGGCTTTTGGGGTGTTCCTTCGTGCCTTCCCTTTTCTTCGCATGGGACCCTTATCTTATGTAGGCGGCGGTAATGCTCACTGGCTGCTGTATGGCCAGACACAATAACAGCATGTTTACTCGTTACACCAACTTCCCTTACTTCATAGTTGTGCATGTTTTCGATCCGGGATTCCCATTAGAATTCCTAGTCGCCACTATTTTCAAAACTTCCTCCATCCATTAGCCCCACTAACCATCTCATTCCCTATCTTCCTGACCTCTTCCCCCGGCCTCACCCACGCCTGTCTCGCATCTATCCACTCCCCACCCCCAAATTTATTCCTGCACCACTCCAATATCCGCCCGAGCTCCTTCCGCGTCCTCTCCTCAATGTACCTTACATCTCCCTTCCCCTCCTTCCTCATCCTTTCAAACACATCGATCAGCTCCCCGGCTTCCCTCTCACCACCAGCCCCATACACAAACTCCAACAACCCAGCCTCCGGCTCTCCCCCTCCACCACCACCCATCTCCCTCACAACCTCCTCCGGCAACCATTCACTCCCCCTCTTCTTACACACCCACCCCTCCCCCGCATCCCCCACATCCCCCAGCCATGCCCTCGCATTCTCATAATGCCCCTCAATCCGATGCAACACCGAATGCAGTAACATGCCCTCCACAGCTGGTGGCGCGGACATATGTCTAACGAGGAAATGCGCTGATGGGAGATCGAGGTTGAGGAGGTGGAGTGCCGATTCCAGGGCTGGATGGAGCCTGAGCGCTGATATAGAGCTCGTGAGATCGGGATTTGTGGGGGCGGTCGGTGGATCTGAGAGCGGGAATGGGGGCTGTGAGAGATGGCTGAGGAGGGAGGATAGGCCAGGGTTGGGATTGGGGTTGGGGGAGGAAGGATTGGAGGCCGTGGTAAACCGTGAGTGTGAGTTTGAGGCTTTGAGAGATTTGGTGTAGGTGATTGATGCGGTTGTTAGGCTGGATATGCTCTCTTGCCTGCTTCGATTCTGGTGAGCGTCTTTGGAGGGCGAGGAGGGAGGGCGAGAGTGGAAAGGTGTGTTGTGTGGGACCGTGGGGAGGGGTGGGGGAGAGGGCGTGCGCGGTTGATGTTGGGGTTGTGGTGATGAACGTGGTGGTGGGGGCATGGCCGACATCTTGAAGGTATACAGACGGATGGCAGGCTTTGTTCGTGCAGATGTTGAAAAGATGATCCGAGTACTTTGGAGCAAAGTATGAATTAGACTTCCGGAATATGATCATGAAACGGAAAGTATAGACGTCGAGTAAATAGAAGTGGCTCCGATACCACAGAACGAAGGAGGGCGATTATGAAAAGAAGAAGAGGGAATCGAGGAAAGGGATGTGCTATCTAGGGGGTTTGACGAAAATATGCTGCATGTGAGAGTGCTTGGCTCGGGGCTACTTGTGGCTGACTAGGCGACGTCATCCAAACCACTATTTCCCCTTCTCAGAGCTCGAGATATGCACACTACAGTAGCATCGAACGTCGGACCCCCTACATGAGAATTCTATTTGCCAAGATCTGCTTCTGGTACGGTAGTACAGATTGGTTTGAATGAAGAAATGCTGAAGTGAGATGCACACCGACAAGTCTAAGGTCCACGTCCGCTCTGGGACCGCTAATGCACAAACATAATTATATCTGCGGCTACCCAATTCAGTTCATTGATCCCCATCCATCACCATTATCCTGGCATTAAAGAGTTTTACAATTCCTCTAGGAGTGAGTATAGGGCCCTGCCAATTACAAGAAAGAATACAAAAAGGTCGAAAGCAAAACACTCTATCCAAAACTCCAACCAATTCACTTCCTCGCGTTAGGGACAAGTGTCTCTACCCTGATGCGATACGCATTTATCAAATATCATCTAAGTCATCCTCGTCCTTGTGCTTCTTCTTCCCGTCCCCGTTCAGCGTATCCATACTGATATCGTCGTAATCCCTCCGGCCTGCACCACCGCTTTGGCGGTTAGACATAGCCATAGCCTGGCGGCCTGTCTCCGAGGTCTCGAGGAACTCACGCAAACGCTCCTTGCCGACTTCAAGGGCTTGTTGCGATGCGGCGTTGGCCATTCGGGCCATAGGACCCCAGAGGTTGAGCGTATAAGTAACATAGGCACCGATGCCGAGGAGAATGAGGAAAATGAAGTAGACAGGGTTTCGTAGGACTGTATCCAAGTTAGACAAGGAAAAGAAAGATTTTGCGCCACTTACTAGCCATAATCTCATTCCAGCCGAGAGCCAACAACAGACCGTAGAAATACAGAGGTACTTGTGTCATGCCACCGATGGCACTACGCTTCGCTTCCACATAAACACCATCCGCAGTCTTTTTGAAGCGTACTAGGAGATCAGCCGACTTGGTGTCGCTCAGAACGGTCATTTCTTCTTCCAGGCTCTTACCCTCATCTTCGTCGACACCGCCAATGGGGGCAAGGTCTTCCTCATCAGCGGATGTGATCGACGGAGGAGCGTTGCCGATCCATGCATCGAGTGGCGGAGGCGCTGAAGTTGCTTTCAGTTTAAAGCGAGAAAGCAAAGGAATGAGAGTAATGGTCGACTCGCGGGCCTTGGTGTATATGCCTTCGATGTCGTCGGTGGGTCGCCATATCCTTGGCACACCGTGTTCGTCATAACGGAACTTGTCTTCAAAGTTCTCACGCAACTTGAGAAGAATGTTGCCTTCCATGACCTCCTCGTCAATCTTAGCGCGAAGTACTCCCCAAGACTTCCGTCGTAGTCGCCACAGACCGACTTCAACCTCCTCGGGACTGGCGTCAAAGCTTTGTGCGCGTTCGCCAAACCGCTTCTCGGCGTCATCCACGGTCTCTGTGAAGATCGTCCAGATGCGGTCCCAGAGATCCTTCTCGGATGGTGGTCGCTCGCCGTGTTCTGGTGCCCCTGAACCTCCTCGGCCTGTTCCTATTTTGTTGAACTCCAAGCCAATGGACTCGTCCAACCGTGACCGGACCCACCGTTCTACTCTTGTGGCCAGACGCCTCATCTCCTCCTTCCTAAGTCTGGATGAAACCTCGTCTAGATCTTTCCGATAAAGGTTCAACTCTTGCTTGTAGTGACTCCAAGGCGCTCCCTCGATCATGAGAGCCTTTCCTTCAGATTCGAATTTTGCCAGAGCCTTCTTCTTCTCAGATTCAACGATTTGAGCGAAATCATAGTTGGCACCCTTCTTCTGGCCACTTTTCACGGCTGTGCTGACGGCGGTGCTGAATTCCTCGACCCCAGATTTGTGGGCTGCGTGGAGTTGCTTCTGGGACAGAGCTTTTAGCCGCCCATCAACCTTGCTCTCGAGCTCAGCCCGTTTGCGCGTGTAAACACCTTTGTGGTATCGGCTGGCGTTTGTCTCGAAGTTCTTGAAGATGGCCGAACGGGCTGCATTCATTACAACACCCAGATCAAGAATAAGGGCAGGCGTTCCCAGCCGGGCATCCTCCGCCTGCTTGTCCTCTAGGGGGGTAATCTTCTCGTCGAAGGCGACCAAGACCTCTCGCGAAATCTCGTCGCATCGGAATTGAGCAAGTAGTTCTTGTTGCGTGGGCAGATCCAAATCCTTGTTGTCTACAATCTGATCCCAGACACCCTGCGCATATACCGGGAACCCGTCGGCCGGAATCCTCCGGTGATATTGAGGAAGGAACACCGGGAGGTCGGCCTCATCCATAAGACCGCTCTTCTTCGGGTCATTGTATCCTTCTCTGAATCGTGTGCTAAGTCTCTCGACCTCGGCCTCGAACTTCTCTGGCTGCAGAATCTTGTGGGGAAGGGCGACAAAAGCGAAGTCAAAGTAGTCCTCGATTCTCGAATTCTCGAGCCCAGCAGGCTTCGAGATTGACGACCATAGTCGGGACAGGTCTTGAAGGAGGGTGTTCTGGAGGTTGCGGAGGGGCGTGGTACCCAGGTGGTCGCGAATAACAAAGAAGAGGAGAGACTTGGGGTTGTTCCTACACCGAATTAGCTTCAACTACTGCAAAGGAAAGGATTGTACGTACTGGCTATCCTTGACGAAGAGCTGCAGGTTGACTTCGAACACGGTCTTGAGGAGCCCCATGTTTGCTCCCTGGTACAAGCCGACCTGGTGCTCCCAAATGTTGACGATGAGCACCTCGCTGGTAGCGAGAGCAAACAAGGCACTCTTCCGCTCGAAGTCCTGGTCTTCCCCGCGCTCGCGGCCGTCGGTACCCTCGACATCCATGACCAGGATATTGTCCGCCATTCTGCCCGAGCCCTCGCGCTTGTTCTTGCTCATCCATATTCCCTTTGTTGTCTGACGGCGCTCCTGCTCGGCCATGACACCGAACCGTGTCCCGAAGAGGTAGTTGAGGAGGGTAGATTTGCCGGTGGACTGCGAGCCGAAGACGGATATGAGGTGGTAGTTGAAGCCCGCCGGGATGATCTTCTCGAGGTTGAGGTAGGTATGAAGGTTTGCGCTGTGGAGAGGCTGCTTGTTAGCAAAGGGAATCCCGGAGGGGTATCAGGCACGGGGGAACACATACTTGAACACCTTGTCCTCGTCAATAACCTGGATGCCATGCTCGTAGGCCTCCTGGGAGGCGTCCTCGCCGACGGAGGCGAAGTGGGCATTCATCATGAGCGACGGCGCGGAAGGGTGTTTGATGTTGTGCGGGCGGCCATTGCCGTTGACCTTGAGGGTAGATTCCATGCTGTAGGTCCACCGGCAAACAGGCCGTTAAAATAATTGTTGAAAAGGGAGAAGTTGGCGTTGATGTCACGCGGCGTGGTCGGCGTTCGCAACCAAGTCGTCGATTCGTCGTCCGAGGCTCGCTTAAATTTGCCAGGGGTCTTTCCGCATTCCTGGACGCAGATGACGGTGTCCTCGCGCATCACGCCCACGCACTCACGACAGCGTCCGCCTGACGACACCTTTCATACCAGGACTAGGCAGCTAGGAAATCCCATGGTTGACGTGCTTGGGGAAGCCAGAGGCCATTTGGTGATGACCTCGGGGGTGCATGCATGATATGTTTCACGGTGCCTGGGTATGCCCCGGTCAAGCTCTTGATACAAGGTTCACGGCTATTAGTTCAGTAGCCATCACTACATCGCGTTTGAAGTCCACAACCACAACCAGCGAGAATCATTGCCAGGATGAAGAATTGATTGTAATAAGATATATCACCCTGGGCCATTCCAGATCCATCCTCCAATGATGTCGGATTTTTTAGTAAACTATGTATTTTGCCAGAGTGTTTTGGTGAAGAGGGTAAGTGTGCCCAAGAAACCATACACCGTCGCCATTATGCCTCGTTGCTGTACTAGTCCGCCGCTCATACCACCTTACCAAACTCGCCCAATGTACAAGAAGACGCCACGCGAGGGTAAGCATCCGCCGTAGAAGGGTGAGCATCAGAAAGTGCCCAGCGGCGCTGTGTAGGGAGTAAGACATGTTGGGCAAAATCCAGAGATGCAACAAACAATGACCGGGAGTCCGCCAGGTCTGCCGAAGGTTGTACGGAGATCTGATGGGTTAACAAAAGGGGACATGGTGTTTTAGCAGGTAATGGTGATTCCAGGAAACAATACTAGCCCAACGCGAGAATTATACCAGTGGCCAGTAGGAAATGCTCCCTTTGTCGTATCCCAAGCAGTGGAGATAAACTGGTCGATCTTCGAATAGATGGGCGACGTGGCCAGCAGAATCCGTACACCAAAGACTGGCACAGCGGTCAAGTTGACATGCACGGTATTTTTTGCATATCCATGCTACCTTTTGACGAGATCGAAAGAGTGCGTTGCCAACTGGCTAAGCCAAAGAGCAGTTGGGCTGCTGATAAGTATTGCTTAACGGAAACCGGAGTAGCTGCTGGCGCCACTACCACCACGGTGGATGTTGTGAGCGCCGTAGCGGTTGATCTGCATTCCAGCTGGTGGTCCCGGGCGGGTAGCAAGTGCTGGGTTGCAGCAAAGCATGGCGACGCGAGATCCGTACTTTGAGCCACGAAGAGAGACCATGTGCTTACGAACGTGGGACGCAACCAGCTCGCGGTGGTGGGTGCCGCAGTGGGTCAAGACGTACTGGATCAAGTAGTTTCCGAATTGGTCACCAGCAACTGCGATTTATTAGATTTTGATTCACGCCCAGGCAAAAGGGCAACTTACTATCAATCAGCGGCATGCGAGGACGATCAGGGCGGCCTTCGCAGACGCGCTCGAGGTAGCGATCAAGGAAGTCGTTACCGCCAATCTTGAGACACTTCTCGATGACCTTGGAAGCATATTGATCCATGCTGTATTCTGTGGCAAGGCGGAGAATATGGTCAATGGCTCGGTTGCGATCTGCAGGAGCTCCATGCTCGCAGATGTGCTGGATGCACCAGTTTCCAAACTGACCGTGCGAGATGACGTCGATACTAGCGAGGACCTCGTTGATGCAAGGGCGCTGTCAAGAGGGTTAGCAAGCGTACCGACCTTTCTGATAATGTAGCTTGAGGCATGCGACTAGCCTCAGCTATGGGGAACTTACCTTATCTTCCTCTAGACAGTTCTCGAAGATGTTCTGAACGACGAGACTACCTGTCTCTCCTAGCGCAACTTCATGCCACATACCACGAAGAGCCTCGTTGACGTAACGCATAATCTGTGGCGGAGAATCATTCCAGCGAAGCTCGAACAGTTTCTGCCACACGTGACAAGCATAACGATGGATAACGGTCTCGGGGATACGACGCAGAAGTTCGTGGACCATCGTTGCCTTGTACTCTTCCGGCACCGCGTCAAAGGCCTTCTGAACCACGTGGCATCCGAACGCATCCATACTCAAGGTCAAGGTATTGCCACGAATAGCTTGGGCGATGGCAACGACCTGCTCTGGGGTACCGTGCTCGAAGCATCGCTGAACGAGGAAGTTGCCAAAGCGGTTCACCATGAGTGGGTAAGCCTGTGCGATGATTGCTTCGACGATCTCGAACTTCTGTTCAGACGTGCCGACCTTCAACTTCTGCTGCAAGAAAATAGAAGCCTGTTGGTCATTGTTGCAAATGATTTTGTCGACAATGTACTTCCAGTTGCAGTTCATGTTGCGATCGAGAAGCCGACGGTAATTCATGGGCTCGTTCGGAGTGATGTATTGCATGCTCAAATCACCCGTGGGCTACAAATAAATATCGTTAGCTGTCGCATTCAACAGGAACGGAGAAATCTTACCTGTGCATTCCATGGAGTGGGAGCCAGGGTATCGACACTGAACTCAGCAGCCTCTGGGGACAAGCGAGTTCCCATCGTGCCAATTGGGCGTGGCTGATAGGGCGTCAAGGCGTTCGTGGGTGTATATGCTCCCATAGGTGGCATTGGCATCGAGCCCATGGTAGGACTCATGCCGCCAACAGAACCATGAGTGACGGAGTTGGCATACCCCTGGTATTGATTGTAGTGCGGACCATCGAAGACAGAGCCCGGGCGGCTGGGAGGGTTTGATGCCAAACCACCCCGGAAGTTCGCCTCCAAGGGAAAGTGCGTTGGCTCGTTCAAGTATCCATTGCGTCCACGATAGCCAGACTGTCCGGTTGCAGAGCGGGGCTGAGGTGGAACTGGGCCGAAGCTAACATTCAATCCCGTGCCATTGCCATAGAAAGGATTCGGATACTGCTGTGTGACCGGCGCGGCATTATTGGCCTGCCTACCTCCGTTGCCCCAGATAGCCTGGCCGTTATTGAATGGCTTGGCGGAGAGGCCGTCACTCTTGTCTGAAAAGCTATCTTCCTGCAACGGCCAGCTCTCCTGTCGACCAAAGGTTGGGCGGGTCGACGCATTGAACTTGCTCTGCAACGCCGAGATGGTATGTTCGGTGACGTCGCCTTTGTAGTAATTGTAGTCGGTCTCAGAGGACTGGCCGATGGCATGGTCAAGAGTAGACTTGGTCAGATGGGTGGTGTGAAGTTCTTCCTTCATGCGGGCGACCTGATGTTGAGCATTCTCCAATTCTTGCCTAAGCTTGTGGTACTCGTTAGCGTCCACGACCACCGCCTGGTTATCTGGCTCCGTAATCGGAGTGCCAGTAAAACCATTGTCGGTAGCCGGAGTGATGGGGACGGAACCGTTCGAAGACGATGTGTTCTTTTTGTACTGGTCTTGAGGCGATTCTTGCGATCCTTCGGCGGACAGACGCTGCATGAGGGACCCATACACGTCAGCAGCTTCGGTTTCAACCTTCAGCTTCTAAGCAGGTCAGTGTGAGATGGACGAGGGCTAGAAATGTTTCTGACCTTGTAGTTCTCAGACGACTGGCGACCTGCCATTGTCTTCATAGGCATCTGCTGCTGGTTTTGAGCCACCGCCATTGCATTGCCACGGCCCGCAGCGGCGAGGGCAGCGTGTGCTTCCTGGGATGTGGAGTTGGGGCGCTTCACACCCTGCATATTGTATGTCAATGACGGATAAATGGATTGGAAATGAGTAATGTCCTTGGGTGTCATCCGGGAAGGGAAGGGATAGCGAGATCCTACCGCGAGGCCCAGTACCTCTGGAGACGTGTCGACCCTGAGTTCGTCCGAGCCGATGAAGCGGGATGAGCTCTTGCGGGGAGTGGGAGAGCCGTCCGAGGTGATATTGAGACTCATTGTTGTTGATGTTTTCCTGAATGATCAGAGATGCCGAAGATCAGAGCAGACGGGTCCCTGGAAGAGAACTTGGTGGGGAAATGTGACGATAAGATGCAATACTTTCAGCAGCTGAGGTGAGCACGCTGATGGTGAGCTCCTGAAGTATGGTCCTTTTTGGTGGCGTAAATTGGCAGCAGATGAACAAACCGAAGAGTAGGCAGAGTTGAGACGAGATGAAAAAGTATCTCACGAGCTCGTCCCGCAGTCAACTTCCGTAGAGTCTGCTGCAGAGGAAGAGCGGATAGATAGCAAACAAGTAGCTGGAAGTGATGGGTGGGAAGGAGGGTGGCAGCAAGCAGCTGGAAGGATGCAGCGACTTTCTGGACGGGGTGAAGTGGTGATGACGTGCGAGGGGAGGGGCGCGAGGACGCCGCCGCGGGGGTGTAGTAGCAGGAAGATCAAAGATATGGTCGTAGAAAGAGCAAGTGTCGAAGGAAGAAACCAAAAGGAAGGAGGAGAGAGCGAAGGTTGGGAGAAGGATGGAGAGGGGCGGGGGTGGACGGTTATAACTGCAAAGCCTCACGACAAGAGCAGCAGCCGCGACGGACGGAAAATGAAAACGCCGACGCGACGAGCTAGAGCGCGCTGTTTACCTCTTCACTACACGCAAAAGCGTGACGGCGAGGGCAGCGGGCGGCTGGCTGAGGGGTGAAAGCGGCAGGCGCGTGGTCACCCACTACCTACACCACCGACGACGGGGTGACGTTCCAGGCGGAGTCGAAGAAGCCCAAAGCCAGCGCGCCTTCGACGCCCCTCCAGCGAGCGCTTTCACCCATAATAACGAAGTCCGGCTGCCCAACGCCGGTAAGCATCGGCACCAGGCGAGCCGCCTGAGCAAGAGCGTCGACACTGTCACCCCAGAGCACCAGCTCAAGTCTCCCGTTAGGGAGCGGGCGCAAAAAAGCCGCAGCTAGGCCACCGGCTTCCTGGAACTCTTTTCGGTGACCTCTACTATCGCGGACGGACACAGTAGTTGCCCCTACCTTAACGGGGAAGTCAGGGTGGATGCTTGGCGGGGCGTCCGCACCAACGACGAGGGAGATCAGGTTACCGGAATCGGTGCCATCCCATGTTTCCCCGGACACAATGTTTGCGTCGGCAAAGAGATACTGGTGGAGGTTGCGGGAGATCTGCAGCGCCAGAGCCACGGTTGCTGCGCCTTGGTGACGGATAGTGAAAGGTCCCTGGGTGCGCAGAATGGCAGTCATGGATCCTAACTGTCTACCTTGCCGATAGAGAGCAGCGGGGCCAGAGTGGAGAAGCAATTCAACCTGATATTGGTTAGCTACTGCGCGTGTACGAAGGGGGATATTTCCAACCTTCCAATTCCCCTCTTGGGATTTAAATAACGATACCGAGCCACTTGGGGTACTTATACCCGCGGTGATAGCGAGCGCCTGGCCGTCTATGTCGATAGTCTCCTGTTCCAGATGTTTCCCTTCCAGTGTGAGTCCAGCAACGTTCGTCGTCTTGACCAGGCATCGGATTGGGTCGGAATCGCACACCACGTCCACTCTGCCATATTGGCCTGGGTCCTCCAGGGCAATAATTTTGAGTGCTCCTTTCGGCCCCATGTCTCCAGGATCGCCAACCACTATGCTATAATCCTGTGGCGACGCATATGTGGTCATATTGCTTCCGGTGTACTTCCGGTAGAACTCCTTGAGTTGATCGGTTACCATGATACCATCAAAGTAGTGGCCCTTTCCAGGCAATTCGTAGTAGTCAGAATTGGCGCCAGCCTGGAACAGGAGCTGGCCAAGTAGCCTCGAGTGATATGTGGGGACGTTGTCGTCTTCCTCCCCATGTTGTTGCAAGACTGGGATCCCTTTGGCATTTTCCATCATCATCTCATGCCGGTAACTGTTGAGTGCACCACTAACAATTGCAGTCCGTCTTGGGTCCATTGGTTGCCAGAGCTCGTAGGGGACATATTCTGCGTCTGTAAGCCAGAGAATCTGGAGATGGATGGAGCAAAATTACTTTGAATAGAAGCGTAGCCCGAAACCGGAGCTGCAGCAATTATCCGATCCGGACGATGTGTAAGAGCGTACCAAGTTCCTTGACCTATGCCAATCAGGTCAGCAGGTTCTCCGGGCTGCTTGTCATAAGCCTTACCGCCATTCGAATGTCCACTGACAACCCATCTATTGACATCGACCCCTGGGCCTCCCCAGGAAACATTTTCGATCCAAGTTGGAATACTGTTTATGGCCGCTTCAACATCAGCAAAGCCCCAGTTGTCTGCGAGTATGATTAGCTAGTGAAGTCCTTAGGGACCGAATGCCTACGCCAGTCATCGCCACTCCAGGCTGTTACGCCCGTAGGAAATAAGACCCAGGCACAGATATCTGCGACACTGTCTAGGGCATGTGCTACTGCGTCGGATTCCGCTTCCACGCCTGCACCATGGAGCAGCAATAAAACAGGAAATGGATTACTTCGCTCAAGCGAACAGGTGGCGTTCTTAGCCGGAGGTCGGAGCATGGCGTAAGAGGCCATGCCCCCAGGGTGGAGGTAGGTAATCTTATGGGGATCGTAGAGAGATTTGTGAGTGAGATTGTGAGAGACATGAAGGACCGACAGTGGACCGCCACCCGATCCAGTCCTATAGATAATTGTATAGTGAACAGAGGAGGTTTCGTGAGAAGGTAAAGAGATGTTAAAAGCAATTGGCCTTGTTTGGCCCGCCAGCAGAACGATACCAGGCCCGCCAGTTGAGGTAGTATTGTTGCTCTGAGTAGAGGTCAACATTTGCAAGCTGGGTGAGAGAATGACCTGAGATTCCTTATTCTTAAATAGAGGGAGAGAACCCACGTCAGAAGGTCTGATCTCTACTACCTCAACATCATCCTCACCGCTGTTTCGAAGGCTCATGGAGGCTACCGAGCTGGCTAGGCTCCCATCTACGACATCCGAAATGAAGATTCCAGGCTTAGCCAGCTCCAAGGTCCCCGAAACTTCGTGAGCTTCAAGCACCACATCTATAGTCGGCTCGAGTACACCGCCAAACGCTCTGACATCCCGGACCAGACGAATATCAATCTTGTGACTGCCTGGCCTTAGATGGAGCACTGGCGGAGCTCTCCGATAGCTGTAGTAATC
Organism: Clohesyomyces aquaticus; assembly: GCA_002105025.1. Lineage (NCBI taxonomy): Eukaryota > Fungi > Ascomycota > Dothideomycetes > Pleosporales > Lindgomycetaceae > Clohesyomyces > Clohesyomyces aquaticus. The sequence continues at coordinate 331,813 of MCFA01000009.1, read as the reverse complement.
TCCGCCGAAGTAATGAGCATCATCTAGCCAGTATTCCAGGATACCACTAGTATATAGAATGACATGTTGTGTTGCATCCCCGTGGACGACAATGTCTCCCCGAGCCCAAGCCTGGTATTGCACGGCAGCCCAACCGTAGACAAGCTTGAGAAATTCCCAATCAACGTTATCGTAACGGACACTTAAAGAAGCTTTTCCCAAAGATGAGGTATCAGAGGTCTTTGTGGAATTTACCACAGCCCATTTGGCAGTCCCATTGACAGGCAGTGAACTTCGGTATTGTGCACGTGGGTCATACTGCAAGGCTCTGAATCCGCCAAGATATTCGAGAGGATCAGCTCCCCAAGTAGCCTCTGAAATCTATTAGCATCAAATTGGAAGGTTACGTTATACTCGAAAACTGGCCTACCTCTTGTGCCAATCTGAAAGGGCCCCAGAATTTGCCATGAGGCACCAAAAGAAAGGGGCTGCTGGATGCTTTCGGAGGCAGCATTCAAGATCAGCGTCATGAGACTACACACAGAGTGCAAGAAGGGAGAGGCAAGAGGGTTGAGGTAGCGCATCATCAGGGGCTGAATCGAGGAGCATTTGCCGATGCAATCGCAGACGCAGGATGCAGGATGTGGTGGCGTGCGTGGGGGCACTTCTTAGTCATCAATGCATTCCCCTGTTCCGTATCCTAAATTAGAAGCAAAAAGATGGAACCATTCAACGATCGCAACAGTCTCATGAGCTTCCTTCGTTTTGCAAGGTGTCTGTATGAAACTTTATCTATAGCCATGCACTTTGCCATACTGAGTTTTGAAAGTTACCAAAGACATGCTATCTGTGAACCTTGGAAAGGCAAATGGCTTTTGAAGAGTACCAAAACGGGCGGTACCGCTTTCGGACGGCCGTCGATCCATGGATGTCACCAATTGCGGCGCCATTTGGTTTTAGTTAATTTCGCGGCGCCTCAACACCACGGGCAACGCTTTCTTTCACGGTGCCATCGATGTCCACCAAGTCCAACTTGCCCCCGTGAACACTAACGCTACCTTTGCGCTCCACCGTGCAACACGCCAGTTCCTCCATTGCGACAAGCCGTACCAGGCCAGCCTCAGACCACAGCGACCGCATCGCATCCTCTTCCAATACGACGACATCCATGGCTTAAAGCATCCCTCCACACCCCCCGCCTCCTCCCCTCCTCTCCATAGCCGCAATGGCGTCCGCGTCGTCGCAGGACTCGGGCACACATACGACGTTCAAGTTCCCTCCCTTCCAGCCCGACCTCCTCCCCGCCCACCCCGAAGAGCCGCCCTTCGGCCTCAGCTCGTCGCGATCCTCCAGCCCGAACCCGGCCGCGCAGGCGCAGACAATCGCGCCTTCGGACCATCGATGGCAGCCGCGTCGGGAATCGAGATTCGGGTACATGAATGGCTCAACGCATGCTCCCTCTGCCAATAGACACGGGCGACAGAAGAGTCTGAGTGAAGCAATTAGGACGATTCGGACCAGGAAAGCGAGCGTGAGCCAGAATGCGCACGAGCTCGCCGACGCGCTCAAGGCCCCGCTGTCGCCGCGCCTGATTGTACGTTGAAGGACAGCTTGCACGCTGGATACGATGCTAATTGGGCCCCAGATCTTGTGCGGCGTCTGGTATATGACCTCCATCTTCTCCAACACGTCCTCCAAAGCCATCCTCACCGCGCTGCCGAAGCCCGTAACCCTCACCGTGGTGCAGTTCGCCTTTGTGTCGGGCTGGTGCATAGTCCTCGCTGCTTTAGCTAAGAGATACCCCCGTCTAAAGTCCACAATACCAGTCCTGAAATTTGGCATACGGCCTCCAAGCAAGGAACTCATTAAGGTCACACTCCCCCTCACCCTATTCCAAATCGGCGGCCACATACTCAGCTCCGATGCCACGTCCCGCATTCCCGTGTCTCTCGTCCACACCATCAAAGGCCTCTCCCCGCTTTTGACCGTCATGGCCTACCGCATCTTCTACCAAATCGAATACTCGATCCCCACCTACCTCTCCCTCATCCCGCTCACGCTCGGCGTAGTCCTTGCCTGCTCCGCCGACTTCAACGCCAATTTCATGGGCCTCCTAATGGCCTTTGCCAGCGCCATCCTCTTCGTAACGCAAAACATCGTGTCCAAACAGATCTTCAATGACGCTGCCGCCGCTGAAAAAGACGGCCTCCCCCCAACCAAATTCTCGAAACCCGACAAGCTGAATCTGCTCTGCTACTCCAGCGGCCTCGCGTTCCTCCTCACATTCCCCATCTGGCTCTGGTCCGAAGGCTTCACATTGCTCCACGACTTCCTCCAAGATGCTTCTATATCCCTGTCCAACCGGCCCGGATCGCTCGACCACGGCCGCCTCGCGCTCGAATTCCTGTTCAACGGGACCTTCCACTTCGGGCAGAACATCGTAGCATTCGTGCTCCTCTCCATGGTCTCCCCAGTCACGTACTCGGTCGCCTCCCTCATAAAACGCGTCTTCGTCATCGTCTTCGCAATCTTTTGGTTCGGGAACCCGATAACCCAGATCCAGGCATTTGGCGTCGCGCTGACGTTCTTGGGTCTGTATCTTTATGATCGCACGAGCGACGCGGCGAAGGCGGATAAGAAAGCCAGAGCCTTACAGAGCAGGAACCAGGAGACCTTACTCCCGCTCGCGACGGATAAAGTGGCGAGGGGAGGAGGCGTAGGGTTTACGGCGTCGCCTGCGGGCATGAGTGCTGGGACTGGTGCGTATCCGATGGCGAATGGAGGCCCGATTGAATCAAGAGACGAGAAGAGGAGTGATGGACCTGGTGGTTCGAGTCAAGCGCAACCGAGTTGGTTACCGCCGGGCACGAAGCAGGAGGAGACTTGGAGGCCGAATGGGGCGATGAATGGGAGACCTAACGGCGTTACGTATGGTTAATTCACAGTTCTTTTTTTCTGTCGTCTTCCTAGCTTTTATCCCCCCTGGCGTGTGTTCCGTCCTGCATGTCGGTTCTCGCAGAACGTTGGACCGAGCCAGCATCGGGTTTTATCCGTCGTCAACAGTGCCCCCGAGGCTTGTATCTTATTGCATGAGGTGATACAGGATCGGGGGGTCATGTTGGCAAGATATGAAATGTCTAGCATGAGGAAACCTGGGGGGCTGGCTAGACTATAGATCGGGAGGGACTGGGCATTTACATGGGCGTTGGATATGTGTTTCGATGCAGTTGGCTGATCTATATGTAGTTGACGGATATGTATGTACTTGCATGTATGAACTGGGCCGAATCGACAATATAGACCTTTGACCTGAATAGTTATATAATTGATTTGGCGGAGTTCTGATACATTCCTGGCTTGGTGGTGGACATCCCACACATGAATGGAAAAATTCGCTTTTCGATTAGAAGCCGTTTGAGAGCTCTTATTTAATTTATGGTTCATTATCATTCTACGCAGTGCAAGCATTTGAATTCTAAAGTGGGGGTTGTCTCTGAGAACTTCAAGTCCCATATGCCGCGGCCGTAGATTACTCTAAAGGGCTCCTTCACCTTAAGGCTTTCTTGATTCAACTGCATGGGCCCGAATCTACTTCCTCGCACGTCGTTGTCGTTCCACCGCAAATAGACACAATGTAGCATGCATGATCTTCGCCTTCCGAGTAATCCAACCCTAGGACAGCTCCGCTTCGCTTGGCTTACACACCAATATATTCTGACTTTTCATATTACACAATAAACTCTAGATAAACAGGAAACCCACTTTAGAAACTCTCCCTAGGTTCAGGGGAGAAACTGGCTAATCCACACCACTTTCGTTGAACATGACGTCCTCCACCTTCACCACTCAGCCCCACTAAGCCTTGGAAAGCTTCAATATCTCCAAGACCTTCAGAAGCCCTATCACATTGTTCCCGTATCTCTCTTCGTATCTATACCTCATTTGATCGCAACACCACCTCCCCCTCTGGTCCAGCACCAGGTTGCAAACAACCCTCGGGCTCCGCTCCCAGCCAATCACCTCCCCACACCCTCTCGAGCAAGCCCACCTCGAAATAGCCAGAATACGCATCTGCAAGCTTAACACATTTGAGCCCTCCAGCTTCTCAGACGAGTGGACTCGCATGCATTTCGGCCCAGCCAAAAGTTTCCCCGCAATCGCCACTGAAGGGCGGTCAGGCCAGGGAGGGGAGCGGAAGGCGGCGGAGGACCCGGAAGCCAAAACCGCAACCATACAAGTGCAGGTTATCATGCGATGGTACCCACTACTCAGTCCAGGCCAGTCATGCATACATCACAAGACCACTTCTTCCCGCTCTTGCAGTTATAGTCACAGTCACTCACTCAGGACCCTCGCAATCAACTTTGGGAAATACTCAGAATCCTTTTTGTTGGATTCCTGTTTATCGTCCGTCTAAACTAATTTTTATCATCAAAAAGTCTACAAGCCATGCCGCAATATAGTCTATAGACGGACGCACATCGATAAAAATCTCCTTGACACCCGCCGCTTCAGGCAGCAAGCCGCCAGCAAACGAGGAACCGAAGAGATCTCATTCCTGCATCTCGGGAGGAGGCTCAAACACAAGACGCAAAACGCCTCTACCCAATGCTGCAATGCGGGATATCCCAGAAGAGGTGGTCGCATACAAACAAATACTGCCACCTTTTCTTCGTCATAACATAATGTGTCGTAGATGATTATTCGAGGTCGCTGCCAGAGCCGATCTCCATCTTCGCACCCTTTCCAGCAGTCGGCTTAGCGACCGGGGCCGAAATCTTCTGCGGTGGGACACCGAGACCGTTCCGGTTGCGGAAGAACAAGACACCTTTGCCCTCGCCCTCCGCACCCTCGCTGGGCTCGACCCACTGGCACATGCGAGCGCTTCGCCAAAGGGCTCGTAGGAACCCAACGGGGCCGTCTTTGACATCAGCGCGGTAGTGCTTGCCCATAACCTTCTTGATGGCCTCGGTGGCCTCATCGGCGTTGTAGAATGGGATTGTGGACACGTAGTGGTGGAGCACGTGGGTCTCGACAATGCCGTGGAGCAATTGGCGACCGATGAAACCGAATTCACGATCAATGGTAGCAGCAGCTCCGCGGGTGAAGGTCCATGTGTGGGCGTCGTAGTGAGGCAGTTGCGGGTCAGTGTGCTGAAGGAAAGTAATGGCAACTGACTTCTTGTTAGCTTCGTACAGCTCAGGAGTATTCGGATAAACTTACCGAGCCAGTGGTTCACCCAAAGATACGGAACACCGTACCAGACCATCACGTTGGCCCAGCCATAGTTCTTGCCAATGAGGAAAAGGACGCCGAGGGTGATAGCGAGACCAAGATCGCTGAGGAGGATAAGGTGCTCATCCCTCTTCTCGTACAACGGGCTGGAGGGGTTGAAGTGGTTGACTCCGCTGAAGAGGCCGTTCTTCTTTCCTTTCCCCTTGCCTTCGGGCTGGCGGTCGTGGTTGTTGTGTCCGGTAACATTGGCGAACAGGTACGCGGGCCAGCCTCCAATCTGCTGGCCAAACAGGTGAATGGCGGTGGCAATGGGGGTCTCTTCAGCCAGCTCGGCGAGCTCGTGTGCCATCTTGCCGATGCGGGACGCATATCGTTCCCTCGTCTTCGGAACAAAGACCATGTCGCGCTCCATGTTACCGGTGGCCTTGTGGTGCTTGCCGTGGGAGATTTTCCAGGAGAAGTAGGGTACCAGCAAGAAGGAGTGGAGGACCCAACCCACGGTGTCGTTCAGAGTCTTGGACGGCGAGAAAGCCTGGTGTCCGCACTCGTGTGCAAGAATCCAAACACCGGTACCGAAGAAGCCTTGCAGAACAGTATAGACGGTCCACAACGCAGCCCTGGCGGCCGTCGAAGGGACATTCTCCGGGGTCACATAGGTGTTGAAGAGGTAGAAGGTGGTTGCAAGCGAGACGAAGTCGCGGGCCACGTAATACAGACCCTTGGCTGCGGAGCGCTCGAAGCAGTGGGCAGGAATGGCGTCGCGGATCTGCTTGATGGTGTAGTCTGGAATTTCGAACTGGTTGCCATACGTATCGTACAGGGGAATGCGGTTGCCCTTCACGTCAACATCGTCGACCGAGCCGAGCGAGGACAGAGAAGTGGCGGATCGGGATTGGCTGGGGGAGTCGGCAGGGGACACCGAGACCGAATTCACCGACGACGACGGGCTGGAGTCCGAAGTCACGGTCCTCTTCAGCACCGGGTTCTGGGCGCGGGCAGTGGTAGCCATGTTGACAGCAAGAAGACGGCTTCCGGCGTAGCAATGGCAAAAGAAAGGCGTGGGATGAGTTCAGAGAGCCAAACGAACGAACGAGGCCCTGGTGAAGTCAAGCCGACGAGTCGGTGGGGGTCCGAGGGGAGGTTGTTGAGGTGCGGTTCGGTTGTTGGGAGACGGGGAAAAATTTACGGGCAGGGTTCCAGTCTCAACACAAGGCTCGACAAGACGCACAGTGACCCTCGACGCCGAGCAGTGAAGGCAATTCAGGAGAGAGGACAGAGTGAAAGGAATTGGGAGACGAGGCGAGGGGTGGTGGGGAGGAAGCGATATTTAAGAGCAATGCAGCTCAAGGCGGTGACTAGCAAATTGACGAGACCCTTGGTTCTCCTAGGTCGGAGCGGGTTAGCGCGTCGCAAAACGGTGTTCGAGACGGCCACCGCCCAGGGGTTGGAGGATAAGATAAACAAACGGCGCCGCCGTCGACCAGAGAGAGCTGCGCGGCGCAGGCTTGCTCCTCTGCACTGCACCCGCCTTGGGCCATGCAATTGTGTTGATTTTCACGCAATTGCCACTGCGGAGCGTGCTCGACGAGCAGCACCCGCCGCCGGCGTCTCTGTGCGAGGGTGCCACCATGGGTGGAACCGCGAAAGCGAGCATTTCTGGGTCAAACCGGAGCAGAGCAGCTCGGCAGAGACCAACATGCAGTGTTAGCCTGCGCTCTTCCGCACTGAGACGGGCTCCCGAGTCCCTCTCCGTCTGGGGCATTTGATTTTTCCTGAAGATCCCATCGTCCGCCGCGCTTGGCGCTTGACTGGTCGACGCAGACCGCCAGTTTGCACCCACAATCACGCCGGGGACTGCTGACGGCTCGACGGTCCTCGCAACGGCGCTCTCTCTTTCGCCGCTGCTGCGCGTGCTGGCGGCGCGAGGCAAGCTGAAGCGACGTCGAAACGCACAGGGTGCAGCGCTGTGGCTGCAGACAGTCGCCAGCACAATGGTACCAAGCTGCCTGTAGCGCGGCGTTGACGGCAATGGGTTGTGGCATATGTAGCATCGTGGTCATGGATGCGAAAATTCCAAGGCTCGGGATACAGATCTGGGCTTTGCTGCAGGGACCGATCAACGCCGCTAGCCTGTTCTGTGCTCGCGTAATACATCGCCTCCTTCTCTGGTTCGCTCCTCCTTCTCCGAGGCTCCAGAGCAGCAGCTCAAGCTCGTGAAGGGTCGCTTTGTGTTCGGTTGAGGGGTCCTTCGATGTGGCCTCTTGGTCTTCAATGTTAGTGACATGTGAGCATCGACGGGTCAATGGCACCCACTCCGCCTACGCCTTTCTCTCTGACTGACGAGCAACGCTCGCCGCTGACGAGGCCATGCTCTGGCAGCTGCCAGCTGCGAATCTGATAACCTCAACAGAACCACTATCGAATCAGATGGCCACGTCCCGACATGCCAAGCTGGGTATCCAATAGGACTGCACAGGAAAACTACAACTTCGAAGGATGCGTTCATACCTTTGCCTCAGGAGCCTTCACATGTCTGACATTGCAATTGTCGATATCCACATGCTAGCCCGCTCGAGATATCAACGGAATTCGAAGGGAGCAGGCGCAGAAACACTGCATAGCACGGGACAAGGCTCTTTCTGGATTCTTTTCGACCCTCGTATAGCTCGTCATCCGTCGAAAAACGATAGCTTCAGTAAGACTTACCAGTATAGAAACCCTCGTGGTACGGTATTCCGACAACCACATGCAAATATGCAGGACAAGCGAGCCCAGCATGTCCGCGTCAGCCCCGTCGAAGTCTGCGAAGAGCACATACATTCTTGCCACAAGGTGTTTAAGTACCTTGAGTAGTGGGCTATAGAAGGCTAGAACGCTCTGCTAAGAACCTTAGAAGTAATTCATTCATATAAATCAGTAGGACACGACAAGCTGAGTAAATAGAGTAAGTTCAATTCTACAGCTTACTCGAAATGCGTATCGGGAACGAGAATAGTTTTCTCTGCCAAACAAAAGCCCTCGCTCCAAAGGTGAGTTGTCAGAAATTACCAAAGAGTAGACTTCGTAGGCACGGCATGTCACTAGATGGGTAACATCATTGAGCTGTCAGCATGAGATGTAAAGTTCACATACATTTCAACACTTTGGCACCCTTTCCCGCAGAGAAATCTCTCATAGTTTCCACTGCGAGAGTGACTCGCCAAATCGATCAGGTATCCTAGCCTAGACTTTGTCGCTTCGATGCTCGTTAGACCTTGCATTTACATTTGCCCATGTGCAACGACCAAAAAAATTCACACACTCACTATATCATGGTTTTGGTCTCAGTCTCGTTTATCGCCCCAAGGCTATCCAGTCTTGGATCTGATCGCTCCGAAAGATGTAACACTGCCGTTGCTGGGTTAAGGCTGCGCCCATCTACGAAGCATTGCCCTTATCGAATGTTCAAACGATTGAACACGAAAAACAAGTTTTCGCGGCCAAGGACACCTCATGCAGCGCGTATTATCTGTGAGCACGTGTGCGGGTTGTGCAACTTGATTCCCCGCGAACAAATAGCACGCTGTGCCGGGAGGACGTTGCCGAGAAGAAACAATAAGGCGACGGGGAGCCCCATTATGCCTTACTCCACGCCCTCACCGAGGCTAGAAATATAATCCGGGGTAGTGAGAGTTCTCCGCCCTTGAGATGGGATGAGGGGGGTAATAATGGTAGGACTTTTGGCTTGTTACTAATTACTGTGGTGGTGGATGGTGAATTTCGGAAGGCGATAAGGACGACTATCGGCTCGGTGACAGGCGCTAAGACGCTAGCTAAGACGCTAGCCAAGAACGAAAGGTCTGCCAGTCTTTTGATACCTCAAGGCACCAAACATCATCTCATCTTGCGCCAGCGGCTTTGGTTCGCCTGATCACCCTCGCCCTTGAAAGCATACGCTGCCTCACTTTCGGCCTCCCGATCCACAAGCCTACCAACCCTTTCGCAAATTTCAAAGTGGCTTGCATTGAGGCAAGGGCAAACGTCTCCTACCTCAATGATTCAATAACACCTCCGAGACTGGTTCGATTGCTTCAATTTGCTCTCTGCCTAACCAGAGAGACGGAGCATCTCGGGATTCCCTAACATAAGCTTTTGGTCGACTGTGCGACCAGAGCGACTTTCGCCGCGGACGACACCCCATCCTGACATCTTAGTCACTCAACCATCGCCATGCCTACCTTGGCAGTCAACAACTTCAACATCGTATGTGCCACACTCGGAGGGTTCATCACGCTTTTCGGGCTGGTTTCGTATCTCGTCAAGGAAAAGTTCTACATATCTGAGCCATGTAAGAACATCAAATGTGGAGTGCAAACCGAGCAACGGATTAACTGATAGCATTTGATAGTGGTCTCGCTTGTTGCGGGTCTGATCTTCTCGCCACACGCAACGAATTGGATCCGGCCAGAGGAGTATGCATTGGGGAGTGAAGAGACTTTGGAAACCATAACGCTCTATTTTACCAGACTCGTCCTCGGCGTACAACTCGTACTAGCAGGGGTGCAGCTGCCATCCAAATATCTAAAGACAGAATGGAGAAGTTTGGCTCTGCTCTTGGGTCCAGGAATGACCGTAATGTGGATCTGCACAAGCCTTTTGGTCTATGCTTTCGTTCCCCACATAAGCTTTCTCCACGCCTTAGCAGTAGGAGCTTGTGTGACTCCCACTGATCCGGTTCTGTCCAACTCCATTGTCAAAGGAAAGTTCGCGGATAAGAACATCCCCAAGGAGCTACAAAAGATTATCATTGCCGAATCAGGAGCAAACGATGGCCTTGGCTACCCCTTTCTCTTTTTACCTCTTTATCTAATCCTACACGTCGGGTATGGCGGTCTTGGGCAAGACAACAGCGCTGCTCATGCCATGGGAGATTGGTTTGGAGAAACTTGGGGATATACCATTATCCTCAGCGTCGCGTATGGGGCGCTTGTCGGGTGGCTTGCGAAAGAGCTTCTTCACTGGGCAGAGGATCGAAAATACGTTGACAAAGAGAGCTTTTTGGTTTTTGCCATCACTTTGGCTGTGAGTATCATATGCTTAATCGCCTTCGAGTGCGGTTCGATTGACAATCCTAGCTCTTCATTGTGGGGACCGTCGGCATGATTGGGTCTGACGATGTACTTGCGTGTTTTATCGCTGGCAACACCTTTACGTGGGAGTACGTTTAACAGAGTGAACTCAAAACCGTACGATTGTGCTAACACTGTTATCTAGCGACTGGTTCCGACTTGAGACGATGGACGACTCGTTCCAACCAACCATAGACATGCTTCTCAATGTCTCGATCTTCGTCTGGTTCGGGGCTGTGTGTCCCTGGTACGAGTTTGCGCACAACTCCGTCATACCCGTGTACCGACTCATTTTCCTCGGAATCCTCGTTCTGCTCCTACGTCGTCCTCCCATTGTTTTTGCAATGCACACGAAGATTCACCAGATAGAGGAGAAACGGCAAGCAGCATTCGTCGGCTTCTTTGGACCAATTGGTGTCAGCGCCATCTTCTATCTCTACATCAGCTTGGACTTTCTGAGGAAAATTACTGTCGATGGCGAAGTCAGACCTGATGCTGCGTTTTTGATGGAAGTTATGAATGTTGTCATCTGGTTCCTGGTCATCTGCAGCATTGTAAGTTCTGAACGCCTTGAGTCTTGACCATAGACTTATACGTGCAGATCATCCACGGCCTTAGTATCCCACTGGGGAAACTTGGTATCTACTTGCCACGAACCATATCACAAGCGATGTCCTCGGACCGGGACGATGAGCCGGCGCCATTCCATATTCGAGAACACGCAGCAGAAGCCGAGCATGAACTCGAGGATAGAATACGACGTCATCCAAAGTCGAATGGCATTGCAAACCCGGTACCGCGCCGAGTTTATCGCATTGGACGCTCGATTATTCGCAATCGGGACAACGGATTAGCCAACAACACGCAAGCCAGCTCCCAAGTACCTCTGCCATTGTCAAACGCCCCGACTGTGAAGTCGACCTCACAGAAAGCGAGCCGCAATCCATCACCTGTCAGACAGCCGCAGGATACTCTTGAAACCGCTAGCGGTGAGGATTCAACTCAACAATCCTTGCCTGCACAACCAGCCCACCGAGCGATACGGTTTCCAGATGAGCCGTCCCATGCCTCCACATGTGGGATCAATAACGGGCAAACAGGTAGCGCGGGCGTGTAGCAGCAATGAAAATCAACGATCGGGAAGGAGAGACTGCGAAATGATAGAGCGCGGGAGGTCGATGAAAAGAGATGGGAATTGGGGAAGATGGGCGAAGGGAAGGAAATTCGGTCTGAAATTGCAATCGTTGGAAACTCATGTGATTGTTCAGGATGTATCTTTGCTTTTCTGCTGTTGTTTCGGTGATTTCGTTGCCCAAATTGAGTATACTTGGCGTCCGGCTTAGCAAAGACCACTTATGACTTAAGGAGGCTTTGACCAAGACCAACGGTGAACAAATTCTGCCGTGTACAAATAGTTGCAGAATGTCGATATGGCGTAAGTGCAAGGGAAAGGCTCCTTAAGCTGAAAATTGCTAAAGATCGTCGCTTTTGCAGTAGAGGAATGTCTACGGGGGAAGGTCCGAGGTCATCGCGGAGTTCGAGAAGCTCAGACTCTCATACCAAGCCTCTTGGCCTCGCTGTCAGCCGCTTAATCATCGCGTAAACCAAACCAACCTTGGACGTGGCCCAATGGAGTCTGAAGCCAAGCGAACTAGACTTCAGCCACCACTCTTCGACCAAGGGAGGGGCGGATCCTGCATAATGTAAGATATGGGGAATCCTTTATAATTTGTTTCCCGTGTTTTGCGTTTTGAGCCCCATTCAAGCTTGAAAAGGGACCCCTCAGCCTTCAACTCAGTTCGCGGGTCCTTGTCTTGTTCTTCAGCGATGGCCGACACCCCACAGACCCTTGTTGGAAATCAGACACCGGTGGGCGCACATCCTCACCACCACCACCCCCATGTGCACCACACGGGGAAGAGGTTCCGCCACTTCCTTCGTCCCGATGGCCGGAAGGTTCACATCGCTGGCTCTCCTGATGAAGCCGAACACCTTCGCAAGACGCTTTCGACGATCGACAAGGATGCAGACTTCGACCTGGTCATTCATGGCTCTCCAGAACATGTACGATCCTATTTCCCATATTGCCGCCGCCTGGAATGGCGCTAATTTTACTTAGATTGAAGCGTTGAGACACACGCATGCCCATCATGAAGACCGGCATCGGCAACTCAAAGAGGAGCATGGAGATCTTGCAAATGAGTTTGAACGCGTTATTCGCGAGTTGGACGCGTTGTCAGAAGAACTCCATATGATTTCTGCACATGCTGTACAGCTGGACGCGAATTTTTCAAAGTATGGATACTCTGCGCACTTAAGTAAGTCCAATTTTAGCTCTTTAAGTGTTTGTTCGGCTTAGGTCAAGGCCTACAGCATATGGAATTTCGCGGTGGAACGGACAGGGTCGTCCGAGTCCTTTAAACCGATCACTCTGTAATCTGTGGGAATACACGTACCACACCGCTACCAAGTACCACGTGCTGTATCTTCATGGGTGCTTCCCATCACACGCCAGAACCCCGGTTGTCGTCATCAATATTGACTTCTGCCGCGCTGTGTAGGAACCAAAGAAGGTCCAGACGAATCCAAGGGGAGCTCTGTTAGTGGTGACGGCGGAAGTGTGTTCGACAAAGACCAGTGGGCAGCCGAACGTAAATTGGGCGAAACTATGCGTTTATACCAAAAGCCAATTGTCCGGCAATACTTCCATAAAGGCCTTCTCTGGCGAGCTCGCGAAGCTCAAGAAGTGGCAAGCTACGAGCTGTTCATCGACCTTTTCTATGTTGGCATCATCGCCATTACCGGCGATTCTGCAGCCGAACATCCTACTGGGGAGTCCCTTTTACGATTTGCCATCACCTTCGTCATGGGATGGAAGTTCTGGTCCGATATCTCCGTATTGATCGCTTGGTTCGACACCGACGACATCCTTCGCCGCTTCTCGGTCTTGTTCATTCTCACCTGTCTACTTGGGTTTACGACCAACATGGCAGCTGCCTTTACTGAGACCTACACGCCCCTTGTGGCGTTCTACCTCGCCGCCCGATTGTTCATGTCCGTGTCTGTTTTTTGGTATGCGTGGCAAATTCCTATGGTCCGCGGTTCCATGATTGCCCATGGGACAATGAGTCTGATTCCGGCGGCACTCTGGATTGGCTCCATTCATGTGAAAGAACCGGGCCGGCAAGCCTTGATCTGGCCGGCTGTGGCGTTGGACATTTTCGGCCAGTCTCTTCTGGTAATCTTCCAGCGAGGTACAAGTTGGATGCCATCCCGGGTGAGAGCGTACACGAAGAAGGCCTTTGAGTTCTTTCCGGCAACGAACATCGAACATCGGATCGAGAGAACTAATGCATTTGTTACTCTTGTTTTCGGATCCTGTGTGCTTGGCCTACTCTATCAGAGCAATGTACCCTTCGGGATCAATGCTTTCTTTGGCAAAGCCGTTCTCGGTCTCATCCAAGCTTTTACGTTCAACTGGTTGTATTTCGAGATTGATTCTTTTAACCTCCATACCCACGCGATTCGTCGACACGTGGTCTCTGGTAAGTCGCATGTCGTATCGTCTACTACCTCCCTCACAAAGCACTGACACGTCCCATTAGCAATGATCTGGTTCTCCATACATCTCCCGTTCATTATGTCATTCGTACTAAGCGCATCCGCTCTTGCCGTCCTTGTCCGCGCTCACGACTGCGAGGACGCGCCCGTGGATTCACTTTACGAGACATTCATCCCTCGCTCGGAAGAACACCTCGAAGAAGGGCTGCGCTGGTTCTACTGCGGTGGGCTCGGTATTGCTCTCGCATGCATGGGGGTCATCGCATACTGCCACTCCTTTCGATCCATCCCGAACCGACGTCTGGGAAAGAACAAATGCCTGTTGTTCCGTTTCCTCGTTTCCATCATAATCATACTCCTCCCGCTCGCCAAGGAGCATCTCAACTCTCTTGAATTGATTGCTACGACTACTGGTCTTGTTCTCTTCGTTTTATTTTTGGAACTTGTGGGAGCAACCTTGGCTGGGCAAAATATTCTGTGGGACAGCGATTGCAGGAAGAAGTGCGAGTATAGTGCCAAGTGTAGTGTCACCAAGAAGGAGTTGGAGGCGAGTATGAAGGAAGGCACAGTCTTGAATGTCGAGGAGATTGCGAAGAAGGAAAAGGGTGAGGTCGGGGTTGTTGGCCAGGTGTAGGCTCCCGTGACAGATTGGTATCGAGCGCAAGCTCCTCATTCGATAATCAGAATGACAATTCCACACCCAAAGATGGCTAAACGCACCTACGGAGGCCTGTAACATCCTCGCGAGCAAACAATCTTGTAGCATCGTAAACAAAGGCTTTCGAATAGCGACGGAAGAAGACCTAATCTGCCCGTGAATCCGCTCGAAGCCCCCGGCAACCTACGTATATGCCGCGAGTTATGGTGGCGTGGGCCATTGAAGAACCCTACGTGCGCGCCAGGATTGGCAAGACACAATCGGAAGCACCACGCCTTCACGATGGGCTTCCCGGGGCTTGCAAACACACGATGCAATTTCATCACGATGTGTGCAGTTGGACGGAAGATGTAGCGACGTTGGTAAGGAACAAGATATCATCAGAAAATCCTCATCAGCTCCAGCTACGGCGCTCGGCGAGTCGTGCTCTGGGACAAGTAATAGAGGAGAACCAGATCAAAAACACACCGCTCTTGCGAACAGCGCGCCCGACCCTCCTACAATAAATTCTGCCCTGAATGAGTTGAGGAGAGGAAGTCGGACACGGCACGAAACTTTTCTTATAGGCCCGCCGCTAGGCCGGATGCAGCACGCCCCGCTCACCAATCAAGGCTCCCGGATTATTCCGCTAGTCGTGGCGAGCGCTCGAATGCACCTCACCACGTCGACGACAGCGGCAAGACTGTACCATTGCCATTCCACACCCAGCGACCCAGCATGCTGCGGCAACAATTGATCCGGTCGTTGAAGCGACCTGCGAGTAGACTCGCGGGTCTCAATGGCAGCCGGACCTTTGCTGCCACCGCCAACCGGCCGGCAGAGGTGGAGCTCACCATCGGTTTGTACCATCGCCCCATGTATACGGCGGAGCATGCTGACTTGTCATATAGATGGAAAGAAGGTATCAATCGAAGGTATACCAGCCCTCCCACTGCATTGAAGCTCCGGACACGAATCTGACTCCCCACCCAGCCGGCTCGGCCCTCATCCAGGCATGCGAGAAAGCCGGAAGCACCGTCCCGCGATACTGCTACCACGAGAAGCTGATGATTGCCGGAAATTGCCGTATGTGCCTGGTCGAGGTGGAGCGGGCTCCGAAACCTGTGGCGTCCTGCGCCTGGCCGGTACAGCCTGGAATGGTGGTCAAGACGGATTCACCCCTCGTCCATAAGGCACGAGAGGGCGTCATGGAGTTCCTGCTAGCCAACCACCCCCTGGACTGCCCCATCTGCGACCAGGGAGGCGAATGCGATTTGCAGGATCAGTCGATGCGATACGGCGCAGACCGGGGGCGATTCCACGAGATGGGAGGAAAGCGCGCTGTCGAGGACAAGAACATCGGGCCATTGATCAAGGTAGAAATTGGTCCCCCACCACCCTCATACATGCACTCACACGAAGCAGACGTCCATGAACAGGTGTATTCACTGCACACGATGCATCCGGTTCGCCAACGACGTTGCCGGCGCTCCTGAATTCGGCTCTACGGGACGAGGCAACGACATGCAGATTGGCACATACATCGAGACTGCCCTCGACACCGAGATGTCCGGAAACGTCATCGATCTTTGCCCCGTTGGGGCGTTGGTGTCGAAGCCATACGCCTTCAAAGCCCGACCATGGGAGCTATATCACACCGAAACCATCGACGTGCTCGACGGCCTCGGTTCAAACATCCGCGTAGATTCCCGGGGCATGCAGGTCATGAGGGTCATTCCCCGACTGAACGATGACATCAATGAGGAGTGGATCAACGACAAGTCTCGCTTCGCGTGTGATGGACTTAGCACCCAGCGGCTTGTGAACCCGCTCATCCGTGTTGAAGACCAATTCCAACCCGCTTCCTGGGAACAGGCTCTCGTGGAGATCGGAAACGCATACAAGAGGATAGCACCCAAGGGCGACGAGTTCAAAGCTATCGCTGGTCCGCTAGTGGAGACAGAGACCCTAGTAGCCATGAAGGATCTCGCCAACAAACTGGGGTCTGAGAACTTGGCCCTGGACCAGCCTGGTGGTAGCCAGCCTCTCGCTCATGGGATTGATGTTCGGTCAAACTACCAGTTCAATTCGAAGATCTACGGCGTCGAGGAAGCGGATGCTATTCTCCTGATCGGGACTAACCCACGATGGGAAGCTGCGGTTCTCAACGCTCGCATCCGGAAACAATGGCTCAGGTCAAACCTCGAAATTGGTCTTGTTGGAGAGGATTTTGAGAGCACATTCGAGTACGAGAAGCTGGGATCCTCCGCCAATGACCTGAAGACCGCTCTCACCGGAACATTCAGTAAGAAGCTGCAAGCCGCGAAGAAGCCGATGATTATCCTTGGTAGCGGTGTCACGGAGCACGCTGACGCCAAGTCGATCTTTGAGCAAGTGGGAACGTTTATCGAGAAGCACAAGGCAAACTTCCAAACTCCCGAATGGAACGGTTATAATATCCTACAGCGAGCTGCTTCAAGAACAGGAGCCTATGAAGTTGGCTTCACGGTCCCTTCACCAGCTGTAGCAGATACCACACCGAAATTTGTCTGGCTGCTCGGAGCCGACGAAATAAAGGAGACCGACATCCCTAAAGACGCTTTCGTTGTCTACCAGGGCCATCATGGTGACCGCGGCGCACAATACGCTGACGTCGTCCTTCCCGGCGCGGCATACACAGAGAAGGGCGCTACATACGTCAACACAGAAGGTCGAGTGCAGATGTCCCGTGCTGCCGTGGGTCTCCCGGGCGCATCGAGAGAAGACTGGAAGATCATCCGCGCCGCATCAGAGTATCTTGGCGCTGAGCTACCATACGATGACGTGGAGCAACTCCGAGATCGCATGGAGGAGATCTCACCAGCACTCCGGTCATACGACATTGTGGAGCCAGTCGCACTGCCAGCTCTTAGCAAGGTGCAACTAGTAGATCAGAACAAAGGCGCCAAACCCAGCGCGTCGCCGCTCAAGAAGGTCATTGAAAACTTCTACTTCACAGACTCGATTTCGAGAAAGTATGTCATTCCTGCTCTACTTCGATGTAGATTACAGATGCTAACGAGGATATTAGTTCACCAACGATGGCTCGATGCTCAGCAGCAAAGGCACAGAAGAACCCGACCACGAACTTCATGGCTCCGGGTGAGCCAGATCCGCAGGTGGGTTATGGCCCGGATCCTACGGCTGTGGCTGCTAGTGCGTAGGCGGAGTAGAGCATTAGTATGAATGGGCTGGGTTGTACATAGGTTTTGCAAAGTTCTTTTCTGGGCTCTGGGATTCTGACATTAGGAGGATGTAGATGAGAAGAATACCATTGCTTCATTTTAATGGTGTGTTTCGAGTGCCATTGAGCAGCAAGCCATCTGAAAGAGATAGTCCGTCAGATTCCTGGATATCATTCGAGCTGCCCGATTTGTAGGTCTCAAGTACTCTCCGAACGATACCAGATTTGAACTGGAAGCAATTAGACCGTTACACAAGCCGCTAGAGTTGTATTGACAATGATCATATGCGTCTCTTTGTTTTTCATGGTACATTGAAGCCTTCAACAACCATGGAAGGTATCGGGCGTATTTGTATGATGCTGCGATGAGCTTCAGGCAAAGAAAATAAAACAGCTGCAACGCCGATAGTCTTCTCCTAGAAACGAAAAGAAGGGAAGGTTCAAGCACATTGTTGTTGGAATACCAGCTAGCACTTATTATTCCTGTGAGTAGGAAAGCAGGGCTGGGTGTATGGTCAGGTCCTGTTTAGAGGTGGCGCGCGTCCGTCGGATGGAGACTGCCTCGTAGCAAACCTCGCACATGAAGACACACCCGTCTTTCCCTTCCACAGGGAGTTGCGAAGACGTCTGTGACTAGACATAGCTCTTTCCGAAAACAACGTCTCTGCATACGCTCTTTCGTCCGTGGCTTGGCTCCCAAGCGCAGAATCCTGAAAGATCGATCGGTCATCCCCATCTAGCTCAGAAATTGCTAGGGAGCTACCAAGACCAGAATCGCCGTAAGAACTCTTGGGGTAATCTTCGCCTTGAACAATGAGATCTAACGTCTGCTTTAAAGCGACCTTTTGTTGCTGTTGTTGTATGTGAAGATAACGGTCCCAGCACACCATTCCGAGTCGTTCTTGTTGAGAAATACTGGCCTTTGGGAACTTGGCTTTTATGATTTCGGTGTATCCGTCATAAACAGGTCAACTGGTCAAGAATTCGTCATGTGGTGAACAGTCTTCGATCGAACGGACAGGCGCCGGGAATTCGAGGGCGGGGTTGAGGAGATGAAGGCATTCTACATTACTTTTGACGCTTTCGGCCAAATCCTTGAGATCTTCCCATGACTGGAGGTGACTCTCTGGATCAGACATTACAACGCGTGTGGACTCTATAATATCATCAATTTCGGGCTCTCTGATGATCCCATCATGTTCAAGCGTGTTGGAAAACGCAGATGTTTATAGGCCTGTTCATTTCAGTCAAAGCCACCTCAAATCGCCTTGAAGTTACTTTACCCTTGTCAAACTCCGCTATAGATGCGAGGAGATACAGTATGGAAGCCTGCAAAGCCGGGTCTAGATTGCCACTGGAAACCCCATGTCCCAGACCCCAAAGATGGAGGGCCGTGAGGCTATCCTTCAATTGGTCATGGGGAGCGGTCGGCTCTGATATCCGTAGAGACGGAAGCGCCATTCGTAGCAGCCCGCCGCTTTTCTCGAACAGATCCGCAATAAGATTTGGTCTGCCAGACTCTTCTCCATTAACTAGTGCTCTGTAATCCTGTCTCCCTGCTTCAATGACCGCATCCCTATCGAGCGTTACGGCCGGCTGTTCATCGGTGTGTTCGCTGGGCTCGCGTGACGGAGATTCCATTGAGCACGAATTTGGAAATGTGACGTTGCAAAAGAGTTGAATGACAATGGATGCTATCAGGACCGCGGGCATATTGGAGCTGCGGGGCCGAGAGATGCGACTGCCTGTCGCTGCAGAATCCGCCACAAGGTTAACCCGACACCGCCCGGTTACACATTGCGGATGGGCATGGTGGGATGACTGCGGCCTCAGGGGCAACTCAAAAAGACTTTGGGAGGATGAGGGTCTGGACAGCAGGCTGCGTTTTCATGTTGGAGATATCTGCGACGATCTATTGGATAACCTCGTAGTAATCCAAGAGATGTTGTTCGAGGTCTCCGACGGGTTGACCAGCTACTTAGAAAAGCTCAAAACGCAGGAGCCACAGGTCAGTCAAATGGTGTGCTTGAAGGGTGAGTGTCCAAGAGCTAACCCAAGACGTCTAGCACACCTAAAGTGAGGGAATTTCTTCGCAATTCCGTAAACTTAAATTTTCTGTTGTCGACGAGTCGAAGTGCAAAGAGAAGCTCGAGGAGTTGCACAAATGGATTGCCAGCTTCCATGCGTTGTGCCTTCAAATTCATTAATTACGGCAACTGAGACTATCGGCCTTAAAAGCATGTCTGACGCGAGAGAAGCTACCTCAGACCTTTCTGATAGTGCGGAAGGCTACTGAGAGTCTTCATTCAACACTGACAGGTGCCTGGACATGAGTAAATATGGTCCATGCGGTTCATGGTGCAAAACTTAGTGTTAACCCCACCAGTATATGCGGTACCAGACTTCACCTTGCCATCTTATATGACGAGAAGCATAAGTGGCAAGGATAGGTTTATCTCTATTCCTAATCTACCCTAATGTTGTGGCATAGTCCTGGACTAACCGCGATAATTGTCGGATTGTCGAAGATGTGCCAATATGCGTGCATGTCCATCTAGGTCAAACTAATCTCTAGCAAAGGCCGCCAATAAAGGTAAGGAGCTTTCGTTGAGAAGTAATAAGTTCTTCTAGAGTCACTCTGTTGGAAGGGGTTAGATATAACACACCGCTATCAAGCCATAATTTAGGAAAAGGGAAGAAGAGGGTCAGGTTCTTCATAGATTCCGACGATAAAGCCCAATATGCTCCAGAGGAGAGCCAACGAAGCAAATCCACCTCTACACAGTCTTTAGATGACTCATACTTTTCTACGTCAGATCTTAGCAAATTAACAGAGACTATCTGCAGCCATTCCGCCAAAGCAGCACTCAAAAAGGGCAATGGCAGTAACGGGATGTGCCTTGGGTATCTTGAGAACGAAAGTCACTTCAAAATAGCCTTCTATGACGCCACACACGAAGAGTAAAGCAAAATTTTCCATCGAAGGAGAGATACCACCCGGTTGAAACGGATTCTCATGACATTAGGCGGCCTGAATCAGCTTAAGCTGGCTTTACAAGTCGCCACTGCTATGCTAACATTCCATGCGACTAAGTAGCTTCTAGACCCCTGGTACCTTTAAGACATGGCCTTCTTTGGACACTTCGACCAAAAACCAGACGATACTACCTTTGAAGAGCCAAAAAGTCTGCATTTGAGCATACGAGTCCTAAATAGGCTTAACAATGGTTTCATATTACAACAAACCACCACAATGACCGAACCACACATATCAACCACTCCTGAGCCTACCAGCAAGATTGAAGTTCGCAACATGACGCTAGCATACTTAGCGATCGCGCTGCTTGAGATTGGGTTTAGAAAGGACATCAAGCGCCTCCGACGAAAGAATGAGATGTCTGATCTCGCTACGGTGCGGGAATTGGTGGATAGTTCCCAGCTACTTGGGCTCGCCTACCAAAAGATCATACGTAAATGTTTTTACTGCGATTTTTCTCTTGGTGCAGATCTCTCCAGCGAAGAGTTACAGGATGCTGTCTACAGCGACGTTATCTGCTCTCTACGGAGCCTTGTCAAGAGCTGTGAGAGTCTTAAACTAGGCAACTAAATAAGGATGCTTTGGGCTTTTCTCTACCTACCTATAATATTTCTCTATTATATATATATGAACTGCTTTTGTTTTATATACTCAGGGCGCCGCTTCTATGTCTTGGACCTTTTCTTGTGGTATGCTGTCGGCCAAACAGAAGAAAAGAAGTAAAAAGAATATGTTAGTGCATTCAGTCGAGCTCATGCACTGTAAAAAAAACCAAAAAAACCATCCCAGTTTTAAGCAGGTGGGTTCCTCTAGGCGGGGGGGTCTGAGTGCCCCGTAGTCCAGGGTTTCATTGGGATAGCACAGTAGCCTGAGATGAATTGATTGAACACCAAAATAACTAAAAGCATATACGGAGGTAAAAGAGAAATTAGAGAGCAGATTGAGGAATGGTTTACTGTGTGCAAACGGTGAGACTGTTCGCTAGAAGAGGAATTAAGTAGTGGTCAAAAGGCTCAATTGCTGGACAACTACGTGATGCTTCGTAGCCAGACTTGATCTCCCGCGGCCATGGTACGTGGCACAATTATCCGCGAAACTACTGTTTTCGTGCCAGCAGCTCGCTCGTTGGAACCAATTTTCAATTAACTATAGCTCAGATTCTCATGGATATCACACATCAAACCCAACTTTTGCCGTGCGATAGTAGTGGCGACACGGCATCTCAGGTCCTGCCCAGAGAAGCCCACATAAGAGCGAAAATCCGTGTGCAAGGTCAAAAGGCAGGTTGAGCTCTTAGCCATCCTTTGGCTAGGGAAACGCTCTTCATATAAGTTAGAGTATCTTGAAGCTTGCTAGACGAAAAGGCCGAGTAATTGGATTCCCTGATACATCCAAATACCATCCTAGTGCTCTGTCCCTGCGTATAGATCAGACATAAATTGCTATCTTGGACTTGGCTCTAACGGCTAAACTACTCGACTTCTTCAAGCTCCATATTTAGATATGTATAACAAGAACTTTCCCATTCGCCCGAGAATATGTCACGCTACGAAGATCCTTAACTCATCTACAATGTACCCTGATTGTGTTGCTTGTTGACATGTCTCTGCGAGCATACGTGACGTCGAAAATCGGCCTTTACTCTGGCTCCATCGCCCTAGAAGGGTAAGAGAACTCGAGCTCTACGTTTGGAGAGCACTGGAATGAGCAAAGACAGCTGCCTAGGATCCAGTCAAGCCACATCGATCCTGTTTCCATAACCCATGCCTATTGTCCACAGAAAAATTTGCACACGTTAGAGCTATAAGGGATGATTGTACGCTTGTAGTACATACCTAGCAGATGCTAAACATAACAGCAAGATATCTCATTTTCCATCTTGAGGAGCTAGCACCCCCTGACCCGACTTTTGATTAGCTCTCTTGTCACATAGCCGGGATCCAGCAAAGCAGTCTGACATAATTATGCTTTCAAGATTACACGGATTAATTATAAAAGGAAGCACTACCATCTTGCTTGCACTAAGGACCTAGCAAGCTCCAAAATAAATACAATCGCCTTGGTTATGTAGCCTGGAGACAACCAACGCCCTGTCTTACTTCTCTACTCCTTGTCTTGTCACGAAGCAGGACGCCAGTGAGGTAGTCTGATCTGCTTATGACAACTAAAGAACGTAAGGGATGATTATATAGGAAACTGGGATCATATTGCTCTCATCAAGGGTATCAAAACCCCCTAAAAGAACTACAAAAACACTTTTCATGCAGCCCGCAGAAGACCAACGGCTTAACTGCTTCTCCATTACCTTTCCCCCCTTCTCTGCTACCCGGTGGGATGTCAACAGAATGGTCTGGTCTACTTGTAAACGCGAAGCAGGTAGGGGATAATTAGACCAGGAAATAGGATCACATTGCTTGCACCGAGGGTATCATAACCTCCCAAAAGAACTACAAAAACACTTGTTAGCCAGCCCGAAGAACACCAACACCCCAAACTAGTCCTCTTATCACTCCTCCCCTTCTTCACCGCAGGGTGGAAGTCCAGCGAGAAGGGCTGACTCGCCCCAAAAGTCACCACCGGCTGAGCAGGCTACTCGGTTCTCCCCTCCTCCACTGCCTGACTATGCCCCTTGGGCGATACCTCCGAGAGCTTGCACAGTTTCGACACAAATCTATTGGTCCAATTCTGTGCATCAAGAACGTCGCCGTAGTTGGAGAATATCGATTTATGGCCTTGTGAATTTATATGGCGGGGAGCAAACTCAACCCGCAAGATGTTTTCCCCCCGCTCGAGGTTTCATTCTTGAGTATCTAGCAAGTCTATTCTCAACTCGCCTGGCGGGTTGGAGGGATCCGGCTTTCTGCTCGGGATCAGGCTCGCGTAGGCGAATTTTGGCGGTAGTCTAGCCGGATCTTCTTGCCATGCTCGTCGACAATGACATATTCGTCGAAAGCAGCCTTCACTACAGAACGAATATCCTTGTAAATCTCTTGCGCGGTTTGATGCTTGTGGACAGTGACATAGTATTCGCTGTGCTGGTACACGACCGTGATAACCTTAGATTTAACAGTGCGCTAAAATCTTAGGTAGAATTATTGTGGCGATGCTGTGGTTGTGGGGCGTGAAGCGGTTGCAGCGGTCGAGACTGGAGGAGTTGGTGTCGCTGGCAGCAAGTAAACTCCTCACCGAGGATTATTATCGTGGCCGGTAAAACTCTTTCGCCCTTTGGTGATGCTCGTCGTCATAGGTGATGCGGTGACGAAAATCGGGCGGTGTGTGAAAAACATGCAAACTATCAACCACGCAAAAGGTGTCTCTATGATTTCTGTACAGAGGGAGACTAATATGACAACGGCCAAGCCAGCAGCGTCTGCGATTAGAGAATCTGCTACGCCCTCATCGACCTTATACCCGCACACAAACAGTACCAAAGGAAAGAACTTGTTTGCACCCAAGTAGAGGAAATACGGTTGGTATTGAGTCTGGCATTGCGGATATGCCCACACATCGGTTTTGGACGCTCTCTATTCATCATCATCGAATTGATCTTTCGGCCCTGGCTTGCTCTGGACCAGCATGCCCTTATATCCCGTAATTACCTCGGTACCTTGGTTCTGTGAGACGAAAAGTGTTAGCGTAAGTCTATAAGCTAGTTGGGGCGATATTAGTGTAGAAATTATGCCTACCCTCAAGTACTCCTCTGATGCCTCCTGCCACTCCTTCGTCATGGTACGCGGTCGCACAGGGTTTGCAAACACGCGGGTGATGGCGAAGACCACGACGGACGCGAGAATGAGGCCTGAAGAGAGGAGGAAGACCTTACGGCCCTCGTCCGGCGGGGCAGGCCTCCGGGGGCCATGGGGTCCGAAAGCAATGTAGTACGCTGCATATTGAGCACCGGTCAGCTTTGATGTTCGTCGAGCTGCGCTAGCCGTGGTCTGATACAAAATTCCTGACATCGGGCACCCGATACACCCGAAAAGTCACAATTGATGCCCCGACACCCCATTGATAACAAAAAAATTACTACGCACCAGCCTTCTTCTCCTGCATCGTCATCTCTTTCCAATCCACCTTCATGCGGTCCCTAAGCGACATCCACAGATCGGCCTGCTCCTGAGGGGGCATGTCCTCCCATCGCTTCTCGATGTTGGCCAGGGTGGGGTTGGAGATGGCATGAGCCTGGCGGGCCTGGGGCTGGTAGAGGCATACGGCGGGAGCAATTCGCGGGGCGCGGATGGCTTGACGGGTCGCGGACGATGGGATGATGGAGGCCGGGCTCCTGGTGGCCCGGATGACTGAGGAGCGCAGCATCGTGAAGGATAGAGTGGAGAGGGTTGCAGAGCTGACGATTAGAAAGGGGAGGGTCCCTGTGGAGGGAGCCGGCGGTGCCAATGGGTGGTGTTGACCGAGTGAGATGCCTGGGTTGATGAGCTACGGTACAAGGTGAGAGACGTGGGCTTGGCGCGAAAAAGGCGCTAGGAAAGTCACGTGCGGGTGGTGTGAGACCACCGACGCCATGTCGAGACCACATTCCAGCACGCGCTGAAATGGAAATTCGCGCACTCGAGCAATTGCGAGAGCTATGTTATAGGGCTTGACAATGCAGTAGATACGGAGTATAGACGGCTTTTGTTCAGTGCCATGTCGTCGTACTATGTACCTCAGGCCCATCTTCCCAGCTCCTGGTTCGGAACATGCAAACACCATGGGCCAAGAAAATCATCCGAGGTCGGCTCATAGATGCCCTCACCCAGCCCTACCTCGTCAGATTACCGCCTGATGCTCATCTACAGCCTACTTCTTAATGCAGGTACTTCGAAGCTGTCTGGACGCCGCTGCAACGCAAAGACGGTCACTATGTCGCACCAAGGGCCTTCTGACGCGAACAGCTTACCCAGATCGCCTCCTCTCGGCCGCGGACTCGCCCCGTTCCATCGAACAGCTTGTTGACATTTGCATCCGCAGACGCCGCTTGGCGGAGGTTTTGCGTGGAGGCGACAGCAATGTCGGCGGGAGCACTGCTTTGCCCTCGCCGCGCCCTCCGGATCTGCATAATAACGCACTGTCATCTTATCGAATGACCATCTAGAGCTCCGCGAGGGACACGACCCTCAATAACGCTGAGACAGGCTCTTCTCAGCAAACTAATCTCATCCCACGGCGCCCAGCATATCGACGCATCATGAGATGCGCAAACTCGCTCCCTAAGCGGTGCAGGGGAAAATTCTGTGTTGCGTGGATGTGCTTCTTCGCGCCCGCGGTGGAGGGGTTAGCAGCGGCCAAGTGGTAGCCATCTGCATCATTGTACATGGATGGAGTTCAACGAGCACGCGCCCTGGGGCGTGAATTGAAAGGATGGGAGATATGCGGAAGTGAAGACTCAGTATTGTCAATGAGGGGGGAGGGTCGCGCTTTCAATGCCTGAGCAATCCCGGGGCT
The DNA here is from genome assembly GCA_002105025.1 of Clohesyomyces aquaticus. NCBI lineage: Eukaryota > Fungi > Ascomycota > Dothideomycetes > Pleosporales > Lindgomycetaceae > Clohesyomyces > Clohesyomyces aquaticus. The sequence goes on along the minus strand of MCFA01000009.1, from coordinate 305,591 downwards.
CCAGTCCCTTCTCCGAACCTTCCCGGCCTCGCGGACTTGATGGCAGCACCGCGTCCGAGGTTGGTATTCTGCAAGGCTCTAGAGCACTGTCGGCCGGCAGGGTGGGAGGGCCAAAAGGTATATTATTGGGCGTGGCGGGGTCCGCTGGTTTTATCTCTCACTCAGAAAAACGAAGCATTCCGTGACGTCTGTTTGGTTGTCTTGTTCTAGTAAACACTTATAAGAGGGGTTGCCAGCAGCTTTGAACCCCACCACCCAACAAAACACCAGCCCTTCACCTCAGCCCACCACACGCTTGCCTCTCCACCACACCCCCTCCCGACCCAATTCTTCATCCAGTTCGTCCTGTCCAGCTCTCACGCCGTCTGGCATATCTGACGCTCGCAGCACTCCGTTTAATTCTCGCCATCATGGTTGTCAAGGTATGTTGTTGCTACCCCGCGGCACACGTCTGCAATCACTGACAGCTTCGCTCAGGTCGGCATCAACGGTTTCGGCCGCATTGGCAGGATCGTCTTCCGAAATGCGTGCGTCTCCCCAGTATTGGACGTTTCTCTGGAAATTGCATCGCTGACTCCCCCACAGCGTTGAGCACAACGATGTCGACATCGTTGCCTGCAACGATCCCTTCATTGAGCCCCACTACGCTGTAAGCCATCCCCTCCGCTGCGCTCCGTATCCGTATCACATAGCGATTGGTTGTAGACGCAGACGGCTTCATGGCGGAAGTCGCGGCGAGCACACAATGAATACGGGGCTAACTGTGTCACAACCAGGCGTACATGCTCAAGTATGACAGCACACACGGCCAGTTCAAAGGCGACATCAAGGTCGAGGGTAACAACCTCGTTGTGAACGGCAAGACCATTCGCTTTTACATGGAGAGGGACCCGGCCAACATCCCGTGGGCCGAGACCGGCGCGTACTACATTGTTGAGTCGACTGGTGTCTTCACCACAACTGAGAAGGCCAAGGCCCACATGAAGGGCGGAGCCAAGAAGGTCGTCATCTCTGCTCCTTCCGCCGATGCCCCCATGTTCGTCATGGGTGTCAACAACGAGACGTACAAGTCAGACATCGAGGTGCTCTCCAACGCCTCTTGCACGACGAACTGCTTGGCTCCCCTTGCCAAGGTCGTTCACGACAAGTTCACCATCATTGAGGGTCTGATGACCACCATTCATTCCTACACCGCTACCCAGAAGGTCGTCGATGGCCCTTCCGCCAAGGACTGGCGTGGAGGCCGCACCGCTGCCCAGAACATCATCCCCAGCAGCACGGGTGCCGCGAAGGCTGTCGGCAAGGTCATCCCCGATCTCAACGGCAAGCTCACTGGCATGTCTATGCGTGTTCCCACCACCAACGTCTCCGTCGTCGACCTTACTTGCCGCATCGAGAAAGGTGCTACGTACGATGAGATCAAGGCCGCTATCAAGGAGGCTTCGGAAGGCGAGCTCAAGGGTATGTACAAGCTGGGAGCGGTTGGTTTGAACTCATGGCTGATCCTTTTTAGGCATACTCGGATACACCGAGGATGACATTGTCTCCACCGACATGATGGGTGACAACCGCTCCTCCATCTTTGATGCCAAGGCCGGAATCTCGCTCAACAAGAACTTCGTCAAGCTCGTCTCCTGGTACGACAACGAGTGGGGTTACTCCCGCCGTGTACTGGACCTCCTCGTCTACATTGCCAAAGTTGATGGTAACGCCTAGGAATCAGGACAGAGCCAGCCAATGCCTAGACTTTAAAGAGAAGATTGGTGACTTTGGACTCAGTTATGCTGGGCCTTCCACATCTCACTGTTCCCGTTTCCTTCACAATCAATGCTTCCTTATGAACATCGGAACGCGAGGGAGGGAATACGATATAGATATCCACGACACTTGTTAAACAATCAACGATTTCTATGTCAGCCTCAGCCAATGCATGTGTGACTGCCACTCTCATGTTACCGAAGCAGTCTTTTTCGTCTGCAGAGCTACCCCTGCTGCATTTTTCTAGCGCTTTGTTCAAGGCTTCGGTTATTGTTAGTGTTCCGAGGTACCACGAGTCCACGATCCGGAATCTCACGTGAAGCGAGGATACATAAATCCGGGATTGGCTTTCTTGTTACGTTAGCTCCCGTGATGGGGCTTCTACGCGAACGGTTCTGTGGTCTCGTGAGGCATGTGCAAGGCTTGCCGGGAGACTACGGAGACAGGATCCCGTCCGCCGGCGGTCGACAGGAGGGGCAGAGCACCAAAAAGCTATATCGGATAAGAACTTGCAGCTGAGAGTTTTGTGGAGAGAGAAATGGACAAGATGGTTGCGCACTGAAACCTACGTAATAAGTAGATACATGTATCGACTCTGCTGTAGAACTGTCTAGTCGCAATAGACACTCCGAGCGCCTCGCCGCCAGATTCCCTGTTCAATACCCAGCGATACCGCCTGTGTGAAGTTGCTAATGCCTGCTTCACCTCGAAATTGGAAGAGCATTGGTTGATAGTACACCACGAAAGTTTCGTATCACTTGATTCGAAGACAGTCTCAAGAATCTCGTCCATGCGATCAGGGACAACCTACCTATACTTCAGCACGACGAATTCATCTAGACCAATCAAGTAGGACCAACAATATCGATCCTTTCTGTGCGTTCATAAATGCAATGTTCAATTGTGCGATCACCTGGTGATGACTTCCCGTGAGGGAAACGCCAAGCTTGTATCATTTGGCGCTAAAGGGTTAGCGCTTGCTTAGTCACGTACAACACCAAACCGCGTCTGCTCCGTCTCTTAGAGCTATCTCAACTTGTGCACTTTCATCTACGGCGTATTCATCGGTCTCTTTAGCGACCACTTTGAGATACCCACCGGCGAATTTACCACCCGATTCCCCACTCTTTCCCTTGCTTTACCGCCTTGCAGGTGGACAGCGCTCGTGAGTTCCCTCTCACACTTTACCATTCTTAGGCCTCACATAAAACAGAGCTCGAGGTGGACCTCCAACACCTTGAAGAGAACACCCACTCATTTTACCTGGACGCCATCCCTTCCCACCACGCGACTCTGAAATATCTGTCACCACGATTTTATATCCTCAACTTATCCGGTGACCCTTCCACTTCCAAAGCACTTTGCAGTGCGCCTCCTTTTGCCACAGCGTCGCAGGTGCTTTACGAAGGCAATACTACCCTACGCTAAATTGACTTTCTGGTATCAAGCTGATCGAGTAAGTAATCTCCTGGAGTCTCTCTCAATCTTGTTAATTATCCATGTGCCTGGGATTGTGCTTGATTTACTACCTATGAGTCGCGCGAGATCGGCACAGCTTTCTTAGCTTAACCCTGAACTAGACTCTGGATCTCATTAATCAAATTTCTGGTATTGCAAGTAATGTTCCAGCGATAAGCTTGTAAGGCATTAAGGGTGTTCAAGCAAGACTGACGAGTTCCAAGGCACCTGCAATACATCTCCCCCACTAAGGTTACACTTGGCTGCGTCAAAACGACTCCTTCTACCATCCAGGCATCAGAATTCTTTGTACACTTTGAATTCTACTGCGCTTTGTGCCTTGAGTAAGTCATACGATCCAGAAGTACCTCTAGTGTTTCACTTTTGGTTCCCTCCGGAAAAAAGTCAATTTAGACGTGCGTGGACTTTCGTACCTTGACTGAGCTGACCAAGTTAGATTCTTAAACTTACTGATCAGTTTTATATCTGGAGTTTCCCCCAAAACTTCTAGATTCCTCTTCTAGGCTTGCATGTGGTGAAAACCCAAACCCTGGGAAATGGACGTGGAGGATTATGTCATGGGGGAAGACTCGGTGGTGGACACAACTGAGATGAATGGGACACGATCAGAGAACACCGTTGACCCTTCTGTGCTTGCTCTACAGTCGAGGAAGGAGCGACTACCGATCCTGGGCCAGGGCCAGAAAGCTCACGACTCGTCCAGGCTTTCCCTACCGCAAGGAAACCTACATGATCGATTTGCAAGTGGCATAGCCCCTAATGGGAATAGCGACGATTCATCCACCGCTTCATCCTCGGACGAAATGGACATGGCGTCTCCGACACCGTCGATCGTTCAAGTGCGAATCCCTCCAGGGCCTACCTTCCCACCCCTTCCTTATTCCTCTTCCAAGACCGGCGTTGTCTACGATCCACGAATGCGCTTTCACTGCGAACCTGAGGCCATCGATCGAGGTCCCGAAGACATTCACCCCGAAGATCCCCGTCGCATTTACGAGATCTTCCAGGAACTCCAGCAAGCAGGCCTGGTGCCAGGCGACGATGAGCTCGATGGGAACAACGACTCACATCACTGTTGGCGTATAGATGCTCGCCCTGCCATACGGGGCGAAATATGCTTGATTCACACTCAAGAGCACTATAACTTCATCAGGGGCCTGTCAGGTAAAAATGACCTGCTGTAAGGAGCAAGGCTGTTACTAACACGATAATAGAGAAAACCGAGGCTGAACTTCTCGTTCTTGGGGACGAACACGACTCTATATACTTCAATCATAGCACCTTTGCCTGTGCAAAGCTGGCAGCAGGAGGAGCCATCGAGGCTTGTAGGGCGGTTGTCCGAGGAGATGTCAGGAACGCGATTGCCATAATACGCCCCCCAGGTCATCATGCCGAGGCCGAAAAGCCGTCTGGATTTTGCATTTTCAACAATGTCCCCATCGCGGCACGAGTCTGCCAAAAGGATTTCCCCGAAAAATGCCGAAAAGTCTTGATACTGGACTGGGACGTCCACCACGGGAACGGCATACAACACGCATTCTACGAAGACCCAAATGTCTTATATATCTCGCTACATGTGTACAAAAACGCAAACTTCTATCCCAACCTCCGCGATGCGGATCTCAACTACTGCGGCGAGGGGCCAGGGGTCGGGAGGAACGTGAACATACCATGGGATGACATCGGAATGGGCGATGCGGAGTACATTTACGCCTTCCAACAAGTCGTCATGCCCATAGCCACCGAGTTTGACCCTGATCTAGTCATCATATCGGCCGGATTTGACGCTGCTGAAGGGGACATGTTGGGCGGTTGTCATGTTTCGCCGACCTGCTATGCTCACATGACGCATATGCTAATGAGCCTGGCTAAAGGGAAAATTACTGTCTGCCTTGAAGGAGGATACAACTTACGCTCTATCGCCAGATCAGCCCTAGCTGTGACGAGGACGCTCATGCTTCAGCCACCAGATCGCCTGGATGAGAATATTGGTCATCCGAACCAGAGTTGTGTCCGAACGATTGAGCACGTAAAACGCGAGCAGTCGAAACATTGGAAATGCTTGTATCCAAAACACTTGAGCAAGCATGACCCTTCTTTCTTTGCGACGCAACGCTTGCACCATGTTATCCGCGAATGGCAGAGCAGAAAGCTGGGTGACGAGCACCAAATGACCCCTCTAACAATACGACGATCAACGATAGCAGATACTTTCGAGCATAACGTTATCGCAACGTGAGTACATTCCCTAGAGCTGACCCTTCTCCACACATATTTATCGTGGCAGACCTCAATTTATGGAGCGACACCCTCTCCTCGTCATCTTCCACGACCCACCGGATTTTATGAATCTGTCTGATGTCATAACGGGGAAGAGTGATTTACACAATTCCTGGCTTGTAAGTACCTCGTACAGTGTTGCGCTGTATTACCGCTGACTCTGGCTCTGAAGACTGATGTTGTCAAGTCCTATATCGATTGGGCGATCAAGAGCGGTTTTGAGGTGATAGATGTCAATATTCCCAAAGTTGTCACCGTGCAAGATGTAAGTCCAGAGATCTAGCGAAGCTGTTCTGTTCTGTCTAATTGTGTGTAGGACGAAGTAGGGTACATCAGCGACGATAGTGTAGAGGTGCGTGCTGGCCAAACTCGAGAGCTTGCAGGGTATCTGTGGGAGAACTACATCGAGTGAGTATTCTATGTATCTGCTCGCAACATGTACTGACGCTGCTCAGGCCAAATGAATCGACGCAAGTTTTCTTGATGGGAGTCGGTCACGCGTATCAGGGGCTATTAGAGATGCTCAGCACTTATGGTAATATAGTTCTCCATCTATAGTGCTTACTTTTCTGACTATGGTTTACCAGAAAACTGCACGGATCACGACAGTGTCATACAGTGCATCATCGGTTTCATATCTGACTCTGCTCTTGCATCGATCAAACGTACAACGGACGACAACATTACTCAATGGTATTATAATGTAAGTATTCATTGAACTGTTAGAAAATCCGCGACTCCTACTTACCATTTGCCAGCATTCGCTGGTCTTTGTCGCGCCGACACACCACGTGTGGGATCCGAATCGAAAACGGAAGATCCGCATCAAGTACGGGAACCTGAAGCGGTCCAATCACACAAATCTCAACGAAATGTTGCTCGAGCACCAGGATGAAGTGCAAAAATATCTACTTCAAAAGAAGAGCGAGTTCGAGACATTGGAAGTCCAAACAAAGCTTGCTGACACCATACAGTCAGGACTCAAAAGCCCACCTTTGCCTTCGGGAGCCAACACCCCAAGGCTGAACTGCGCCGAAACTCGGCAAGGAAGCGTCTCAAATTCAGTCAAGACTCCTAGAGGGGCGCCATTGGGAGGACCACCTTTGGGCTTCTTCACTGTATCAAATAATAGTCCAAGAAGCCCTCGGAGTCCCATGAAGAGGACTTTTGGAAGTTGATTATTTCTGGTTCTTGCATGGCGTGGCGTTTCACATTCCCGAAGTCGCCTGGTGGGGAGCCGCTTGGTCTCGGTTGCCCCAGTCTTCGACAATGTACTTGGGTACTCTGCATTTCTCAGCGATCAAATGAAAGACTAGCTTTCTCTAAGATGACTATGTCTTTCGTTTCAATACGCATCTGAATTTCCCTAACGGAAAGAGGCGAGAATAGTGGCCGGTCAGACCCTTTGAGGCGAAGCACAAGACAATGTTGAGGTGATGCACAGAGCATGCAGCCGTACCGCCTGAGATACCACGTATTGATTGCCCTATGCTAGGGAGGGGGAACCCTTATTGACCGGATCTGCCAGATGCTTCTAGCTCCATCGACTCTTTCTGGCCCCACCAACAGTAATTTGGACGCGCACTTGACCGATAAACACCCGATGTGTCCAGCCATCTCGTCACTGGCTTCTGGTCTCTCCTATCAATGTTGCGGATTAGGCTTGCACGATAGAAATCCGTAAAGCGTAAAATAAGAAGCTAAGAGTTTTTGCACGGATCAGATCTCACAGCATCTCATTCCGCAGTTCCCAGATTAGATAACTTCTAGCTGAAAGCGGAGATGGTACAAGCGTTTAAGCTCCTAGCGGGTAAACTAAGAGCTGCATAACCTGACGACTGGTGCCCGTTTGCTGCGCCATAGTCAACGTCTGGCAGCGCACAGCAACCCACCACGGTGTTTAATCGATGGTATCACAGCGAGACATGTTCTCTATCTCTTACCGCAGAGGGCCTGCGCGATCTCTTTTCGAGCTCGTTCAAGCTTTCCATTGTTTTGGAAAATGGTCAGCACTAGCGCGTCCACGTCCGGCTCCTCGATGGGGCCCTTTTCCGCATCTATTAAAAGTCGTATTATCTGAGGCCAGCCTTCCACGCTCAGCCCCTCCGCTCTCGTGCAGAATGTGGCACGACACAACCTCTAAGCGACCCATTCAACAACCCTTCCCTCAGCCACCCACATGCCATGTGGAGCGTGCTGTTTGCTTGTGAATGGTGGGATAGATTGATCTTTACTCCCTGAGGAGCATGGACCGGCGTTGACAAGACAGGGCGACCTGGAGCGGCCGCGCTGACGGGTGGGATGGATGAGACGGTTACAATCAATTCTTGGGCTTTTATAGATGAGGGTAGATCCCCCGCTCGCGGTTCATCCCTTCGCCCAGCCCCCATATCTATCGTCTACCCTACTGTTTCCACGCGTTTACGGCCTCTTCGACGTCATTTGGGACACTTGAGACTCATCATTCAATTCGCAAACCCTGGATTTTGGGTTGAGATCCTTCGACACACCAGCCTGGCCGATTAGGGACCAATCGCAAGGTGCCCCGACTTCCTCATAGACTTCATCATGCTTCGGACGCGATCACCGCTACTCACCCCACTCTTTGCGCTTGCAATCTTATCAGTCTTCGCATCCGCACAGAGCTCCTCGGCGACTATCACGGCGAAGGCGACATTATCTTCAAGCGGAGCATCTCCCTCATCGACTAGCAGTGCAACCAACTCATCCACGTCAAGAGGACCGCAAGTGTTTACTGTAAAAGTGGGAGCGGGCAGTTTCAATTATGATCCAGCAAATATCACTGACGTACGCGTGGGAGATACCGTCACGTTCGAATTCTATCCTCCAGACCACTCGGTAGCAAGAGCAGAATTTCGAAGCGCGTGCGTGCCATACGAATACACCGGCGGGGGCAAAACTGGCTTCTTCTCTGGTACGCAAAACGTATCTGATTTTCAGCATGTAAGTTTCCAAGCCGCAGTGGCACCGCCAGCGACGATAAGTCCCATACTGACTTGACAGCTAACACACTGGAACCTCACGATCAATGACACGCAACCAATATTCTATTATTGTACAGCACCTGGTTCATGTTTGGACCACCAGATGGTTGGAGTGATAAATCCGAATTCGACACAAACTCTCGAAGCGCAGATAAAGGCCGCGGAAAATGCAAAATTCATGGTGGCACCGGGACAACCAATTCCAAAAGAAGCTTCCTCGAGTCTCGCCGCACCAAGCTCCACTCCCACAAGCTCAGCGGTTCCAACACCTCCTCCGGTGCACGATTCCCATCACAGCCTGTCAGGAGGCGTAATAGCAGGCATTGTCGTAGGAGCTGTAGCGTTCCTAGTCATCTGTGCCGCACTGTTCTTCTACATCGGACGGTTCAAATCTCTGAAAGAAGTAGTGGATCGGCAAGAAGGAACGAAGAACAATACTACGCCAATGACACCGGGCACCGAATTCGGGGGCAACACTCCGGGAACTCCAAACCAACGTGGTCAGTTTTCTCCACAACCGGAATATGGTGGACACCCTCCGATGTACGGCCAACACCATGCCGCTGAGTCGCATCCTTCGGGTTGGACCAGCCCCCCAATGCACTCGCCGCACATGTCCATGACACCGCCACCGCCACAGTAAGTTCAATTCTGACATGAGGTATCTGTCGTGGATGAGCACAGTAATGCTGATACGTTTTGATAGGATGGCCGAGGCACTTAAGCCGTACGTCGCTCATGAGATGCATAGTCCGCCACCGACTCAGCAGTCTTTCCCTCACGAGCTCGAAGCGCCGATCAAGACACCGAGGGGATGATTGATGGCTCCAGGGACTATCTTCGTACGAACTAGTTGGGATGCCATCGCAACTACCACGGTGCCCAGTGCGGCTGCACGTTGAAATACACGTGCTTCGTCTCGCGGCCCGTGGGTGGACGTAGAGTGTGTGGATCTGGAAAACCCCCAGCTCCGATCCGGCGCTGGACTCGGGACCTCCTCGGCGTGCGGCCTGGATGTACATGTTTCCATAATATAGAGCTTGTGTGGGCGTTTTCAGCGACTTTGGGATCAAGTTTTCTTCGAAGCGTAAAATTTGTGGGTTTGGGCCGCCGATGTCTTTGTTGCGGAGTCCGCTTTGATACCACCATGTAGATAGTCGAGAATGGCGTGCTGGAGAACAGCACCCGAGGGTCCTGCCGTGAGTTGTAATTTAATCTTGATGAAGACGAAATCTTGGAAGTCTCCTCGGGCCAAGGCCATCTGTACCCAAATGTGTGTCATGAGGTGCCGGAACTGCGGGCTTGGATCGATGCTCTCTCCGCTGACTACAACCGGACGCGTCGCTGATTGGCCGGGGGAGTAGCGGAGGGTTTGACTTCCACTCGCTCGCCATGTCACCTATCGCGTCCCCCTTCCGACCCCAACGGGCTGCACCGGTGGTGCAGCAGAGTGCGTGGAGTCGGCGCAACGTGCCTTGTCGACGCCATCTAACCACCTGCCGCAGACGTTAGATGATTTATGTTGTCATTGTCAACCTCAGGCGACACGGGCAACCAGAGCCAATGGTCAACCCACGAGGACACCGAGCGTCGCTGGACGTGTCCAGAGCAAGCCGGCTCACCCCCCAGCAGCACCACGGATGGCGCGCGCAGGAGGAATGGTGCAGCGTTTGCATTTTCTTTTGAGACGCAGAAAGAGCCTCCATCCCTCAGGGCTCTGCTGCCGTCTTCCCTCCGCTGCCACCTTCCCTCCGCGACGCTGCCTGCTAGTTATGCCCACCGGCGGACCACAACGGCGTGTCTTGGAGACTGGCACTAGTGCTTTCGTGAAGACCCTGCAGCGACACCGGTAGAGTCGTGCAAGACTCGCCATGCTCACCTCGTCGCCGACCATTTCCGCTCCCTCGTCGCCCTCAGCAGCATTCCGCCCACACTCGCACTCGCACGCCCGCCCGTACCATGCCTCGCCATCGTCCTCGACCTCGTCTCCTCGATTCGGCCCGCAGGTGAGCAGCGCATCCTCCCGCCGCGCGCACACGTCCAGCGTGGCTGCCACGACGCACTCGCCCGTGCCTGCCTTTGCGCGGTCCCCCCAGATCAGGAGGAGAGAGTACAGCGACGCAGGCACCCAGTACACGCCCCCGGGCTTTCCTCCAACCTACCGCCCCGCGCCGTCAGAGGCGCCACCCGCCCTCCCAGACAGCTCGAGAGCAGTGAGCGAGCGGAGGGAAACCTCTGCTCAGCCCATCGCAACGGATCCGCCAGAACCTGTCGTGCGGGTAGATCCGCTGCCCGTCCTGCCCGTCCAGGCCCCGGCTGCCCAACCCACCGGGACAACCACCACAATTCCGACCACGCACGGGGAGCCTGGAGAGCCAGAGGGCAATGCGACCGAGGCCCAGGCGAGTAGCATCCCGCACGGCCAGCCGACGTCTGCTAAACGAGCGCGGGGCCAGGATCCCAATGCCAAAGTCATGCCGCTGGAGTACGAAACGTGCGACGTCAAAGATCTGGGCATCCTGATATCGGATATGCTGATGGAGTTGGTGCGACTAAACGACAAGTTTCCGCTACGTGACGGGAAGCTCACGAGGTTTCATTCGAGGTAGCACACCCGGAACCCGTATCTGCAATTAGAGACTGACACGGACCTTGACAGAGCGCCGCCGGGCATATCGGTCCGCGACTACCTCAACCGCCTCATTGTGCACGCCACACTATCCCCTCCCATCCTGCTGTCCATAGTCTTCTATGTCGACAAGCTCTGCGCCGTGTATGATGCCTTTACAATCAGCAGCTTGACTGTGCATCGATTCCTCATCACCGCAGCCACCGTAGCTGCCAAGGGGCTGAGCGACAGCTTCTGGACCAACAGTCTGTACGCAAGAGTAGGGGGTGTCAGCGTCCGGGAGTTGGCGCTGCTGGAACTGGAGTTTCTACGCCGGCTGGAATGGAGAATTGTCCCGAAACCGGAAACGCTCGTGGACTACTACAGGGGGCTGGTGGAAAGAGCAGAGGGATATGTGATGGAGAAAGAGCCAGAGCCGGTTCAGGCGTCGGACTCTGATGCTGCAACAGCTACTACTACTGCTGCTGCTCCCAGCCTGCAACCGAGCAGCTCGGTAGCAGATCCACCTGCCAACTCATAGCATCAAAGGACCCGTGCGAGTAACAAACTCCTCCACTCTCTGTCTCTCCCACTATCTATGGTGTTAGCTGTGCTGTCGTCAAAAGCCGACTCGATTACTCCATGTCCCGTCTTTCGCCAAAAGCATTGATGAGCTGGCCAACTCGGTCCGCAGGGTACCAGTAGCAGCATACCGAGGGACAAGAAGAAGGGTGGATCCAGCTGGTGCGAACTACATTGGTACATGGCCACGAAGAGACCAGCGTGCGTGCTCTATATGGCGGTAATGATAGGTCTGGCTCTGGAAAGTGTGTAACGGCTCGGGCCATGCGGAAGCCTTCCGGTTGGGATGTTGGGGTTGGTCTTGATAACGGTTCAGGCGGTCTATCTTGGTTTGATATAGGGCTCGGGCAAGGGGTATGCAGATGCAGATGCAGAACGCACTGGAGCAATGGAGCAAAGGATCGATGCTGCTGCTGCTGCTGCTGCTGCGGCTGCTGCTGCTCCGGCTTCCGGACATCAGGCATTGCATGGCATGGCATGCGCGCACGAGTTGGCATGCAGGAGAGGAGTCATATTAGGGCGATTGGTTCGCCCTGGGCTGGCTTGTCATTGGAGGTATATGAAACGCTGCGTAGGAATGGACAAAGTTTACAGCGAGCACTGTCTTGATGCATCGATAGCATGACGGTGAGCTCATCCAGAGCAATCAAATGCAACTCTTCGCTCAGGTCGCAAATCTCAGCAATACGCATGATTAGATTAACAGCTGCCCTGCCCATGTAGGTGGCTTAGCACACAATGATATGCCGCGAGGGAGAGCTGGAATTGAGCAAGACGTCCAGCGCTGTCAGTGATGCGTTGGACAAATGATATTGCAGCGGGGGAGCTAGGCGGACCCCTGCTCGAACCAGTTCGATGCACACGTCGTGAGCTTGGAGGGCAGAAGTGAGGCTAGCACTCACGTTCTTTGGCTATTCTCTGCGTCCTTCGAGAACCGTCCCCTACTCGTGCTGGAGGTCTCGACGAAGGGGTCGGCAGCGTTCAGGACCATGACAGCAAACATGGCTGGCTCGCACGGCGATGCTGGCCGGCTTAGCGACTTGAAACCACCCTTCATCTCACCAGAACAACCGCACCCCCACGGCCTGTCGTTGATTTCCCTTAGCAAACCGCACTCCACTACAGCCGGCGCAACTCGTGTGCTGACCTCCCGGGACGACTGCTGCACGCCGGGATCCAAACACCACTTGCACCGGCGCGCGCTCTCAGCGTTTAAAGCCAAAGCCCGCGGCTCCAGCGCTGGATCATGATAGTGAGTCGCGCCATTTGCCCGTCTGCATCATGGCCTGTCACGAGCGCGCTCTGCTCTCTTCACTGCCCAGGTGCCTTCCTTCACTGTCTCGTTGCACCCACAGTGGGCTCCGCCCGCCGCCTCGCGCCTTCTTGCCCACCATCCCAATCCCGCTGCTAACATGGCCACCAGGAGCGTGGGCCCGCATAGCTACCACGACGAACGTTATGCTGAAGACATGAACTCGGACATCGGCCGGTGGGAACGCAGCCAGCGCGACTTCGATGCGAATTGGGCCCACCAGTACCCCGACGTACCCCCTCCCCCTCCTCACGCGCCCCCTCCGCCGCCGCCGCCGCCGCCCCACGCGTTTGCCTTTCCCCCAGCTTCAGAGTATGCAGCGACGGCGGGAAAGTGGCAGGTGGGCCCGGTCCAAGTGCCTCGGACGCGCACCACGCCGGTCACGACGCGCACGAGAGTCGCCCGCCATGGCTCCCAGCCCAATCCCCAGCGACCGTCGTCGAGCGGGGACAACGTCCTGCTCCCCTACAGACACATGCCCCCGCCGCGACGAGCAGAGTCGTACTCGCACCCAACGCCCCTCGAAGAGTTCCGCAGCTCGCGCAAGTGGCCTCCGCAGGGATACCGCGTGGACGACGCCCTGAGCTCGCAGGTCGCCGAGGATGTCGTGTGCGCGGGCGCATCCACCTTCAAGGGCTACGCCGACGAGATTCCAAACGCACCCCCAGGCAATGACCGCTTCTACGCCGTCATGGACTCGGCCCACCCGAGCAGAACGGACCGGGCGTCATTCCAGCACCATAGGTTCAAGGACATCTCGCTGAACATGACGGGACCCTCTGACAGCCAATTCCCCTGGCTGTCCTTGGACCAGCCGTGCATGGCATATGCTTTCGGAAAGAGTGCAGGAACAACTACCCTCAATTACTGGGTCAGTAAGTCTGGAAGTAGCAACCCCCCGCTCAAGTTTGCGAGCGATGCGAAGCCGCGGAAACTGAAGCTCCTGCAAATCCTGGAACGGTTGGCACAGTTAGAAAAAGGCCTCGAGGAAGATGTCAGTCAATTTCCTCGTCCCAAGGTAAAATTGGCTCATGTGACCTGACATTTGGTATTTAGGATCCCGATGAGCTCTATCGGTATTTGTATAGTACCCTGATTGAGGACCCCGAGCGTTACGATAACCCTCACTATGCGATGGAGAAGCAGATCACCGATCTGATCACGGTCCTGACACATACCTCCTGGATAGATTTCTCGAATCCGAAGAACCAGGTGGTAGCCAAGTTCTTTGACTCGCCGGACCTCCACAGGAAGCACGATTTCTTTCACCAACTTCTTCTTTCAGTTGAGTTGTATCTCCGGATTCATTCTGCTACCCATTCGGACAAGGCTAAGCGAAAGCTGATCTTGCAACTTCCCCCCATAATTGCCTGGGATTTGGCAGTAGCGCAACGCTGGCTGGAAAACATGACGATCACAAAGTCTCGAACCTCACATAACCAGAGCACTTTCAGTTTCGATCTTCGAAACAAGACCAAACAGAAGGAGGCCCTCAAGCTGTTTGCAGAGACCTTGAAGTGGCCGAACATGGATGAAATCGACTATGTCCTGGACGAAAAAGACACGAAGGAGAAGGCGCTTGAAGATCGCTCCGCGGATGCCATGTCGTGGTTCTCCGGGATCATTCTGCCAGGAAGAACTTTGCCGTGGCTGATAATGAACAGCTTGATAGATTGTGACCGGGACACAGGTGAAGCTCTCAAGTATCTCACACATATGCATCCAGCGGCTGGTTTTCAGTACAGAGCCAATACGTACTGGTCATCCCAATGCATCGTGGGAAAGGTGCTTGGAGCCGCAAGAGGAGTGACTCAGATTGCCGGATGGATTGGACCCTGCATTTATACTCCAGATCTCAAGCGGACCGAATGCGTCCGCGTTCGACAACAGCCATCCAAGGATCCCAGACTTACCACCAAGGATGTAGAGACCATGGACATTCGCACCAATCCACTGGGCCCGCAGGATACAACTTATCCCGTTGATGATTATGAAGTTCCAATGCCAGACACAGACGAAGTGTCTGATCTGATCAGGGTTGAGAAACTCAGCTTTGTGCCCGCGAAGGATCAATCTTCCTCTAGCCGCCAAGGTGCAGGAGCCCCCTTAACTTTCGATGTAGCGATTTCCTTCGCTTGTGGGGGCACAAGTTGGCCAATGAGATTGAAGTACGATGTTGATTTCATCCAGGCTTTCCCTTGTCATCAGGGACCCCATGGTAAGGGTTTCCTCATATGCTGTGATACCCAGTTTCCAGTGCACGTATTGACATCTAAAAGTGTTATACTACGGATTCCCGTACAAAGCCAAGCGAGTGGACGAAGGACTCGTTGATATGGATGATTGGGGACGCCAATCTGGACGCACCTCCCGTCCGCCGTCACGCCCTTCGTCGTCACGCTCTTCACCCTCGAATAAAAAAGCACTAGCTCTCACAGCTCCCAACGAAGATGCGCACGTGCAGGTCAAGAAGGTGCTGGTGATTGAAGCACTGGGTGTTAGCGATAACGAAGTCTTCGCAAGGGCTTGGTGCGCAGACAAAGGTCACAGTGCCATCGTGGCAAATATCAAAGAAACATGTATGGCTTGCGCAATACGAGAGGCCTATGCGGCTTGCATCTCGGTCGTCATTCTCACAGAAGGTGGAAAAGAGACGGAGAAAGATGAGGGGGTGAACGGTTATTAAAGGGGAAGCTGTTCAAGAGCAAGGTGGCGCATGTTCTTCTTCGTCTTTCCCGGGAAACGTCCCGGAGACTTGACCATGGTGCTTGGTCAAGAATCCTGCATTAGAGTCGGCAACAAGTGCTGCATTTTTTGAGCCAGACATTCCGAATACCGCTCACTACATTTCGAGGTTTCATTTGTTCCTTCTTTCTTCTCTCACATGGGGCGGAAGGGGTCAAGGCCGGGATTCTGTCGCCCCGCCATGGGTTGCGAGTTAAGGATGCTCGCTCATTGGCATTTGAGCGGGCAAGGCAATGGTGTTTAGGGGACGGGGCCGGGTTCTTACGGCTGAGAATTATGAATGAATTCTACGTAGCGACGAGCTATGAATGTATGATTTTAGGACTTTACAGTCGGCACTATATGCTACGGAGGGAACTCATGAGCCGTTGAGGCCTCAAGAGCCAACCCTGCTTACTGCAAGCCCGCAATTCGGTTGTAGTGTCTGCGCACGTGGTTGGGGACAGCGTTGCATATGGCCATTCGTCTGATGTCGAATAAGCAGGGCGCCCATATTATAGATCCAGGCTCGCGTGAATATGGAGCTGTCACGTGCTGCAAACGTCGGGACCCGACATGGGATGAGGGCGTAACGCCGCCTATCATGCCAAGCTCACGTTTGCAGGCAGCAAACTGCCCGCTCCTCCGCATACCACGCTGATTCTGGACTATTTTAGGAGTAATGTACAAGCCATGAACTCTGTCTTACTGACGCAAAACTGTCTCCCGGCGCCTTGTCCCTGAACGTCACACCCCGAAGATTGATACTCCCTCGAGAAGTCCCGTCCCCGCCATACATCCGCCTAAACCCCGGGGCGACCATCTCCGCCGCTCGTGCTGCTGCGTAACATCACACCAACGGAGGCTGCTTCTGCATCCAACGCAACCAACACATCCGTCCTACCGCCGCAAATAGCGCCTTCACATACGCCCATTCCGCAGCCATTCATCCACCCCACCCGTCCGGCTTCGGCAGGAACAACCAAGCCTCCGGCCGACGACCGCCGACATGGGTTACTCCGCCATTCCTCCTGCCCTCCTCGAGCTCTCGAACCCGACGACGCCGGAGGCCCAGGTGAAAGCGCTGCGGGACCTCAAGAACGAGATTGTCGGACACGATCAGCGGAAAGAGGTGGCCGTCAAACATGGGGTTGTGAGGCCACTGGCAACTATCTTGAAGGCGGAGGGCCGGAGGGGAGCGAAGCGGAGGAGTAACGGCGCGATCAATGGCGGAGGCGCGAGTGTAGGACGAGACGGTGGCATGGGTCTGGGTGCGGCCGGACAGTGGGAATGGACGAGTGAGGACGAAATGAGATTTCAGGCTACACTTGTGTTGGGCAGCCTGGCGAATGGTGAGTTTATGCCCGCTAGGTTATGCGAATGGCGAAAATCATCTTGAGTATGGACGGCTGATTGCTCTTGCTGGCAGGTGGACCCGCCCTCGTTGCTCCGCTGCTCAACGGCAACGTCTTCCCCCCGTTGCTGGAAGCACTGTCGCCCAGCCAGACTCCTCCCAAGCTGGTCATGACAACCCTGCGGACTATAGAACAGATTGTCGACGCGGTTGCCCAGGAAAAGCCTACGGAGTCGTCGGACGGTCCAGTTCGGACATCGTTGTCCAGCTCGGTGTCAGAACAGCTCTACACAAAACAAGTCGCTGACAACTTCGCCGAGATACTCGCCCAAACGTCGCGGTCGTCATCGGTGCAGCAGCAGATATGGTCGGTCACCAAGTTGATAATAAAGACATGTCACGATGAGCATCAAAAGAAGCTGTTGCTGGAGGCTGGCATTCTGGACCTCCTGGCGGGGAAGCTCGCGGCCATGGCTTTGCCAGAAGCACAAGCTCTGAGAAACGAGCCCAGGAATCCTTCTCGGGAGCAGTTACCATCAATTTATCTCGCAGACGTTCTGGACGCAATATCAGCCATAATCAAAGATTCGCACTACAACACTGCGCGTTTTCTCTACTCCCAACCCATTCAACAAGCATTCGGGCCACCGAAAGAGGCTGCCACCGGCGCATATGACGGATTCTCGCCACAAGCTACGCCGTGGGATAGGCTTATTCCACGCTTGCAGACATTGCAAAGTAAATCGGATCCTTATACAAAGTCCTGGCCCGCGCTCGGCGCTTATACCTCAACAGCCACAAGCGACAGCTATAAACGATTGCCGGGCGTGGACTCTCTGCCGCCAACAAGTCGAACGGTTATCACCGACGAGTCGGAGAACCCTCTTTTCATATGGTTGATATATGCTGCTCGTCGAGCCGAGGGCAAGGAGCGACTGGCGTCTTGTTGGCTCCTCGCCCTCCTGAAAAGGTTTGGTGAAAGATGGCCGCTCAACGATCCGTCCAAGATCACCCGGCAGCGACATTTCGCTTACTTGATCATGCCCTTGGTGGTCAAGATGATTTCGGGGGTACACTCTGGACTATACCAGACCTCGAAGAATGCTTACGGGTCATTAAGCCTACAGGAAAAGCAAGATGCCAAGTACATTCTGGAGCGTGCCCCGCTTGTCCTTGCGGAATTGGTTTCGGAAAACCCCACGCTTCAGAATGCTGCCGTCGATGCAAAGCTTCTCCCGGAGCTATGTCAGATCTTGAAGAAGTCTTTCGATCCGATTACTGCAACCTCAAAGCCACTATGGTCGGCGAGATCATCGGCCCCACAACCAGTCGACCCCATGATTGATCCAGCGTCATCAACTCTGGGCCGACCCGGTCTTAGACCGGAGATACTACACGCTTTCAAGTATAGGGAAAGCACACTGCTTGCATTAGCAGCACTGGCAGAGAACCAAGACCCGTTAAGAAAGCTCATCGTTGAGGTTGGAACCCCCAACCACCTCATGGAAGCCTTGGTCCCATATTCGGATTCTCAGCCTTCAGGATCTACAACATCAAAGGGTGGAAATCCCATTCCCGTTTTGATTGCTGCTTGTACCGTAGTCAGAAAGCTATCTCGATCTGTCAGCGTGTTGAGAACAAGCTTGATTGATAACGGGCTCGCGACCCCGATCCAAGCGCTTTTGACGCACCCAGATGTCAAAGTGCAGGTTGCGGCAACGGATGCGCTTGCGAATTTACTACTGGAGGTGTCCCCGGTCCGCCAGGTCAGTGATTTTAGATTCCCCGGTTCGGTCCCAGCGGAGGCCATCCGATCGGCTTTCCAGCGAATTTGGCGATTTGATTTATCTACCAATCCCGCGACAAGTGTATTACGTTCAGGCGCTAACAGTGGCCAACAGGAAATCGTCAACGCTGGAGGTATCAAGACTCTATGTGAGCACTGCCGTTCAGCGAATTTTGACCTTCGTTTCGGTAGTCTCTGGGCCCTGAAACATGTCATCCTTGGCCTCACTTCTTCTATGAAGATACAATGCTTAGAAGAACTTGGAGTTGGCTGGCTTGTACAAACCCTCAATGGCGAACCGACAAAGACCTCCATGCCGACGCCCCTCGGTATGGGTACACCCAACGCCGCTGGAGAGAGAGTCGATATTCTGAACGCCATGGACGACCCAAACATGGACGTTGACGAAGACACCTCCTCCGAAGAGGACGAGGACACAATGACCGACAGTATTCCCTCGATGCGTCGACATCCTCGTCCAGGTTCCCGCTACACCAGTGCCACCAATATCCGTGACCGCCTCCAACAAATCAAAAGCGACGAACAGGACGTCCGTCTCAGCGCAGAGCGCGACGACATCCGCATGCAAGAACAAGCCCTCGACTTCATCCGAAACTTCATCAACGAAGACAAAGCCTCCGGCGAAATGATCGACCATCTCCTAAAATGCTTCGGCCACAGCCGCTTCTTCGAGATCCTAGACTCCAAAATCCGGCCCAAAGGCTCCACACCAACCTCCTCCTCCTCCTCCAACAACAACAACAACAACAACCCATCATCTCAACCCGCCGGAGGCCCAGGTCCCAGCTACTGGAACCCAAGTCCCTCCCGCACCGCCTTTGGCACCAACATCATAAACCCCAACATCTCAACCGCAAACGCCATCTTCAACCTCTCACAACCCATAAACTGGGCCTCGTACCCACCCTCCGAACTCCTCAGCGCAGCAATGTACATCCTCACACACCTCGCCAACGGCCGTCCACAACACCGCTCGCTCCTCATCTCCCAAACAACCCTCATGTCCCACGTCCTCCCCCTGATCGTACACCCCCATCGCCTAGTCCGGCTACCGTGTTCCTGGTTCATCATAAACCTGACCTGGATCGACGACTCCTCCGATTACGGCGCGAGTCGCGAGCGCGCGATGAGTCTGAGGCAGCTGGGCTTTGAAGAGGGGGTTAGAGTCTTGAGTCGCGATGCCGATCAGGATGTTAGGGAGAGGGGGAAGACGGGCATCGAGAATTTCGCGAGGCTGCTCGAGGATGGTGGAAGAGGAGTAGGTGGAGGTGGGGCGAGTGCCGGGTATGGCAGTCCGTCGACAGGAGGCGGCGCATTTGGCAGCGAGGCAAACCTTGGAGGAAATGGACTGGGGAGGGTAGGGAGTGGATTGGCGGGATTGCATGGGCATCGTGCTTGGGGGGGTGGTGGGGGCGTGTGATTCAGTGAGGGAACGAGGCATCGTTCTGATATCTGAGGGATTGTAGATGGACGGGCGGAACAGCGGCGCGGCTTGTATGATGATGCTCCTCTTTTACTTTCTCAAAATGTGTTTCATACGCATGATAAGTGGGAGCATGGTATGGTATGGTATTTTACGTTTGCACGGAACGGCACGGGTGGATTGGCGTTTTCATTTTGGCGGCGTAAATGATGATCAGCGTGCTTCTGAGCTACCGGGTTTTATAGACATAATATGTGTCTATGGCTGTGGTAAGGCTGTTGGGCTATGGATGTGAGGATACGAGACTGTTTGCAACGGGAAAGGATAGCATATTGAGATTTCAAAGTTGGCGTATCATCCATCATTCGAGAAGGCACACAGAACCATCGTCCGAAGTTCTATCTCTAGTCTAAACCTGCCTTCCAATCGTCCAGTCCCGCAAAATGGACAAGAACGCACACTCGAACAAGCGTTCGCTTTCAGAGAATATCACAGCTACAGGCTGGTCACGATGAAGAGAGCAGAGATTCCTTCTATGGACCTCCGCACGCACCCGATTCACCCTGAGAAGAGAGAGCTTGTCCCTTTGAAGGTAGATTAACACGCACGCTCAAATCAAGGATACACACATCAACGACAGAGAAAACGGCATCTTTGCATGCAAGAGATTCAGAGAGATAAGATTACACAAGGAAGCCATGTCCGCTCCGACGAACCCGCCAGCTCATTCGTTCCCCGCCAATAGTCCCTCCACATTTTTTAAGATCTTTTGTACAAAAAGGGCCTTTGGGAGTAAACCGCCGACGAGCCAGTCTTCATTCACATGGCGCCCACACGCACACACACCGTCTATGACTTCTCGAGTTCTGCGAGAATCTTCTCACCCTTAGCCCGCGCCGACTCAAAGTCTCCCACCATATAGAAAGCACCTTCTGGCAGGTCATCACCCTCGCCGCTCATGATGGCCTTGAACGACCGGATGGTGTCCTTCAGATCGACAAGCTTGCCCTCGATACCAGTGAAAACCTGAGCGACCGTGAAAGGCTGGCTCAAGAATCTCTGGAGCTTACGGGCGCGCTCGACGGTAAGCTTGTCAGCTTCCGACAATTCGTCCATACCCAGAATGGCGATGATATCCTGGAGAGACTTGTACTCCTGCAACATCTGCTGGACACGAGTGGCGGTCTGGTAATGGTCCTCACCAACGACACGGGGATCCAACATACGGGACTTGGAGTCGAGAGGGTCGACGGCGGGGTAGATACCCAACTCGGAGATACCACGGGACAACACAGTGGTGGCGTCCAGATGGGCGAAGGTGGTGGCGGGAGCAGGATCCGTCAAATCGTCAGCGGGCACGTAGACGGCCTGCACGGAGGTAATGGATCCCTTCTGGGTGGTGGTAATACGTTCCTGCATGAGACCCATGTCGACGGCGAGAGTGGGCTGATAACCGACGGCAGACGGAATACGACCTAGCAGAGCGGACACCTCGGAACCGGCCTGGGTGAATCGGAAAATGTTGTCGATGAAGAGCAGCACTGAGAAATGTTAGCAAGTACCACTCTAGTCGTACAGCATGTGGCATCTGGGAGTGCTGGGATAAGGGCCATCCCACTGATCACCGGGTAGACGGTTCAAAGTGCTCGAAACCCCGATCCGTTTCCCTGCCAAATTCCACAGGCTGTATCTTCGGCAGGAATGCTCACCATCTTGACCCTCTTCGTCTCTGAAATATTCTGCTACAGTCAAGCTGTATTTTGTTAGCAAAGAAGATCCGAAAGACCACGTTCAGTTTTGCTTACCCAGTAAGAGCGACACGAGCACGGGCCCCCGGAGGCTCATTCATCTGGCCAAACACCAGGGCGACCTTGGACTCGCCATCGAGCTGAATAACGGAAGTCTCCTGCATTTCGTGGTACAGATCGTTGCCCTCACGGGTTCGCTCACCGACACCGGTGAAGACGGAGAAACCACCGTGGGCCTTGGCGATGTTGTTCTGATGTGCTGTTAGCGACCATCTACAACCGGCTCAGAATAAAGCATACAATCAGCTCCTGAATGAACACAGTCTTTCCGACACCGGCACCTCCGAAGAGACCAATCTTTCCACCACGAGCATAGGGAGCCAACAGATCGACGACCTTGATACCAGTGACCAACACCTCGGCGCTGGTGGACTGCTCGGTGAAGGCCGGGGGGTCGGCGTGGATGGGAAGCTTCTTGGTGTGCTTGATGGGGCCTCGCTCGTCAATTGGGTCACCAGTGACGTTCATGATGCGACCAAGAGTGCCGGGGCCGACGGGAATCATGATGGGATTGCCGGTGTCGGTAGCGGTGGCGCCGCGGACAAGACCCTCGGTACCTGTCCATCGCCGTCAGCTTCGTCCATCGTTCCAATGACTTGCTTGATACACATACCGTCCATGGCAATACACCTGACGACGTTCTCGCCCAAATGTTGCTGCAATTGATCAGCACCCTTGCTTCCAGGTCTCCGATGCTTGGCATTCTTACCGCAACCTCGAGCACCAGCTTCTGGCCGCCATTGTCGGTTGTCAAGGCATTGAGAATGGGAGGAAGCTGCTCCGTGTCGAATTTGACTGCAATTGGTCGTCAGCGTCCGTTTTCGCGGTCTTGTCGGTGAAGCTCGAGTGAGGCTTCAGTAGCCGGAGCGCAAAAAACTTTTTCGCAGCGACCCCGACAAGCGGGTTCTTCAAGCGTACCGTCAACAACAGCACCAATGACCTGGTGAATCTTCCCATCCTTGGCCGCGTCGGTGCTTGCGAATCGGGCGGAGAAGGCGGGGAGGAAGTTCTTCTTGACGGGCTGGAAGGCACGCTGCACCGGCGTCCGCTGGAGCGTCCGGAGCGACCGTGTGAAGCCGCTGTTCCATCGGATTAGCATCCGCCCCATCATCAATTGGCCTCGTACGGGGCGCCGCTTACCTCTTGAGCATTTTGGAGATGTGCGAGGCGGTGGTGGTGTGGAGTGGAGAGGAGGGTGTTGATGGAGGAGGAACAGCGATGGGAAGGTTCGGGAGGTCGATGCTGTCGCCAAGACTTTAGCGCATCTTGCGACACACCCACGCCGAAATGCCGCAGCTCCGGCAGCAGCAACAACCACCGACCTGCTCGCCCTCAACAACCGGATACCTTCTCCAAGAACCAGTGCTACTCTGACAGGCTGGTAGGAGCAGACAGGCTTGCTAAATAGAACAAGAACAATTCCTATCGCCGATCCTAGAGCAACATGAAGAGAAAAGAGACCGCTTCTTGGTGGGTTGCTCTGGTGGCGGGCAGAAGTGGCTCTCTCCTCAACAATTACATAAGCTGTACTGGTGTTCGCATCGCCAATGTGATCAATTACAAGCTATAAAGATGATATCATGAAACCATCGCCCAATTTTGGTTCCCAAGTCTAGCTAGTGAAGGCTGTCAACTTTCGAGGAACTTGCCCTGGGACTATGCTCCACAGATTCCCCAAATTTCCGCGCTCTCGCTGCAGCCAACATGTCCTCTCAACACTATATTCTTACAGAGTGCTCTCCAGCGCGAGAACCTTGGAGACGTTAGTTAGATCTTTCGATGATATGTAGGATGAAACTTACAATTGCGGTCCGGCACGGGATGTACACTTGCACAAAGTTCTTGCGGTCGTTCCAGGAGAAGGGCGTCGTGAAGAACCGAGTACTTTCGTCGACGTTTCCATGGCCCCCGAAAGCCTTGCTATCGGTACTGATAACAATTTTGTACGTGCCTTCTTGTTCAACACCCACGCGATAGTCGGTGAAGCTGCTCTGAGGATGGAAGTTGAATATCCATAGGAGCCCGGCTCGTTCGAACACAATGACCTTGTCGGCTTCATTCTTCAGGCTAACGTAGGCTTGGGGAGCATGCAGCCAGCCATACTTCTCCTCGGTCCACTGCATTTTGCTGTCGAACTCGTTGAGGAATCGATATCGGAGCAGGTGGTCATCAACGAGGTTGAACTGTCTCCTGGCATAATGGAAACTGTTGTTGTTGCCTTCACGAGGGAAGTCGAGCCACTCGGGGTGTCCAAATTCATTACCTTCGAAGTTGAGATATCCTTCACCGCCGAGCCCATGTGTGATGAGACGAATCATCTTGTGGAGGGACAGACCCCTGTCGATGACGGGTGTCAACTCGGACAGACATGACATGTTCGTATACATTTGCGCGTCGCAAAGCCAGAAGAGCAGCGATTTATCTCCCACAAGACTGTGATTCGTTAGAAAGAGATAGAGGACATTTTGAGAGGGGAACATACGCTTGATCGTGACTCTCCGCATATGCGATGGTCTTCTCTCCATGACGTCGGTTCGTGAGAGTAAAGGCGAGGTTGCCCATATCCCAGTCAATATCTTGCTTCTCCTTGAGCCATTTGATGTATAGATCTGGGATGGCCATGGCGAGCCTGTAGTCAAAACCAACACCACCAAGTGAAAGGTTTACACATAGGCCTGGCATACCCGACACGTCTTCTGCTATCGTGGTAACATCCGGGTAGAGAGTGTGAAGCAGCTCATTCGCAATCATGAGGTATACCACGCCCTCTTCATCGACACCGGGGCCGAAATACTCGTGATATCCACCGGAGAAGCCGCTGGGGATGGTTAGCAGGATAGTTTCAGAGGCGAATAATAACCACTTACGTTCCAATACCATGGTGGGTGTAAAGCATACTCGTGACACCGTCGAACCTGAACCCGTCAAACTGATACTCGTCCATCCAAAAGCGGAGGTTGCTGAGGAGGAAGCGCAGCACTTCATGGTGCCCGTAGTTGAACAGTCTGCTGTCCCAAAGCTCATGTCGACCCTTTGCGCCCTCGTGGAAATACAGATGGTCACTGCCGTCGAACATGTTCAGGCCGTCGAGAACGTTCTTGGAGGCATGGCTGTGGACCACATCCAATAGGACAGTAATTCCCATACCGTGGGCTGTGTCGATGAGCTCCTTGAGATCATCAGGCAAGCCATAGCGGCTACTGGCAGCAAAGAAGCTGTTGATCTGGTAGCCGAAGCTTGCGTAGTATGCATGCTCCATTATTGCCATCAGCTGAATGACATTGTATCCCAGATGCTTGATTCGAGGAAGTATGTTCTGAGTAAACTCCTTGTATGTGGCCACCTTCGGTTCGGGGGACGAGATACCGACGTGGGCTTCGTAGATTCGGGCGCTCAGGGGCTTAGGAGGACGCTTGTTCTTGAAGACATAGCGGGACTCCTTTGGGGGATTCCAGAAGCGGGCGTCGTAGACTGGTGATACGCTGAGTTCCTGTGTCACTCGTTTGATCCAGGCAGGAATCCGCTCCTGGCGCGCATGGTCGTTTGGTGTGACGAGTGATATCTATGTGAGTTGTGTTAGTCTTCAAACGCCCATCGACTGTGTGTTTTCCATCGTACCTTGAGCTTCGAATCGTGGGGTATTGTGGGCTGGCCATCTTTTCCGGGCACCGTCACCTCGAAAACCCCAAAGCTGTCCTTTGTCATGGGCGTCGCATCCCGATCCCAGTTATTGAAGTCGCCGATCAGGTATGCTCTGAGGGCATTCGGGGCCCATTCGCGGTACACCACATCTCCGTTCTCCTTCACGTTGAAGCCAAACTTTTCGAACCCCTAATTCGGGCTGTTAGCCATTTGCCAGCTTAAGCACATCGAGTCCAGCCCGTACTCTCGAGAACCTCTCTAGGCCGCCCTCGGTCTCGTCAATGGTTTTAAGCCACTTCTGGGCTTTGGCGTATCGGCTGCGGAGGGCGTCTTTGAAGGGCGATAGCCACGGGTCGAGCTGAACGATGCCTGAAAAAAGCCGTCAGTCAATTGAATTTCCCGTCGCGATTGCATCATACCAGTGCCGTCGTTGGCAGCATTATCAGCAGGGTTTTCCGTCATGGAGTTTCCAGAGTCGTCGTTGAGGCCCATGGCTGCGGGTTAGGGAGAGGAAGGGATGGGCGGCGGAGGTGGATGTTTGCTATCGGGCGATCCTTCGTATCAGATTTCAAGGCACGCTGCGGCACGGTGTTCGAGACAGAAGGCAGTGCAGCCCAGGGACGTGGTTATGAAGGAAAGCATGCGGGGTGGAATGAGCCCTCAGCAGCCCATGATTAGGTCTGAACGTTTATTTGCCCGGCGCAACCTGAGTCCCAACCAAAGCTCCACCCCTGCCAGGAAGCTCGATCAACGTCATAGCGCACGCCACTCAGTTCAACAGCCGCAACGCACAGTGCCGTCTGGAGCCGCAGGGTCTGCTGGGGCAGATTCACGGGCGCATTTGCGGCCAAGGGGCCACTGTATATAGTGTGCAGACGCATTCTGGCAGCCGGCCGCTGGCTCGGGAGGAACCGTGTCGGCGTGAGAGCGTGCAAGGCAAGGCTGGCAGGCCGGGGTCGACGGGGAGCGATCTGGGCTAGGGTGGGCGTGGGCGTGGCTTTCCGTGGCCTTCCCGGACTTTCCGTTTGCAGACAGCTTGCGCCCGCTTGCTCCCAGAAGATATGTGGTAGATACTCCATACAGTACGACCACATATGCAAGTGCTCCTCCCTTATCAGCCCGCGCGGGACGTGCCCCGCCTGCCCGCCTGCCCGCCAAGCATCGGCGGGTGCGGAGGGGGCCAGGAGCGACCACGACGCGCCACCGCTCTTGCGCCATTCGCCGCCGCGTCCTTGCCTCTACGAAGTAATTACCACACACTGTGCACATACAGTACGGCCTCATGCGGCTTCCGTGACCGCATCGCGTCCCAGACTCCAGAGCCACCGCGGCATGTGCAGAGCCGCCTGCCGCTCTGCCCGCATTGCCTCCGTCATGAATGCCCAACTGCACACGCTCATCATCACCGTCTCCCCGCAGGCGCGCACCTCGTACCTGGCCCTCGCGAGCATCGGCCGCCGCACCCTCGCCACCACTGCCTCACAGCAGTCATCGAGCCAGTTCAACCGCTCCGACTTCTCCGGCCAGGGTTTCACTGGCATCTATGAGCCCGGTCAGCCGACCAAAGGCCCATTGGGCGGCGCGAGCATCGTGGGCGCGCCGCGCATCACGCCCAGGGCGCTGAAACAGCATCTGGACCAATTCGTCGTCGGCCAGGAGCGGGCGAAGAAGGTGCTGAGCGTCGCCGTTTACAACCACTACCAGAGGGTCCAGGAACTCCAGAGGCAGCAAGATGAGCAGGCCGAGATTGAGGCGCAGGAGCAGCGCAGCCATGGGCATCCCGTAGAAGGTAGCCCGCATTTCTTTGAGTCAATGTACCTACCCGCTGCCCCGTTCGCTCTTCCCGTCATGTGCTTGTCCCTGACTGCGCCAATTCAGATGAGTTCCCGGGCCAGCAGTCAACCATGAGGGTGTACCCTCCGCAGCCTCCCTCGCCCTTGGAAACACCGCCAATACTAGACTATACTCCTCTGCAGATCGAGAAGTCCAATGTCCTCCTGCTCGGGCCCTCTGGGGTTGGCAAGACGCTCATGGCCAAGACACTTGCACGTGTCCTGGACGTCCCGTTCAGCATGTCCGACTGCACCCCATTCACACAAGCCGGCTATATTGGTGAAGATGCCGAAGTGTGCGTTCAGAGGCTTCTCGCGGCCGCCAACTACGACGTAGCCGCCGCAGAGTCGGGCATCATCTGCCTCGATGAGATCGACAAGATTGCTACGGCAAAGGTCGCACATGGCAAGGATGTCAGCGGGGAGGGTGTGCAGCAGGCCCTCCTCAAGATCATTGAAGGCACAACCTTGCAAATACAAGCGAAGCCAGAACGAGGCGGCAATGGGAGAAGCCCCGGCAGTATGCCAGGCAACATAAGCGGGTTCCCATCCAGTAATCCATTAGATGGACAGAGAGGTCCGGGAGCCGGTACTGGTTCCTCGAACCCTCCCAAAGGCGAAACCTTCAACGTTCGAACCGACAATATCTTGTTCATTTGTACGGGCGCGTTCGTAGGGCTACACAAGATGATCCTAGACCGAATTTCAAAAGGAAGTATAGGATTTGGAGCTCCGGTGCGAGCTTCAAACCCCGAGTCCGGAGCGCACAACACCATGCTAAAAGGCGAAGACGCGCTGTTCAAGAAGCATTTGCCATTTTTCGTATTCCCTGAGCCGCAAGTTCCTCACAACCCATTCGCTCCTCCGCCTGCAAAACCGCGGCAGCAGACGTATAACACCCTTGATCTTGTCGAGCCCTCCGATCTCCAGAAGTACGGCATGATCCCTGAACTTGTTGGCCGTATTCCTATATCCTGCGCTTTGTCGGCTCTGGATGAAGATGCACTGGTCCGCGTTCTTACCGAACCGAGAAACAGTCTGTTGAGGCAATACGAGCAGCTTTTCCAACTCTCTGGTATCGAACTACGCGTCACGAGCGGAGCTCTACGAGAAATCGCGAAAAGCGCTGGTGGTATGGGCACGGGAGCTCGGGGCCTTCGAACAGTACTCGAAAGACTTCTAGGAGAATGTATGTTCGAGACACCAGGTACGTCCCTTTTACTTCATCGCCTTGGCGCGTTGCAAAAGCTCACTGGAATAGGCTCCCATGTCAAACACATTCTCATAACCCGAGACGTTGCCCTTCTCAAATCCGCACCTTTATACTTCCAGCGCGGACAATCTCATACTTTCCATGCTACTATTGCTCAGGAAGAAGAGAACTGGGACGAGGAGCTTCGAGAGAAAGAAATGCCGGGCCAGGTGAGCAGTTTCGAGGAGTACAGGAAGAAAGGGTTGGTTGCTGGAGCGGGTGGGTTCATGTAAGAGGGCGTGGCTTTGACAGTCAGACTTGGACAATGTTTGGCCTAAGGGGGAAGTTTCTAGTATATATTTTTCGGGCTATTTTGGATCGTGCCGAGGATTCGGGACGGTTCTCGAGGTATAGGCTGCAATAAATGGGATATGAATGCGAGAAATACGCGAATTCGTCACATGCTACTGAAAGACCTATTACGTTCGTTATAAGGTTTGCAAAACGAATCTTGCATAGCAATTTTTCTGCAAGGTGATAGCTTCCCTAGCCTTCATGGGGAAATCACAGCGAAGTGTGCCGTAGTATTGCTCAAAGTACGAACCCTGAACTTTCAGTTCGACGTACTGCCAGGTCAGCATCAGTGTCAAGACACTAGCAATCACGGCCAGATTCCAGTAGCCTACCAGCAAAGGCAAGCTGTCACGTCAATCGATCAATAGCAAAAGACCAAAGTAGTAGCGGTGGGGGAGACAAAATAAGTACAGTGAGAATTTTCTATATCGGAATTACATTACAATTACAACCCAAGTTCCTCTTCGAAAAAGCAAACCCCAAATCTCTCCGTCTAATCGAGCAATGCTACCGCCAGCACCGGCACCAGGCACCAGGCATCAGTACCGACAAGCTGCAGTTGTGGGGGTAGATGGGCTGTGGTGGGTGAGCGTAGCGTACTCGATCATTCCATCTCTCTCGTAATTTCCGTAAATGCTCCCTGAAATGCAAGGTGTGTGTTATATAGGGGGGAAATGATCCATATGCATGCAGTTGATCGATCAGCTCAAGCCAGATTCTTAGATTCCGAATCCGAGCATGGCGAGGCCGGCAATGAGGCCGAAGCCCATGACCTTGCCTGCGCTCATCTTGTCGGCACCGCCGGTGAACTGGGCGGGCTTGCTGGTAGTCGCGCTGGCAGTCGCGTTGGTCTTGATGCTGCTGGCAGGGGCGGAGGTTGTGGCCTTGATGGTCGAGGCAGCGGCCGAGGTGGCGGCGGCGGACACGGAAGCGGGCTTGCTGGTGCTGACGACGACAACGACGGAGGACGAGGCCGGCTTGGAGGAAGAGGCGACGACGATGGGGGTGGTGGAGTTGGCGGGGCGGGAAGAGCTGGAGCTGACACTGACAACCGCGATGGGGGTGGAAGAGGAGGCCTTAGGGGTGGTGGTGAGGACAACCAGGGTGGAGGAGGACGAGACTCCGTAGACCTGACGAGCGAGCATGGCGGCCATTTCTACTGGTGATTTGAGGTGGGGGTTGGAAAGGTAGTGTTGGTGGGAGGTTTTGAGTGGAGGTAGGAAGAGGAGGTAGTAGATGTAGTAGACGTAGAGGCTGAGTGTTTGAGTCGCTGTGGAGAAAGAAAGGCTGAGTGGGACAACTGGGAGATGTATATATACTGTAGGCCCCAGCCTTCCCCTATGCTCAAATCTTAGTCGAAGTTCGAGATTTTACACACAAGAGCTGGGGTATGTCACTGTGGCGTGAAGTCAAATATTGAGTTTGCTCATTTCGGACATGGTGAGGTTGTCACCATGAACGGACGTCTGACGTGCTTGGCCCCTAGGTATTCAACATGCGTGGCTGCTGAACTATTCGCTTGGCCAGGCAATCATTGGTCTAGATGCGTGTTGTGCGATGTTGTTGAAGGAGTTGTTGTTGTATTGGTCACAGACTCGGCTTAGGGAAGTCGACCATCCCCTGTCTCCAGAAACCCTTTTACATGCAACTGGCCTTCCCGTAGATTTCTCGTCTTGCCACTCCACAGAAAAGCCATCTGTAGCGAGCAAACCTGCAGTTTCTCTCTCTGGGAACCGAGAACTTAGGCGTAGGGCAAGCGTTCTCGATGCGCCACAGGGTCTTGCGTAAGGATTAAACTGAGAAACGTCTTCAAATTGGATGAGAGAATGAAGGAAAAGCAAAATATACCGTTCGAGAAGAATGGTTCTTGGGGGGGCCGATGGCTTCTTGGGGGGGGGGGCCGATGGCTTCTGGGGTGAGGGCAGACAAGCCGTTGTTTCGCAAGAATCACGGTTTTGTGTAACCGTCAACCACTCGCACATCGGAGGCCGTTTCCAGCATCATGCCACGTCCTCATCACAATTCCAACTATATCTTTGTTCTTCGCTCTCCTAAAGATGATCATCAACTCCGGAGCACGCGAACCCGTTCTCGAGTTCTCGTCACAAAAATTCTCGCTTGACGCTCAACGCTCAACGTTAGCGAAAGCAAAAAGCAATCAGTCCACCCAACATGTCACCGGAGAAAGCTGCGAGCTCGATTGCAAACTGGAAATTCCACGGAGGGATCCTCGGTGACATGCTTTTGCAGGCCTGGAGGCGCCCTCGCCTGATGGCAGCAGCGAGGAGGCACATTGTTACTAAGGAGATTAGACGAGCGGCGGGCCGGCGCAATGCATCGATCGATGTCGCTGTCCGTCTTTGACTTCGTAGCGCCCTCAGTCCATCCCGAGGTCCAGAAGAAAGTCGTAGAAAAGTAGGACATGGGGTTCTAGAAAGTTTGTAGCCGACAAGAAGACAGCATGAAGTTTGCAGGATCTCCTGAATGGCATGCATGTGCTACGACGCAGGCCTATATTGGCTCAGGTGGCGTAGAGTGTTGGTCGAGGATCATCCGTGGTTGGTGGTGGGTTCATCTATCGGGGTACCGAAAGGGCAAGGGAGAGTTGCGCCATCGACTCATCCAAGCACGTGCGGGGGGGCCGTCGATGCAGCGATCCTGCTCTCTAGCATATTAACGGAGGATTCGGAGGTGTGCTGCACACTCACTGTGTCAATATTCGTACAGTAGATAATCTCCTTTTGCTAACGTCTTAAATCCAGAAAGTTCATAAAACCGTGCGAACCCATTCCATTTCCATCGGGGCAGGACTCGGAGACCGGAGGTCGGCACCTGGGCATTCCTACATACCAAACTCCTTCACCAAGCGAGCGGTGTCTGTGCGCACCTGTCAGACTACAACTATTCGGATTCGCTGGAAGATCTCGGCCTGCTGCGTCTGCTCTGGAGATGTTGTAGATTATAAACGTCTTGAACAGCATATTCCGGAACAGATGCGGCGGGTACAATATTACCAGCAGGTTGTGCCTGCAGAGTGCAATATGGGTGCTCGCTCAGCTCCGAGGGTGTTACGCAGCGACCAACAGGACGGCATTCAATCACAAGGAACGACGGGCACACGCAACAATTCGCGCGAGATGGGTCAAGATAACAAGTATGAGAACGTATGAGAAGGAAGGCAAGGGCATTGAAGCCTGTTCTGCATAGCTTGCTCAACTAGTAGTTATCAGAATTATTGATTCATCCGTTTATGACCCAAACACTAACAATGACATTAAAGAATAACGACGACATGTAAATCTGGCGCACTGCCGTTCCATTAGAGCCGCCCAACCCCAAAAGCCATGGCTGGGGTCTGTGTTCGCCCGCTGCCTAACCTAACGCCGCCCAATGCATTTAGAGGTTCGTAAATTCGTGCCTTTTTCTGGCTGCCCTCACTGCCAGTGCTGATCGATGGGTTAATATTCCGCATTTTCATCCTCGATGACAAAGTACTGTACGCATACCATTTTCTTCTTCGGGGCGGGACCGCTGTCCCATGATGGCGATGCTGGTCGGGACAGGTTGAGAGGTGTGCTCACTGCCGACTGAGGCGCAGAAGCAAACCCTGGATACGTATATGACATCTGGGCAGTGTAGTTGAACGAGTCCATCGACACCGGTCGGTACAGAGGTGTCTGGTGAGTCGGGCTGATTGGATTTGGCTCGAAGTGTGGGTGCCGGGCAAATGAGGCCGCGGAGGCTTGAGTCGGAGCACAGCCAAATGTCTGGGAAGAGGGCCTCGAGGGAAGACCACTGAGATCCAGGGTATCAAAGCGAGTCTCAATTGGAGAGATCGGAGACTGGAAACTAGCTGCAAGTGGGGTAGGCGGTTGGGAATACTGTTGCATCGACGGCTGCCGCATATACTGTTGCCCCATCTGGCCATAGGCATACGCGGGTCCCATCGCAGCACCATATGGGTTGTGTAGAGGTTGCTGAGGAATGCACACCTGGGTTGGCATGCCTTCCGGAGCGGCATCTTTGTTCTTGTGATCATCCGTGACCTGGATGACCCCCGATGTGCGTTGGGCAACGCAGTAACCGGTCGAATCCTTGAGGGTGAAAATGACTCGATATCCAACTGGAGTCTTCTCTTCTTGGTGCCTGCAGTAGCAGGCAATCCGCATATTGAACTTGACACGTCTAGCATCATCGGAGAATCCTTGCGTGTCGTCGTCCAACTTCAGTTCCTCCCAAACCTGGTACTCCTTCTCGTTTATCATGATGACCCGGTGGTCTTCATTGGCCAACCATTCCGTCTCATCCTCGGCCCTCTTCTTCTTTCTATCGTAGCGTTTTCGCTCGCGCTCCTTGCAACCCTCGCAAATCACTACTTCTCCACCATTCTGGGGATGAGTTGGATCTTCCTTATCAAGTTCGGCGAGGGAGACATCTGTCGCCCTCCGTTGCGCGGGAAGCTCTCCGCGTGCACGCCGCAAGGCTTGCTCGTGCTGCTCTGGGTCCTCGATCGCGGTTGCACAGACAAGAGATATGCCCAGATCAAGGACACCGCCCTCAGCCTCGCATTCCGCCTTTTCTTCGTCGGTAGCCAGAAGCTTCGGTTTGGCCATCATCTTCCTGGGGAAGCGAGCGTATTTATAGGTCCGGTCTAGCGGGTCCAACGTCAGTTTGACCTTAATCTGTGTCTCTGCACGGGTTTTCTGCTTATCCGTCCAGATGACGAGGTTTGGAGAGATACCCGCGGTTTGCGGGATATGAATTGCGTCCGGAGTGGTGTGCAGTGAATTCCGGGTTTCCAACTTGGTGTCGCGCCGATGGGCTTTGGTGTCGCGGAGCATCAGGTCGCTCGTGGTGTCCGGGGAGCTGGTTTGGCTCTGGTCTCGGAGAAGATCCCCAGGGGAGTTGGCATTGCTGAAGATCATGTCGGTAGAGGGGGAAGTGGTGATTGAGGCCTGTGGCGACTGCTCGACACTGAAGTAATGGTCGAAAAGCTCTTGTTTGGGCTCTTGCTTGAATTCAACGGCCGAGTCGGGGGTGGTAGGGTCCAGGGTGCCCACGGGGTCCGTGGGGCAGAAGGTGTTCAGAGTGTCGGGGACGGAGAAGGGCTTTGATACATCGTACAAAGAGCCGAGTGCAGCATTGTATTGGGCGTCCGAGTCATTGGACTGGAGGAAGAATGAGTCCGAGAAGAAATTTGGGCCCGATGGGTCGCCGGAGAATTCATTTTGTAGGGCGGCGGGATTTATGGTCCCGTCGACGTCGGGGAAGAAGCTGTTGGTGAAGTCCATTTTTGGACGTGTCGAGGGTTGAGGTCGGAAGTCGAGGATCGACGCGGCCGGCCAAGGCGATCTGCCTGCGACGAGCCTAACGGCGGTGGGTGGGTGGGTGGGTGGTGGATGGTGGTATGGGGAAGCGAGAAGAAACAAACAGGAGTGGGAGGAAGCGACCGTCAAGAATTTTTAAAAGGGATGCTGCGAAATGCGTGGCTGTCCACAGGCTGGAGCAGCGACTGCAAAACCACTAAGTAATGCACGGCCAAAGAAGAGAGAGCTGGAGACGGAGCTGCGAGGAGCAGCAGGCCCAGGCCAAAGATATCGGAGGATGCGCTGACCCCTGGCACCAGCAAGAACCGCCGTCAAGCGTGCAGGGCAGATGCAGGCGGCCAAACGCGACAGCGCAGGCGGAGACGCGGCAGCAGAGAGAGAGCGAGGGAATGTGGCACCGGTGCAAAGGCAGCTGCAGACTCGGCGATGCAATTGAGAGCAAGATGGGCCGCAGGGCGGGCGAGACGGGCAGGGAGGAGGAGAGGTGGGTTGAGGAAGGCGAAGAATGAATTGATGGAGAGGTTCGTGGTCAGGGCTATATCCCCCACCTCGCAACACTGGGCCGCGCTCAGACCAGCGAGGGCCAAGGAGGCCCCTGCAACGCCCATACGAACACTACATCGCAGCTTGTAGCAGTACTTCTCCTCAACCTCAGTCGGCCCTCTGCGCGTCTGCCCCGCGCCCGCTGCGCTGCATCGGCCATGGGAACGGCCTCAGTTGCGCTGCCCCAATCCGCCGCTGTCTGCCGCGCGCGCGCTGGGGGGCCGCCCGCAGCCTCGAGGGGGGCTCTCCCAGGCCGCCGTTGTACCTGAACATGAGGCACGAGCGAGGGACGGTTAGCTGCAGGCTGGCAGTCCCTCCGTCGCCTCTTCGTCACTCTCCAGGACTCCTGCGACACTGACAGGCGGAAAGGGTCGGGTGCACAAAGGATGCTGTGCCACCAGAGCAGACCGTTAGGCCTGCCCGTTCATCTAAACTGCGATAGCCACAGCCTCCTTGGGCTTGGATGCGTTTCGTTTCCGGTCTATGCAAATCAGTGCGTCTGCGCGGCCGGCCAGCATCAGCCTGCGACAGCCAGCGGCGCACCCGCCAGCTCCTGTGCTGCCCAGTCTCTCTGCAACCTTCCTGGTCGCTGTCTCTCCAGAAAGCCAATTCTCCGCACCGCGCTCGCTGAGGCCACGCGGAGTGCGATCCGTAGCCCGCCTGCCAAGCGCCTGCCAGGGCCGCAGCTGGCCTCCTGCGCTCGTCATGCCCCCCATGAGCACCTTGAAGCCCACCGACATCCTAGAATGGATTCGCCTGGCTCCCCAAGTGCGCTGCAGCTTCATCGCACGCCGTCGCCCGTCGCAGGGCTGATGGGATCATGGAAGGCCAGCCGTCCGCGCCATTATTCCAAGGTACCGTACGAGTTGCGCGTTTCCCAAGCTGCGCCGTGAGCGATCTACTGCAGACCCTATCTTGGGCGTGCAATGCCTGTCGCCTTGATAAAATTCTTCGCCATCTCGCGCATTCTGCTGCGTAACAGAAACTCATGGCCCCGACCATCCAACTGCATCCAGCACTCACTCAGCGTCCCCAGCCTGTCCTTCCGCTAGTCTCCGCCTCCGGTGCCTCCAGTGGCGATCGATGGATGCCACCCCTCCACACTCTTCGCTGAGTTTTTCGGAACGCTAGGTACGCCCATTGGTTCCGCATCGCCTGCCACTTCCAAAGACCGTTCAAACGCCGTTTTGTATATCCGCCCGGAGCTTTTCTCCCTCGCCTGCTTGCCCAGCTACCATGCGCGGTCTCTCAATCTGCAAACCAGCACGCAGGACATCTGGATTCTGGGCCGTCGGTCAGCATAGAGATCAGCACTCATGCGTGGCCTGTCAAAGAAAAGCTGATGCCCTCCGATATTATGACCGCATACATACAGCTCTCTTGGCTACGCGATTCAACTTCCAACGTTAGTCACCTTGTCGGACCCTTGGAGTCGAATGCATTGCGGACCACCGTCGTAACATTTCCTGACCACCCGCCACGGTCTTCGCCTTTTGTGCCATGTTCAGCAGATATCAACCCGAATTGGGTTGCTATCTCCCATGCTATACCCATCCGGCATCCCGAATAGTGAGTGCTATCAAGAACATGCATATTAATATCGAGCAAAACGTCCGCAGAGATTAGACGATCGAACGATCACCCTTTGCTTACACGTAAAACGATCCGCCCGACGATCTCAAGGAACCCTTTGACCCTCGGCCGTCTGGAGACTCTGATTGATCGAGTCCGATTCCATCCATTGGAGAGCCGCAACAGAGTGTCTTGACCAAACCTTATTAGAAAGTGCATCACCATCACGCCATTGTTGCCTGCCCCTTTTGTTGCTCAACAATGAGGAACAGTTCGCGTCGATAGACGTCCCATGGCTGCTAACAGCAATCATTTCCGCCATCTCTGTCGTAATCACCAATTTCTTATTGATGCTCTGAGTACCTGACGCCCCTTCGCTAATCATTGAGATAAGGTTATTTATTTCCGATGAAGGAGCGAAGCCATGAGCCGGCTAGCCTTTCACATGAATTCTCTCTCGCGTATAATAAGGGTATGGCCGTCATACGTGGACGCTGGCATTGTACCTCCGGTTCGCACGTGGTCGCTACCATGCGGATGTACCCTAGCTGTATTAGCCACGCTTATTCTTGTCTTCAGGGTCGAACTTATGATAAAGAGGGGTCCATAGCTCAGGTCAAGCTCTCGCTTGAGAGAGTTGTCAAGACGAAGTGTTCGTAGTGCAGTCAATTTCTCGCTCTAGGTGGATCCTTCAAAACATTGACAATACCTACCCTTGTTGTTTAGATGCACCACGCAACCATCCTTTGTCATACTCGTACTTTTGGACCTCCCTTTTTGATTGCTAGATGCGCTTTGAAAAGTATTCATCTAATGCTGATTTGGAAACTATGCGGAAGCGATAGAGCAGAGTCTATTTCACATCGTGCAATTCGTATGGTCAATCCATCAATTCGAACTTTACAGGATCAAAGATCCTAAGGTATTAAAGGCACGTCAAGCTGATGACATTCCGCTGCTTTCATGCTCATGTAGGATTAGGCAACTTATCGGTGATGTAGAAAGTGTAACACCAACAACGGGAACACGCAGTGATGCGAACTGTTTGTTTGACAAAGTGGGAGCACCACATAGTTTCGGCAACATATCCCTGAATTCGGCGTCTAAACTGCACAACAAAGACGTGCTGTCATGCACCGCACGTAGCTTGCTGAAACACCATATCCCGTGTCGGAGAAGGGCGCTGGGTAGGTATATCATGCATGCTAACTTACACAATGGGGAACATCGGCCATGGACTCGTAAGGCCGATGTCGATCGTCTTTGCGTACTCTGCAGCACACTGGCTGAACTAATATGTGTACGAGGCTATCTCCTAGGAGAAAAACGTACAACCTGTTGTCTCATTTTACTCGTCTTCCGTGTTTGCGGTAATGCCAGACAGAGAGGACATATCACCTTTAATGCCTGCTCATGAATTGAACAGATTCTTGCCATTCCCGTCCAATCTTCTTAGAGCCCTTTTCGCTATCAATCTAATTCAGACTGACGCAGGGGCAGTGTCACCGCGCTTCCCGTCGGGATATACACATCTTACAGAATACCTATCTGGGTATCAAGTATATGCTCGGGTCAGTGGAGCTGATTGAGAGGAGCAACGGGACAGCAGCGCCGGGCAATAGCGGCCTCGCACTTGCACCCGCGATATCTTCTCGGATTGCATGAACTAGTG
Source organism: Clohesyomyces aquaticus (assembly GCA_002105025.1). NCBI lineage: Eukaryota > Fungi > Ascomycota > Dothideomycetes > Pleosporales > Lindgomycetaceae > Clohesyomyces > Clohesyomyces aquaticus. The sequence goes on along the minus strand of MCFA01000009.1, from coordinate 267,317 downwards.
CAGCAGAGGCGCTCGAAACCTCTTGCATAATTTCTTCAGATGCAGTTCTATCGCTAATTCCTTCGCGCAACTGTTTCAAGGATAGGGTATGCACGTCAGCACCCCTCACTTGCTTGGCGTTCTCAGATCACTTATCTTTCTGCATAGTCGAGTCTCGGCGCACCCTGCAGAGAGAGGCCCAGAGTTGATGCAAATTAGATGGCATCGATCTGTTGACGTTAGGATCGTTGATAGGGACACATAGCTCGAAGTCTTCAGTATCAGTTTCGATATGTATGGCGACGGGGCCATCCCATCTTCCTTGATCCCAGCACAACTTCTCTTCACAGCTGTCCATTGATCCATGTCTCACAAGCTGCCAGTACCCACAATGCACTGGCACGCTGGCTACAGCCGCTCACTAAATTCCACCTGGCTCCACAAATCTGTCCACCAAATCTCCCCCGCACTTGTCCATCTCACCAAACGACTTTTCCAAGCCCCGACTCGCGATGCTGCGCAGCACACCCTCGCTCGCTTTACCCTGTTCCTTATCACGCCGCCCAGGCCACTAAACTGGTTTAGCTGGAGGCTAAGGGCTCGCTAGCCAGATGCGGACGCGATGCGATTGCGGGCAGACCCACAGCCAACCTCAGCCAACACCTCAACAACGGGTGACGCAACCATGGAGAGAGCTCAACGGTCAAGATTGGCCAATTGGCCTGTGAGATGAAAGCTATCCCCGCATAGCTTACGGGCGGGCTATCGAACGATGTTGTCTTATCACGACAAAAGACGGAATTTCGGCCCAGGTGACGTTAGTATGGATGGGGATGGGATGGGATGGTTCATCGAATCTAGCGGGCGCGGCGTAGAAATGAGAGATGTTCGACGGCGATTCATCGGTCACCGATTTCTTAGTGTGTGATTGCGATGGTGGTGGCATCTAGTCCTTGCAGCAGGAGTCGATATGCGTGGCGGGCGTCTGGTCCATCCTGAGGCACAGAGCCTGTTTTTAGAGCGCCTTTTACGGGTTGTCGGCAACCTTCTCCAGTGTGTGGCTTGCAGCCCGTGAGAAATATCAGTCGACAAGGTAGTTGGTCTCCGACGGCTTTCCGACATACTCTGTTCGTTCTCTCTCAGCTTTTGCCGTGTCTGCGGTGTTGAGGGTGTTCACCGCGTGCCTCGAAACGAGGGTCGAACAGAAAAATCAAGGGTCCGCGAACAGGACTTCCAACGCCGTAAGAATTTTCGATGAATCAGGCCTGTTGAGCTCGCATTATTTCCGCGTTCTTTGCAATACGGTCCACCGAAGTAGAATTAAGGTTATCGGGGACCCATCTCGCTAATACACGATATTCCCGTTTTGGAACATGATGAGAGGAAGAGTGAGTGAGCGACGCGCAGGCTCTGGCTAAAGATATTCATAGAGTATTGGAACCATACATGAGAGTTGCCTCATATGCTAATTCGGCCTTTGATGGTGCTTTGATGGCATGTCAGAAGAGTGCTGGAGCATTCTTGTGAGTGGCGTTTGATCGTTCATTATTCCCTCGTGACAGTGGAAATAAAGGCAAAGCAGCTCGTCAATTCAAGATTTCCCTATTGGTGGCTATAATCATGACCAGGGGAAATACAAGTACCTTCTCGTTCGAGTGTTCGGTCAGCAGTTAGCAAACACAAAGAAAACACAAGCTGTTCCTACCGGTGGTTCATGGCAATCGAATGGATGGTGGTTCAATTGTGTATGGACACGGTGTGCAACGCCGAGATGGAGTCAGCATCGGATCGGGATCGAAAAGGGGCAAAGAAACTTTGAAAGGGTCCGAGGAGCGAAGTCGGGATGAACGGAGACGGGTAGAGCGGAACTCTTCCGCGAGGGAGGAGCGAAGATGTAGAGATACAAAGAGACTTTTTCCCTCGAGTCTGGAACTGAAAATGCTGCGGATGTACGACTGGCGATATGGAATGAAACCGACTGGTAGAAAGAGTTTTGCCAGGCGTAGTACGGCTCAGTGAGCTATGTTTTTCTTTTGCGGGTATGCAATTAATGACTCGAGATTTTCGGCAAGGTCCGACGCTAACACTTCTGTCAACTGTAGAGCATTGGGGCTAATGCTACTATTAGCGTACTCAAGCAGACTCTAAGTACACGCATGCATAAGATGTAAGTTGAGTTCGAGCTAACTGACAGTGCATTAAGAGTAGGACACGTAACGTCGAACTAGCAAAACTTTGATGCGTACAAAGGTAGGAATAGCCTAGTCTCGCTTCTAAATAGGGTGTTTTACTCGAACGTTGCGATGTGGGATAACTGGTTTGACATGCAGGAACGATGTGTGCGAGATGCTTTGAGGAGATTAATCCTTTATCGTACAGCGGTTTGTGTCGTTTTGCTATGCTTCTGGCTTTAGGTTAAGGTCATTGCTGTTCCAAGAATATGTAGACCGAATCAGGTCGCACTCGTTTCCGAGAAACAGTGGATAACCTTGATGGTATCTTTCTCGCCCGCGAATTATCGGCCTTCGAGCGGAGTCAAGGGATTAGTATCCTGGATGCGATATATGAGGTAAATTGATTACGATGTGTACTCATTCCATCACCAAGCAAACGGTAGACGCGACCCTGCCATTCCATAGTGACCATATTTCGAGTGGTAAGTACTACCTACTTCGTACCTTCCTCCACCAAATGCAATGATGTAAATTTGACTACGAAGCAGCTCGTATTCTTTGTGGCATTACCTTTAATATTTTGCCTTACAGCTCCTCCTAGTCTAAATAGCTATGCAAATAGAACAAGTATGATGTATTAAGGCAAGTACTAAAGTGATAAATATAGAAATAGGATCACACTCTCTGCTTAAGATTTCCAATTATCATAACAACCTATCTATAGTATTCCTCAAAGGATAGTGCCTTCTCCATACAATCGTGCATGGGCGGCGATATGAACGGCAAGACTCAGGAAAATAACTCCTCCCTTCGGATACCCACGTTGACCCTGAACTCCACACCTTGACGATCTCTTCTCCACCATTGACACTATTTTGCAGAATGCTTCTCAGAACTACTTCCATAGTTGAATGGCATTGCTGGCATCGAAGGCCGCCCAATATTTAACTCCATGCACTTGCAGCATCGAGCTTACACTACAGGACCTGGAAAGCAAGAGGGAGGTGTGGTCGAAGCAGCTGTGAACAAGGGTCTGAATCCTGCCCAGAATGCCTGAATACTTGAATAGTAGAACAAGAATGGTCATGACATGAGCAAGTGACATATTGATAATGCACGAGATCGAAATCTTCCCTGTGATCTACTGACGATATGTAGCCGATATCGTACATGAGAGGTTTCGAAGTCACCATGAGCAGCATCTTGAAGTCAAGGGAAATAAAAGGATACTTTTATTGTAAAATCCATTGGAGCCAATCCAAACCCATTTCCAAGAACACAAAAGATCCGCCATTCATGGATTTTGGCCGCTGTACCGGTGGATCACTCAATTCCATCACTGTTGATGGGCCAGATCCTACATACTAGGCCACTTGAATTGACAAAATGAAAACCGAACTATCGGTTAATCCAGTCTCTCATCCAGACTAAAGATTCCGACTTGTAGGGATTCTCGACCCAGAGAAGGCCAGCCGTACTGGATGAGATACCTGAGGGTGGAAATCGCTCGGGTTCCCAATGGTCATCGCCCACGTTGGTTAACCAATGTTCAGCTCTTGAACTGGACCACCGACATCGAACCCTCCAGCTGTAAACCCCAAAGAAATAAGTCCCTTTCCAATAGGAGTCCATTGAATGAGCCGCTCAATTGGGCTTACCCGACACCCACCGATATCGAGTAAGAAATAAAAAACTTTTGTATTTGCCGTCCTGATATAGGGATGTGATTTTAGCGTCATCGGATTATAGCCCTTGGTCTTTGGAACCGGGTGCCGAAATCGAGAATGAGACGCTGTCCCGCTTTGCAAAAAATCGAGGAATGAAGGAAATAGATCCAGACGCCTACAGGCCTAGCCAGGCTCTGTCGGGAGTCCGGGTATGCTTTGCCACCATACAACTGAAGTTGATCGTGAAATTGAGCCGGAATGAAGTGTCGTCAACCGATTGGAAGGTATCATAAACTCTAGTGGAAGACAGCCACCTGACAGCTCCTTCAGAAGCAGTGTTTGAAACACTGTAGTGAGCTCCATGGAATAAGTACGGCAAACCGATCAACTCCGTCGTGGTTCACTCGCACGAAACACCGTCTCATATAACCATCTCTTCTGATCATTACGACTTGGAGATTTGCTGCGGTTTTGGGCGTGGCTTACGTGCGCACTTCATACCCACCGAACCAAAAAACCGCTGAGAGTAGTTGTTCTCTAGGAGTTTCTTATGCTTTAGATCTATATTGACGCCTTGTTCGATCGTGAATTCTAAAGCCTTCCTGCTAGGCCGGCCCGATGTAAATCAAGTGGACTTGCCTTTCTGAGCACAGCTGAACAAATTGCCTTGAGTATCGCCACCTCCTCCCGTTGCTTACAAAAGAAAAAGCCGTATTCATCTTGCAAGGAATTTCGTGGCATAGTGTTTTCTGTATCAACCAGAAACTGTGTCAGCCTCCACATAGCCCTTGGTTTCTTGTCCTGGGGCGCGTTCAGCAAAGTTTTGAGATGAGGTATAAGCTTCCAGATCTCTGAATAATCATACTTGTCGAGAAGAGCTGGAAGTTTGTTGCGCTTTGCTGACTTCCATACCTTTGAAAAAAGTTTACTGGTGCCCTACAGGTTTCGAAGACCTGCGTAAGGGTGCCGCCCGGGAAAGCTCTCTGGGCTGAGCTCAAACATACCGATAATCCATAGTGGAAGCATGCTTCTTCTCCTGGGGGTGGGATAACCTTTCGGAGGAAGAATGGAAGGATCATGAACGTATGTCTCTTGGAAAAAAGTCGAATTTCTCTGATTCTCCAGGAACAGTCTTCGGGGAGGAGAAAGGGTCGAGTCGGAGCGAGAAATTCCTGGAGAGGTCCGAGGCTTGATACCGACTGGGTGGTTCTACTCGATGGGCTACTTCGTGGTGAGTTTCTGGGTGAAATTCTCGGGCTGGGAGTGTATGGAATCTTCCCGGTATTTTCCTTGGACGGAGGAGCTCCCCGAACATTGGTTCTTGTGTTGACTGGCCCGGCCATTGGTGGCGGGGACGCGGGTTGACTTGGAAGGTGTGGGAGAGAGTCGATGAAGGTTGACAGAGATGACGCGGGAAGAGTCATGCGCATATGCATATTCATTAAGAGTCACAGCTCCGCAAGGATGCCCTTTGTTCTGGGGCTCGGTTCCGTTGGCCACGCCCACAGTCTCCATTCCCGGAGACGGTACACGGATCTCAATCCCGCTCCCCAATTTCAGGAATAGAGACAGACAAAGCAATTCTGCGGATCGATTTCCACTCATTTTTGCATATATTTTCTCAGGACTGAGTATCTTAATTACGAATATTCACGAATAATTTGATTAAAAATAGCTTAATAATTCGTCGCGCTGATATGGTGTACCAGCTCTATCCATGGCTTGATCTAGTATATGGTGTACCACTCATGGGGCTCGGCTCCCTCGGCTCCTACCCCCACGGCCCCTCAACACCAAATCTGCTCTCACGACCTGCCCTGCCTGCCTGCCTGCCCTGTATGCCCTGCTAGCTTGTTGCATTAGTGAATTGATCTCTCTACATCGTGATTAGTCTGCAATCTAATGTGAATCTAATACAAATACTTGACTGGTGAGGATGGTGAGGATGGCGACGATGGAGATGAACGATGGAGATGGCGATGGCGATGGAGATGGAGGAGGAGTAGAGGATAGATGGCAGGAGGGAGGGAGCATGGGAGGGTCATATAGTCTGTGTGGGTGAGCCAAGCCCGCCCTGTGAAGGGGGGTGGGAGGGCCCCACCTCAGCATCCACCCCAGCACCAGATTCGAAAATCTCTAAGTAGATTTATTGACCTAGTGGAAATTAGACAATTTTAGTTAGATTTCACTTAGAAAATAAGTCAAGCTACTCATTGAGTAGGAGAAAACCTAGTCAATGAGTGAAAATTGATCCGCAGTGAAGGAGCAGTGTTGCTACCGATATAACGGGATGGCTTGAAGCTCTCAAACTGGAAGACATAGGCGTGGAGACGTATGGTGGAGTGAACGCTGATGTCTTGCTGTTGAAGGGCGCTGTACTCTCTGCTAGTCTTGTACATGGTCATGTCCTCGCGGATGTGTGTCCGTATCGAAGTGTCGTTGTGGGGGAGCCCAAGAAGTTGCAATATGTCTGGAAGGGATATTGGAGTTACCAATGGGCCACAGTTTAGCAAGTTCGAAGCTGCGTCTGTGAAGGTGTTTGCATGGACCCGGAAGGTGGAAGAGGCTTTGAAACTAGTTGCGACACGTAGAAAGAGGTGGGAGGCTTCGACTGGTGCTGAGAGACGTCGAATCATGGAGGCGAGACGGGCGGAGAGACGTACATCTCCGATGATTTCGTTGTGGCATTCTCTGAGACTGGATTCTATTCGGATCTTGAATGCAGCTCGAATGAGAGACTGGGAAGCAACAGGACTGGTATTTCGCCGGCTGGCTGATTTGACATTGTCGTGAAGCTCCATGACGAGGTATCGAATAGAATGGTCCGGACCAAGTTCTCCAAATACCCCAGACGCTTTGTCGAAGACGCTGGTGAAGACATCGTTATGGTCTTCGAAGACCTTCTTCAGTTCATGCCAAATGAGTACCAGACGTGCGTAGTAGAGCCTCATCACAGCGAGCTGCAATGTTTCCGTGGCCTTCACCGAGGTAGAGTCTGGAAGACACCATTAGTTGTGATCACTTATCCGACGTGCACACCATCATCCACGAAATTGGTCGTCTCATCGGAACGGGCTCGATTCGGATGGCGATGACGCAGAGACATGAGGTTGGACAGAGCATGCAACTCCGCGCAGTTGACGGAATCCGCATATGAAGGCATGGTGATTGAAAGAAATGAAAAGCAAGGATGGGCTCGAAGATTTTTATTTGGCTTCTTGAGTGTTTTTTGCTTGTAGAGGGGAGTGTAGGAGAGAAGAAGACCCGAAGGCTGCGGAGGAGTTATATACGCCCACGTCGCGGTTGCCTGAACAAGTGAGAGAGGAAATAAGGTGAGATAGCTCGGACCAGACGAGAGCTGCCAGCACGTCAACCCGTAGCGTCGAGACAGCGGTGAGAGACTTGATTGGTGTCGAGACAGCTCTCGTGATAATTTCAGCCGGGCTGCTATCTTGCGGTCTACGAGATAGACATGACAGGCAGGGTGACGCAATTTGGTCGCGGCATGTTTCAGCGTGTTGTTTGTGTACTTTGTGCGGGGAGGCACGATGGCCGTTCGGCAATGCGTGAGTCGGTTTCCTGCTTTATTTCATCTGGCCCAGGAAGTCACAGCTTGAGGACGGTTGGGATCGAGGGAATTAGGAAAGCGCAGGCGAGGTCAGACGCGAAGAATGACACATACAAACCAAAGAATTCGAGAGCAGCTCACCGCTCCAATTACGAATACAACCCAAGAAAAAAGCGATCTCAATCGCGCAGTCATATACACCCCCAGTTTCTCACTATTCGATCGCCATGATCATGTCCAACCAAAGACTTCCGCAACACTCAAGAAACTCCATCTCGTGCCACCAATAGCAATAAAGATACCCACTACGTCCACTACCAACAACACGACGGCCCCCACCATAAACCGCGGATTGAAAATGCGATAAAGCATCAAATGCCGTCTCAGATGGCCAGCCCACATTGTCGTGGCAAGATTGATAACCGCATAAAAGAGTAAATGCGTAGCCATTGCTTTTGCAACATCTCCCAGCAATCCTTTCTTTTTGGGGGGCTGTTTCCACAGGACGATCGCGGGGACGGCCACGGCACACAGAATCTGAGCGCCGAACTCATTGAGGATGACAAGCAAGGGAGACCACGGATACTTGATGGCTCTCAAGGGGATGAATGCGCTTTCCCACTGAATGCTGGAGAGCGTGGCTTGATGACCGGTTTTGAAAAAGTGGAAGGACCCCAGCAATCCAAGCACTACTGGTCCGATAGGCGTGTCCGAGAGTTTGTTGGTATCCATGATTTCGAACAAGGAGAATATCTGCCATGCAGCAATACCGATCGCACCGGCACCCATAGGTTTCTGGACGAGGAATATGGCAAGCATCCACATTGTGATCAAGAGGGCATACCGAGACCCGTGAACATTGGCATATCCCAAGATGGTGATGGACGAGGTTCCACCATCTGCCACCACTTGACCGGCTGATTCTTCGGATCCTCTGGCTTTGGTTTCAATTGTAAGGAGAGGCTTTGCCCAAGAAAAGGTGGAGTATCCAAAAGCAAGGGCAATGGCAAATGTTATTTGTGCGATGATGATCTTCGTCGTTTTCAACATCTCACTGTAGCCAGGATACCATTCGCCATCGTCGGCAGCATCGATCGTCCAGTAAGCTGCACTTAGCAGCAGGCCAAAACGAAGGGCAAAATCAATCCATAGGACAGCCGAGCCTTGATGAGAGCGCGTGCCTTTGTAATACGATCGAATGAAATTGGGAAGGAGGAAGGCAACTGCGTAGGGAATGGCGAGTTGCCACATCGCGGAGGTTGATGATGTGGTGGAGGCGTAGTATGTCGATTTGCAATAAGGCATTTGCTCTTCTCGGCAGAGCCGTGACAAGGATGCGACCCGGGTAAGAACGATGAACAGGATCGAGTGGTAAACTCCGAGAGCTCGGTCTATGGTGTTTTTCTGCCGGAATGATGAGATCATTGTAAGTACCCCGAAGGTGCAGAGAAAATGGAGAAGGATTTCATCCTCCCAGATGGTAAAGGAATTGGCAGCAAACCCTACGGATAGGGCGAGGGTGAATATGACACTAACCCAGCCCCAGATTGTGTTGGGCAGTGGGCTGCTGAGCCTTCTTCGTATGTACCAGAATGCCGTGCCCATGCCTACCGCTCCGCCTACAGAGGTACAGTAGACGAGGGTATGCGCCAGGGGGAGGTCAGGGACGGCGAAGCCGAATCCAGCACCCACAACTGCACCCAGGACTGCACCAGCGAGCCCTCGGACGAGAAGAGCCGGCGTCAACTCAGTGCGGTCGCCCTGTAGACCACGAGCGTATATTGCAAGGATGATTAGAGTGAATACTAGTACTTCCACTCCATGCAGCATCCTTGGAATGTCAAATCTGGCCCACAATGCACGACAAATGCTCAGGGTCTCGACCTGGTAGGCGGAGAATGTTTGAACTGCCGCCTTGAACTGGTCACGGGTGGGCTTCTTGGTTGCGCTCACTTTGTCCCATGTTTCAGCAGCGGCTTTCCAAAGCGACAATGAGCTGGCTCTGAGACTCTCATCCAGGCCTCGAGCCAATGCGTAATCATGTTGATAACGGTGGATTTGAGCTGCTGTGAGACGATTGACTCGGGCTAAGTTTGCGTAATCATCCCCTTTGGCTCCTATGAAAGCTTCCTCGATGGGCGCCCCAAGGTTATTGAATGGTACAGGCATCCCGAGCAGGAGCGAGAGGGTAGAGACGAGATCAATTTGTGCAACTGGCCTTTCTTTGGCTGTTGCCGGTGGAGTCCTGTATGCTGGGGAACTACGGCCGAACAACCTTTGTTTCGAGTACATCCAAAGGGCGGCCTGTATCTCATCATCGGATTCACCACCATGGTCTCCTTTGGCGTCCATGCCGTGATCTCCCATGACCACAAGTAAGGTGCTGTCATCTACTTGATCAATCATCTTGCGAATGACACCGTCCATCTGGTTTAGCTTTGCTGTCATCGCTGGATGGTCCGGCCCGTATCTATGTCCGGCGTGGTCAACCCCGAGATAATGTCCGAAAATGACATCCCACTTGCTAGTGTTGGAAGGATGCAACAGCGGGAAAATATGCTCATTGACCCCATTGTCCAAGGTGTGAAGATCCCATACATTGAATGAATCGTACGCACGGGTTAGATTCGGATCGAAGTAACCAGGGAACAGGGCGTGCCAGGTATCGTCGCCCAGATGGACTAGCCTCCGGCTCGCATTCCGCAGCTGAGCCACCAGGTTGTCCTCCTCTATGGCTGTTCCAGCAAAATTGGAGCCTGCATCAATGAATGTTGGCAATGTTCCGGTTGTAAGCCCTTTTAGCCTCTGCAGCGTGGTGGTCGGTGGGTCGGCGATGAATGGAAGGAGGAAGGCATTGTTTGGATTATTAACAGCGGTCTCGTATAGAACTGGAATCGCATTATGGAAGTAGTGTGGCTGTTCGGAGCCTGTGGGATGGAAAGGAACCGTGAAATCGTAGCGAAGAGCATCAACGATGATGACGATGGCTTTCTTGAAGGTCCTAGGATGCCAGCATCCTGCTTCAGAAGAGCCAGGTGTATACGCGTGCGAGAGTTCGACGGGTGGTACAGAGCATTCGGACTTCTGGTCCAAGACAAGACGGGTGAGGAGGAAGCCGCTCGTAAAAAGGTAAATACCGAGGACATGGAGGATGCTATATCGGGTCAGTGAAGACTATCCTAGGTTGTGCGCACAACTCGATGCCTACAGTATCCAAGAAAAGAATGCGACGATGAGGCCATGCGCGGCTTTGAAGTGAACCTCTCCCAGCTTGTTGGCTGCGGCGGCGTCGGCGGACCGTCCCTTCAAGCCCTGGGCTTCCTCTCTCTCCTTTTCGGCCTTGGCTTTTGCGAAGGCCGCCGCAATGCCCTCGTAGGACGGCAGAGGCTCGCCATCTTCCATTTGAAAAGGCTAATTGTGTGGGTTCATGAGAGTGCAGTACAAGAAAGCACGGAGGTTGCGCCGGAAGTGGTGGACAAGCAACGAACAGAAAGTTGGAATGTTCAGCCGAGCCGAAACACGTGGGATGCTTCCACGTCCAAATTGGGTAATTAGCTCTCCATTCAGGACGCCCAACCGGTATCACTACGACGTCCAACAGGTATCACTACGACGTCCAACAGGTAGCCTCAATCATTCTTTCTTGACTTCTTTGAGTAATCTCGGAGTGTGGCAGTCATGTGGAAAGCTCCTCTGCTACGCTGACGGAGAAGATAAATTTAGGTAGGACGCCTTTGAAAGCGTTCCAGCAGAGAACCCCGAGTGGCGGTGCTTGGTGCACATCCTGCAATTTTCGTACGGGCAAATGTGGATTCAGGGTCTTCTAGATCTCTCAAGAGGCTTCCGAGCACGCAAAGTTCTACATTTTCGAATACAAAAAGTGGGTTTGTATTTACTCCCCGACTGCATCCAAGCAGTTTGCTTCAGGGTTTTATCATACATTAAAGAATAAAAGCTATGTAAGAGGACATAACCTCGATGGAGCTCAACAAAACACCACGACCACATGCCGAGGTGAGCTATGTCTCCGAGAAATATACAACTGGGGTACCCGTACCATAGACGAGAGCTGCAGACGGCTATGACAACGGGCAAGAATGGGACTGCCAGAATGCAATAGACAGTGCAAGATAGGGATCATCAAGGTAAAGGAGTCGTAGCCAAGAGGCATAGATGCAGAGAGATGTTGGGGTATCAGTCGTGGAGACGCCTGGATGGATCGGTGGGACAAGGGCCTTTCCGGCTTCGAGTGCGAGTGCGAGATATTTAGGAGTACATCTTCTCGCCCTTCTCCTTCAGTCCACCCATACGATCCAGATCGAGGGAGTCGAAGCGGTCCGACGAATCGCGCTGGTATGGCGGAAGATCCTCGCGCAAAGGCTCCAACCCAACACTGTGGTCTCCCACACGGACAATGACGACTCTGCCAGACTGTCGCTTGCCACTTTCGTCAACCTCGTCAGGGAAGGTGATGCGGATTTCGGGAACAGGGCTTGGTGGAGGGCTGGATGAGTTGGCCATCAGGTCCTGCTTCTCTTGGATAACGTAGATGGACTCGCGTCCCTTGCCGAAGGGCGTGGCGGTGATGGTGAGTCGGCGGTGGCCCGATTGCCTCTTCTCGTACAATGGAAGCTCGGCTTCCTTCGCTCTGCGCATGTTTCGGAGGAAGAGCAGACCTGCAATAAGGGATATGCCGACAATGACGAGGACCAGGAGGGAGACCACCAGGCTGATCATGGTGGGATCGAACGAGTCTTTCTTGGCATCGCGGGCGAGGAGGTGGAAGGTCTTCATCGTGTCTTATGTTATTTTGTGATATCGAGGATTCGTCAGACGTATGTGGGCGTATCGGCAATGTGAATGGATGACGCGGTCTTGTTCAATTAAGGAGCGAATTAGCTGCCTCCAAGTCAGCAAAGTGTAGCGATTGCGCAGTTGTTGTGTCGAGCGTGCGTGGAATGGGAGACGCTTGGCGGCATGTGCGGAATGTGTGAGTGGAGAGCCGCGAACGCACCTTTGGATGAACAGCAAGATCGGGTCACGGTGCAGGGAGTGTGGGGCAGAAGACGCCAGAAAGAATGGATGCAGACGCGCAGCTGAAAGAGTGAAGCTGGTGCCGCAAGGGAAGATGGCGAGGGGAAGAGGGAGAAAGAGAGGAGGATGAGCGTGACCGGAAGGCGAGGGAAGGTCGGCAAGGGGAGTTTTGTTGGTGGGCGCTGCGCTCGAACGAGGCGCCCACGCCCTGGCCAGCCTTGCGCGAGGCCGGAAATGAACCTGCTAGGCCAGCCAATCAGCACGCGCTGCGCCCTGAACCGCGAGGCTACTCCCGAAAGAGCAAGCGATATATGAGATGAGCGCTGGATTTAGACGTCGCATTCTCTATTAAGCGCTGGACGTTGTCACCGTTGCGGCGGAGGGGGCAGACGGATGGCCAGAATCCACCTGTCCACGGAGCGAAGGGACCACGCGCAGCGAAAATAGTGCGCGACACAGCGACAGAGGAATGTTTGTTTGATGCTTCGACCTCCGGAGTTAGAACGTCGTCGGCAGGGGCACCGAGAAGCGATCGACGAGGGTGGGCCAATTAGCCAAATTGTGGAAAGGATGTCTTTCCAGTTCGCTCCTTGTTCAGCATCCACGCGAGCACGCGATGGGGGGAGTTTCCCCAGACTTATACCTCACTGCAATCTAGACCTGCTTTAAGCTTATTCTGTTCGAGACATGTCATGTTTCGCACTCGGCCTGGCAACAGGTCAACATCGCGCTTTGAGACGAACACCGAACGTGCGGCAGCGCAACGGTCGTCGTTGCGCGGCAGGTCGAGCTTCCGGCCAGCATGAGCCCAGCAGCAACCTTCAGGGACCCAACATGCCCGTTCTCAAAGACTTGGCTTCGTGGAACTCTCGGTCTCTTGGCATCAAAGGGAGCTTTCGAGTCTCGGTGACAAGAGAGTGGATGCTGGAGTGCCATGTGTCGCAGCCTGGAGAGAAAGGGGATGCCTTCCTTCCAAGTTCGAGGATCGCACTCAAGCCATGCATCTGGAAGCCGTGTCAGCGTCATATGCCGACGAATTCTAGACTGGGAGGAGGCCGGCAGTTGGCTGACTGTAATCACCAATGTCTCCGGGACTACTCAGGAGTCTAGTAAATGGAGGAATCCCAGTATTCCTGATATTTGATCACTAAGGAATACTAAGGAGTATAATCCCTTCCAATTCGACTCTCACGTGTTCCAGCATCAAGGCTGCTCAGCAATCAGCAACCACGCCGAAAGAAAGCTCCACGGCGGAGCAGCACGAGGTGAACCCAGGCCCCTGTTGGGAACCAAGGTCAAGGCATCGCCAAGTCCTGTCCGCTCCTTTCGAAGTTCCTTCCGCCTTCCTTGAATACGTCGCAGCATGGTCTCCTGGGGCATCCACCTCCGGAAGTCCTCTCTTCCATGGCCAAGCTCGTAAGGTGTGACACTGTCCAGCTTTCGACGACGTTCGCACTTCAGCCTCCGAGTTCTAGAAGCGATGCCGACCATGTGTCGCTCTGTACCCCTACCGAGCACATGATACACGTCTCCGATATGCGTCCGATGCCGTCAGTTCTCGTGCATGGCTGGCTCTCGCCAATCACGTCCTGGCCATTGGCAAACGCATGAGAGAGCTGCTGAGGATCGTCAGTTTGGAATCCGTACGACGACAACCTTTCACATCAAGCGATGAGCGGTGTACAGATGCCAGGCGACTGCTCGACATCGGTTCCCATTTGACGATGCTCCCGGCGGTCCAGGCTACGTCCGGATGCGGCCATTTGTTGGAAGCGGTTTGCTCACACACCAACGCAGCACGACTTGAGCACAAGGTGGATGTCGACTGTGCCGTCTCCTCCTTTGTACTTGGCCGGCCTGTTCCCCGCCGCTCTTTTCAGAGGAAAAACCTGCGCGAACGAGGAGATTGTCGTCCGTATCTTGAACTCAGCGCAAAATGTAGAGACATATCAATTCTTCTAAACCCGATACCAGGTATAGATAGGCAACAGCACAGGCAACCACGTAGGCCGAGGAATCGCATGACAGAAATATGGACCCAGAGGCGCTGTCATGGCAGGGAGAGTGCTGTCATTGCATAGCATTAGCTTCCTTCGTTACTGAAGCTGCTTCTCAGGTCAGGCCAGTCCGGAGACGACATTGGGTGTACCAGGATGTGCCTTTCAACGAACTAAAGAAAAGCGCAAATGAGGCCTTAAATCAAATTCTCCGTCGATATCAGGTGTGGCTGTCGGAATTCCCACATTTCGAGTGCAACGAGCTGAATGAGTGTGTTCTATGGTTTCTATCGGCGGATCTGATAGAGCAGAGTCTCGCTTACCACGGAGAATATGTAGACAGACCTAGGAACGGTAAAATAAAATCTGCGTCTCTCTAAATTGGAGCAGGATATTGCGACCTGAAAAATCTTCTCTGTTCACCCGCGGGGCCAATCGTGGTGTCCACATATCCCGATATCTAGGGCTGTGGCTGTCAATATGTGGACATCACGGTCCGCTGAGATGGGTGAGCCCGTCCTGGTGGTAGGCGACCCTGGACAGCCACTACCAAGGCCTGGAAGAGGCAAACATCAGATATCTCGAGAGAGCAGCTTTCTCATTCAAGCAGAGTCACGATCAGCCCTGGCATGGGGGAGGGATAAGGAGGGACGAGGAAGGGCGGCCGGCACCCGGCAAGGCGCTTGTGAAACACTGTCGCGCAGGACATAATGGAAGGTCTCCTTTCCCCATGCAAAGCGCGCTCTCTGTCTCATCCTCGACCGTCAGCGCATCGTGTCTTATTGTGCAAGCCGAGTGCGCCGTTGCTCTCGAAACACATTACCCTGGCCGCTCTGCGCTGCTTGGCGGCACGCGAGTGAATACAACCGCGGAAGCGACGAGCGAAGGGAGCAGGAGGCAGCAGAGAGGCCGTCCAGAACCCGCAGCGACTCGAGAGGCAGCACAGACGACGGCGTTGCATGTCGATTGCGGAGCAGCAGCAGACGACGTGTGAATTGGATTTTGGCCGCTAGGGTGGCCCCGACGCTAGAGATCTCCCCCAGGGCTTGGTCGTCTGTCGTTGCTGGGACCGAACATCTTCAACCACGCTTCGCACGCCCGCTGTCCACCGCCTGAGCCTGCTGCCTTTCCGCCCGCTGGCCTATATTCTGCGCGCGCTCTTCCTCTCTCCCACACTCCCCCCAACCCCACTCGCATCTGACCGCGCCGGCTGCACCCTTTTCTCCGCCGCAGCGCCGCCGCATGCTCTGCTGCTCCCGTCCACGCCTCCATTCCGCAACGCTCGCGCTCCAGCCTGTCACCCTTGCGTCCCTCGTCCTCACGTCGTCGCTGCTCGAGTATCGCAACACACCCTCATGCGGTCCCCGATAGGCGCGCGACATCCCCCATTCGAGTATAGCATGCACCGCGGTTAGACACCCCGCGCCCGTCGACATTACACACACTCAAGGGGTGCGCTCGCCCATCCTGCACATATCAATCTCCAAGAGCCCCCTTCGCTCGCCCTTGGGCCCTCTTGTAGTATATCCTCCCCGCCGTCGCTTCTGGCTCCTGTCTTCCTCCAAAATACCTCTCGGTGCGCTCCCCGCCTGTCCTCGACCGCCGGCGCAATTGGCGTTTGCCCTTTGTCTTCGTGCTGACGCCTGCGGCTAGCTCAGCTCTCCACCTCGACATAAGCCCTCCTTCTCCACCAGCCCTACCCGTTCACCTTCATTCGAGCGCCCCACGCCAGACCTGTAACTACCGCCGCACTCAACTCCCACGCCTCCCCACCCGCTCGATCCCCGCCGGCGTCCCTTTCACACACGTGCCGCACACCACCCTGGTCGGCCTTTGTGTGTTAGAGATAAATCGTAATCCGCTTCAATATACCTATTCTTTACGGTAGATAGCCCTGCTATTATCGTCGATATTGTATCCCGACCTCATCTGTCGCCTGGAATCTGGGGTTGTTGGTCGAAGCATGCCAGCCATGTCGAGTAATGTGGGTTCCGTCCTTGCTTTGGGGTACTGAGCTGTAATCTGACCGTGTATCTCTAGCCTCGGTCTCGCGACTTCAGTGGTGGCGTTGCCATCAATGGGGCAGAAGGCGAGCAGTCGTCCCATACGGCACTGACACAGAACTTCCCAGGCGCCGCTGGTTGGGGCGGTAGCATTTGGAACAACAATGGGCTAGGCCCCTCCTTTGGCTCGGCCGTAAGAGACAGCTCACGGCCACGAGGTATGTACTTAGCAAATATCGTGCAACGCCGTGCGACTCACACTGCCATAGAAAACACCGCCTACATGGCCAGTCCTGCAGACCCCATAGAGGGAAAGACCGGCTCAGGCTCACTCGTCGCATCCTCTGAATCCGACAGCCGCTGGAACCCCAATCGCTCCCCCTGGGGCGATAGTACCACGGGATTGACCCATACGAGAAGCTCGGGAGTCTCGCCAGCAAGAAAGCGATCCGTTGCCCAAGCGCCATCCCAGCAGTACGCCGACACGACAACATCCGCAAACTACTTTCCCGTTTCTAGAACGACGGGCCTTGGCCAAGGTCCCGTAGGGAAGCCTGCGAAGCCCCTTCTTGACCCAACGACAATGAACTTCTCCTCCAGGCAGATCGACCCTCTGGTGACTAACCTTGCAAGCGGACTCTCCAACTTTGGCTTCACTCAGGGCGACAACAACCCACAGCGTTCGGACACGGCTGTGGGCTCGTGGCCAGACGCCGGGTCGGTTCACTCTCCCAACGATGATCGGCGAAGCATCACCGCATCTGAGTACTTTGGCCCCTCGAGCGGTGCACAGTCACGTAGTGGCAGTCTACCACCTTCGCGACATGGCGCGGACCCCTTGCAATTTGGACAGACTAACGAGCAGTACTCGAGGTTTATTCAGCCTTCCACCCGCCAACATTCGTCTTTCTCGGTTGCCAATGGTCGCGCTCTCCAGGAGCGCAGTGGCTCAATACAGAGTGACTCACTGCACCTGTTGCCGCGGATGATGAGTACCGCCGATCCGGACGCAGAAGCCGCTCTTCTAGCCCACAGGGCATCAATCAGCATTAATGGACTCCCTCCTGCTTTCACACCCTCTGGAAATGAATCTTCCCTCGTCCGCGAAGCTTGTGGAGATGCAAAGGCTCCAGGCCGACCCGAAGATGGTACCTTCGCAACCGCGGGAAACTACACTCCGGAAAGCTATGCGAACGGAAATGCGGTCGACCCTAGCCTGCAGTTTCGCTCCTTTCAATTCGATAGCCGTAGTGCGCCTAACGGGACTGGAGTGAGGCAGAGTCCGTTCTACTCGAACTCTCATACCCCGCCAGTGTATGACCACCTCTATCCTTCTCGCAACGATCAAACCCTCGCAAATGGCAACAATATCGCACTCATCCAGAGCAAGTTACAGGGCTATCAAATACAGCAGGATAGAAGAAATTACATGAATCCGACCCAATTCCACCAGCAGCAGTTTCAGCATATCTTGGCCGCAAATCCGCTACGGACGCCATACGGATACGGGTACTCGATGCCTAACGGGATGCACATCAACACGCTGCAACCTAACCTTTATACACCTGTTCTTCCTGGGACGATGGCTATGGCGGAGCCGCCCAAAGCCCCGCGTGATCATGCACAGTCCGACGGTGTCGTGAGCAAGTGCTTGTATGACTTCAAACAAAACAGCAAGATCAGCAAGCGATACGAACTGAAGGACATATACGACCACATTGTCGAATTCAGCGGCGATCAGCATGGATCTCGCTTCATCCAGCAGAAACTGGAGTCCGCCAACAGTGACGAAAAAGAGCGAGTCTTTCGGGAGCTTCAAGGCAATGCGCTGCAGCTGATGCAAGATGTGTTCGGCAACTACGTAATCCAGAAGTTCTTCGAGCATGGCGACCAGATCCAGAAGAAGATATTAGCGGGTCGTATGAAGGGCCATGTCGTGAACCTTTCGACACAAATGTACGGCTGCAGAGTCGTTCAAAAGGCGAGTTGTCTTAGCACTTGTTTCTCGTCTTCTGACTGCTAACTTGTCACAGGCACTAGAGCACATCCTCACAGATCAACAAGCCATGTTGGTGAGGGAACTCGAAAGGGATGTCATCAGATGCGTCGAGGATCAAAACGGCAATCACGTTGTGCAAAAGGCCATCGAGCGTGTTCCCATCGAGCACATACAATTTATCATTGACGCATTCAAGGGCCAGGTCGGCCGCCTTTCGGTGCACACCTATGGGTGTCGAGTCATCCAGCGCGTGCTCGAGCATTGCGAGGAGCCATCAAAGAGACCGATTCTCCAGGAACTGCACGGAGAAGGGCCAAAGCTCATTACGGATTCGTACGGGAACTACGTAATTCAGCATGTCATAACGCACGGGAACCCGGATGACCGTGCTCGAGTCATCGCGCTGATCACAGCACAATTACTTGTGTACTCGAAGCACAAATTCGCTAGCAATGTCGTGGAAAAGTGCCTGGTGTACGGGAATGACGAGCAGCGGCGAGATATGATGTTGAAGGTTGTTGAGAAGCCAGAGCGGGGTGAGAGCACGCTGATGATGCTCATTAAGGATAGTTATGGCAACTACGTGCTTCGTAAGTTTCCCACCTTTTGATGCCCACACGGTCGCTAACTCTGTCAAAGAAAAAATCTTGGAGACACTGTGCCGCAAAGACTACGACGAACTTCTGTCTCACCTTAGGCCAGAGATGGAGAAAGCCAAGAAGACTGTTTCGGGAAAACAGGTGCTATCGGTACGTCTTTCGCCCATGGCTTGACTTCTTCATGCCTAGCTGACTACCTTCAGGTTGAGAAGAAGATGCATCGCTTCGATCGTGTAGATAGCGTCTCTTCGCCCGGGGCACAGCGCAACTCCATGAGCTCCACAACCGACATGGTTCCCACCCCTCCACTCACCAACGATGCGCAGAGCCCTCAGACCAGCTCGCTTCCCAGTGGTAACACTAGCACCGCCGATGGACCTGTCACCACGACCACCCTTCCATATAAAGACCTTTCCCCTCCTCCAGGTGGCATCAGCATCGCAAATCCTTCGCCGATATGATATTAGACGTCGATACCATACCACGGAACGGCCTCAGGCGTTAATACTTCTCGCCATGTCCCTTGTCATACTAGTGGCTCCTAGCTCAGCTCGTTGTTCATTGATTGCACAATTACCTCCTACTTGCATGCATGAAATATGAGAAAATCGGGGCGTCGGTGCTCTCTGTTTTAATGATGGGTCATGGGAATGGAATCGGTGGGCAAAGAGCATGTTATATACCATCATACTTAGTGTTTATTATTCATGTCTGTCTGGGTTCGGCGAGGAAACGATAGTCTTCTCTTCCTCTCCTCCTCCTGTCTACTTTGTTTCATCATGTCTTCTTTTGCACACACTCTTCGATTCCAATATTATATACTACATACGCACGTGGGAGGTTTTCAATGCTCGTTCGTTCGACAACGACTCTTTTCCCTCCTTCTTTCTTTCACTTTCCTAGTCGACCACCCACCCTTAGTTACTACGTATTCTTCTTTATTTTTGTTCCGGCCTTTTCGGACACGAACAGGCACGGACAGGCGAATGTGAGTCATGGCGCGTCAATAGGGGCTTGCTTGGGTTACCACACATGTCATGTCACGAATGCACAAAAGTCGGAAAGTTGTCAAACACCCATCTATTTTGTACTGAAATGTTCCGAAATGACGGCCGGGCAGAATGATGGATGGATGATATGGATGATATGGATGGATGGCTACATGGCTCCATGGCGGGCTGTCGATGTTGGGTGCCTTGGTTATTGCGGGTGTGTTTTATCTCGGCGTCGAAGACGTGATGGCTATCTTATAGGCTTTAATAGACTTAGGTATGGAGGATGGTATCGATACCATTAGGTAGGGAGGGGATGGAGAGGAGTGGGGATTTGGGGATCTTTAGTAAATGAGAGATGGTGGAATTATTGAATGGAAGAAACTATTGGGCTGTTTGTATGCATGGTGCTTTGTTTCTTATTGGTGCTGGTGATGTGCCCGCTTGTCTGCCATAATATCAAGCTTACCTGACAAGTGTTGATCTTTTCTTGCTGGCATGTGTACGTTCTCTGATATTACTTGCTTAATTAGCATGAGTTGTGACCTGATTGAGGGAGATCAAGATTATATATAGTATGCTCATCGTTCACGCAGATTAATACATCCAGACTGAGCCTGCCTTAGTGTCTTGAATTCCCTATATCCCGAAATGACAATCTGGAGGGCGTTCAACATGCCTTACTACTACTCTTCTACACTGGCTTGTATTTCGTTGCCATTGCCAATATTCTAGACTAGTAGAGCATGTATGGTTGAAGTAGCATCTCTCTTCTAGCTAAAAAATCTGCGCTAGAGTCCGACGATAGAAAGGCCTTTGATATATCCCCCTGGATGTACCATGCTGAACATTAGCCAAGGCAGCACGTGCTTCGATCTCTTGTTGAATTTGCGTACCTAGCAAGAAGGATCGCATTATCTGCACGGAAAACAATCGTGAGACGCTACTGACAAAGCCTCTCCTCCCACCCTCACCACGACCAAACAATCACGACATTCATCGCAGCGGTCAAGAGAACGAGTAGACATGTATTCACTCCCCAAGATTCCATAGCCATCCGGCTTGACCAAACGTTGACCACAGTCCCATCCGTATATCCATGCGTGGACCATCAAAGTCCAAAAGCCGCGTTCACGAAACCCTGCAAATATCTGCGCCTTACTGTTTCTTTAATTTTGATCTGGAGGGATGTCATGACATATTTTTTCATGACTCGCATTAGGATTCATTGCCACTCATTCGCTTCCAGTATGTGAGAACCCAATCCAGCCAGCCCCCCACATCCATCCCAGAAGAGACAGACGCATCTGTCTGTGCGTGCTGTGGAAGCGCACAGATAAAAGACAGTAGGAAAGTTACAGTACTCATACAATATGAGTCACAGTCCCCGAAGACTCAAGCCAAACGCCCCATTTCCGTCCCTATTCCCATGCATTTTCTTTCATGCATTTCATTCGTTTTTTAAGAATACCTCCACGTCTCCCCAGAATGAATTTGCCCTAATGGTGGCAATGTCGGTCTTGGTGCCGGACCGGTTCCTCCATCGTCGCTGATGGGGCTATACTCCGGCCTCTTCGGACTCTTCGAAGCCTCGCTTAAAGGGCTTGGAATCGGTCTCTGCGGTTCGAGCGGGAAAGGCAGCGGTGCAGGTTTCGGTTTCGATTCCTTGGGAGGAGGGGCTGCAAGGGGAGACATCAACCTGCCGCCTCTAGGGGGTTCCTGTGGCATATTTGGAGGTCGAGGGAGTATAGGGTTCGCAGGCTTTTTGGTGGTACCGCTCGGAGCCTGTGGTCCGGTCGAAGATAACTGCTTCACCATCTGCTCCCATTTCGAAATTCCCATTGGTTGTTGTGGTGCCCTTGCAACATCTCGTTGGAAAGCGTCCGCCGTCTGGAATTGTGGCATCGGCCTCGGTGCAGGGAGCGGTGCTATACCGTTGCCAAAGCTCAGTCCCAAGCCTTGTGCCGATCCATGGGAGGACTGCGGTCGGCTAGAGGCCTGGCTCGAGTTGCCGTTGAGATGCTTCGGCATCCATTCCGCGGTGTAGCCGCCATCCGGACTATAAGGAGATACGTAAGTTTTTGCTCTCCTTAAAAACGCGTTTCGGAGGTAGGGATATTTGGTGACGTAGGCAAGATATTCAGCTTGTGATTGGGGGGACTGGGCATTAAAATATGAAGAAGAGGAGGGTGCGTTCGCGTACATTGGAGGTTTGGTAGTTCCTGCTGTGTTGCTCAGCATGCTTGATATTGGCGCAGCACTGCACAATGAGGGCTGTGGTTGTGATGCAGAAGCGTGCTGTGCGGGCGGACCATGGGCGGGACGTGGATCCTGAGGGGAATATGGGAATGGGGGCAATTGCTGGTTTGGCCCATGAGGTCCTGCCTGATAATACGGATATGGGGGCAACGGCTGGCCACTCCGAGCATACTGGTCAATGCCATTCAATAATGGTCCTGGCGCAGAGGGCTGCTTCCATCCGGAGGAACCTGGAGGTGCCGGCGCAGTGTGATTGTGATAGGTTTGAGGTTGACGATGGTAACCATTTCCGGAAAGTGCATACCCATATTGCGGAGCCGTCGCCCTGTAATCGTATACCACATTTGGTTGATGTGCCACAGGTGAATTGGGGTTCTTCCGGGAGTCTGGCGAGTAATTATATACCGGAGATTTGTAAGCCGTCTCGATCCTTGGCTTGTACTGGTAGGGCCTGTCTGCAGGTCGGACGTAAGGTTGGATCGGCGTTTTCGGTAAGGGTGCTGGAGACGGCTTGATCGGAAACGCCGCTGGGAATGAGCGACGGTCGATCGACCCCATCGGCGTGGGTGCCGGCTTGACTGTGTCCAGAAAGTTGGCTTTGACGTTATGTCTCGGTTGGGTAGGATCTTCAGTGTACTGGGGTCTTGCTTCTGTTGAAGTCTTTCCAAGATAAAACCATAGACGGTTTTCCTTGCTGAAGTCAACCATTGCGGATTTCTGCGTGACCTCCTCAGCCGTACGGAATTCAGCCCATTTCTGCGTCGAGTTGGGGTCATGGAACGGATCACCCATCGAAGGAACACCATCAGTGCGATTAGTGATGCTAAGAGAGGAATCGTTATCCTTGATGTGTTCAGGAAGAGGCTGTGCGTTTGACGAGGGCTTGGGTCGAAGAGATTCGGCCGGGTCCAAAGCTAGAAGATATTTCCACTCAACTTCTACGCGATCACTATCACTTTGTTAGGCAATTACGATGGACAAGTCACGAGACCCATTTACTCACCCATCAGGCAATACATCGACCAGAACGGTACATTCACCAGGTCGATTTTCAACAACCATGCCACCATACACTTGATCTGTACCAAGATACTGGAACTGGATGACGTCTTTCGGCTTGAGGGTCTTTGCATATCTGAAGACGAACTTGTCCTTCTCCAGAGTTTCGCTGTCCACCGTCTTTGCGTTCCTCTTCTTGGGTCGATGCCATCGGCAACGGAAGTCGTAGCCGTCATAGACGTATTCGACACCCTCGTCGCCAAAGGTTTGCATGGGACCGTAATCGACCTGGACACCGGCTGCGAAAGCGCAGGTAGCGTGGAATGCTCTGGTACATTTTTTGGAAGAACACTGGAAGACAGCTCCACGTTTCGAGCGGCAGTAATTGCACTTGAGCTCCAGGCGATCCTTTCCGATGCCAGCCACGTTGCAGACCCTCTCCGAAGGTGGAGAGGAGACGTACGTTTCTGGCGTATAGTCGCCGCACAGTCGATGGGCTTTGAGACCATTGTCGGTGGAAAGGAGGTCGTCGTACTCGACATCGTTGGGACACAGAATGCATGGCATTTCCTTTCCAGGTACCTTGAGGCGGAGTCGAATACGCTTCTTCGGTTTGGAAGCCTCTTCTTCTCCTCTTTTCCGCTTATTGTTGGCGGGCTTCCGGCCTGGTTTGCCTCTTGCTTTGCCTTTAACGCTGGGTGGGGGACTGGGTAGATGGTCGGCACCGTCGTCCTCGCCTTCAGAATCTGTCTCCTCGTAATACTCGGGTGTAGGCTCACCGCGCAGTTTCCTCTCGATCTCGTTCACGTCTACCCAGACGCTGTCCGCTTCACATTCGCACTTCTTGGCGATGCGTCCGTAATTTAGCCACGAGTAGTTGGCAAAGTTGACGGACTCTGCGCAGTTATACCCGATGTTGTATCCGGAATGGTATCCATAGGGATAGGTGATGACGAACTCGCCTTCGTAATGAACCAAGCGGTTGACCTTGATGTTGAATTGCTTCTCGAGCTGGCTGGGTGAGATAAGGAACGTCTTGTGTCGCAAGAACTGGGAACAGTTCTTCGCTTCTCGTGGCCAGATGCTCTTCATGGCAGCCTCGAATCGCCTGGCGTCCTCCTGTGAGATGCTGTACCATTGCTTCGGAGCGCCGAAGTGGATATAGTTGATGCTGTAGAGGTCGACGTCTTCAAGATGCCAAGCGAAGGTAGCCTTCCACATGCCCAGGTAGAGATATGCCGTATTAACACCAGGGACCTTGGTACCTAGCACGTCGAGCAGATTCTCGAGCTTTGCAACGTTCCAACTCGTCGTCCGGTCATCGAAAAGCGATCCTGGCATATCGGCTCCATACATGGGTTGCCCATAATTGATCGTTCTCCAATAATTCTCCTCGAGCTCCTTACACCTCTCAATCGTGTAGTCATCGACATTTTCTAGATGGTAGTCGAAGTTCTTGAATTGCTCTTCATCAACCCAGCCAGAAGTATCAGTCCGGTTGTTCACCCTTCGAGAAGCTGTCGACCTAGGTTGGCGACCTCGTGGTTTTGTCGGCATAGTCTCCTCCTGGTCTTCCTTCTTGATTCTCTTCGCTGGCGTCTTCTTTTCCTCCTCACGTCCTGGTGACGTGGGCGTGGGAGGGACCTCAACGGCCTCTGCCTCAGGTTCGACCTCGTCTTTGGCGTCTTTCCTAGCTGCGCGCCTTCGGGGCCGACCAGGTCCGCGCCTTGATGTAGATGCGGCCTCCGTATCGGCAGGCTGCGTGGATGCCTGGGTTCGGGTAGAACGTGTTCGTGTGGGGGCCTCTGCGGCAGCCTTCCGTCGCTCGCCACGTTTCGCTGGAGGCTGATGGTGCGGTTCGAGGGTAAGCGACTTCCACTCCGGTAAAGTATAAGACCGCTGTTTTTCAATATTCGCCTGAGTATAGATGCCATGCTGGCCAGCAAATTCCTGAGTGATTGGGTTCTTGACTTTGATCGTCTTGATTTTGTCGCTAAGGTCGGGAAGCCCGTCGCGCCTGTGATTAGACCGATTTAGCAGTTGCATACTGGGATCGGGTCGCATTGGTACATACCATTCTATCGGGGGAATAATTTTTACTATTCCCGACTTCATGCCGTATTTATCAATCTTATCGACGTACTTCTTGAAGCTTCTGAATTGGTCCATGGTCTGTAGCATAAGATAGTCAGCGCTGGTTCATCCACGACCGTGGATAAGCAATCGCAGCCGTTTTAATGAGAAAGCGCAATGTATGAGGATTGTGCGGACGTGGGCGCGGTGACCTACAGGCTTGAAGACAGGTATCTTTCCGCCGTCGAAATAGTGATCGGGCTCAATTTCTTCGTCATCGTCGCTATCTAGCTCAGAGAGCTCCGACGACAGTCTCTCCCTCTCCCTCTTGTCCATGTCCTCGCTCGTGGGCGGCGTTAGAGCCGGCTTTGGGGTTGCAGGATCTTCGTTGGTGACGATAGGCGTCTCGACAGACGGGACGACGTCAGCCGCAGCGTCCATGGTGAAGGCGCGGTGGATAGTGTGCGGTGTGGAGCCGTGAGGGCAGGTGCAAAGCTGGTTGCGGGTCTGGTTGAGGTCGTTCATAAGAGGTTTGGGGGCAGCATCCGTGGACCTCGCCACACAACGGTCGGTAAAGACTGGCAGCACCGCTAGCTGGCTACGAGTTGCGCATCGATTTCGGGTGGGTTTGGACGGCGTTTGCTCTCGATCTGGGAGGGGGAAAGCAGGCGTGGGTGCTGCAACGGTACAGCCAGGAGTCGCGAAGTGAGGTTCGGCCTGCGGCTAGTTTGCGCTAACCCAATCAGTGTGTCACGCCAGTCTGGTATGATACGCTCCAACCTGGCCCTGTGAGAAACATCTGATTGTGCAGGCCGCGGGTCGAGTTGAAACACTTGGTATGCATTCCAGGACTCGTGTCAGCAATGCGGAGTATATGCGAATTATATTCTACCTGCACCAAGAGGAGCGCATTCTGGTGCAGCTTCTTCTTGTTGCTCCGTGACATGCACGTCATCGCCACTTTCCTTATCTGATCCGCCTCACACGTATCCGCGCAGGTGGCGTTCCCGCACAACAGTGGCAGCACGTTTTGTCCGTCGCAACCTCCAAATGTTTCAAATTACTTTGTCGTAGTTGGTATAAATCTGGTTCGGCATGCATCCTCCCGTCGTATTGGATATCGTCTTCTTCAGTGGTTATTTTTTATGTGATTGCAGGCTTGCGAACGAACACCCGCTATCTCTCTTTGCAGGTATTTCCATTCACTGTCAGATGAAAATTTAGAAATGGTGGATTTTAAGGTAACGCTGGAAATCATGGTTGACCATGTAGGTCTCACTGGGCCGAGCCGACTCCCCGAACGTCTCCCACTCTGGAATGAGAGTCAGTCATGTCGGCTATAGTGGGGCGCAAATAGTAACACGAGTATCTTGCTATTACTCTCGAGCTTGAAACAAGACAACATGTCAAAACCATCACAACCTGATGTACGGGGACCCTGCATGCGTAGCGGGATCGATCTTGCCCAGGGTCCCACCAGTTCGCTCCGACAGCCACCACGCCTGTCAGTGCACAAGCGCGAGTCCAACACCGTCTCAAACTGGTTCAGATTAAACTCCAGTGTGTGTCAAGGCAATTAAACCAGATGCCCAAAGACTATGAAGCTTCTTTAAAGTTGTCTCGAATGTCATTCCTATCCGTTCGTTGCGGTGAACTTGACCGCACACACCTCCACCATCCAACCCCCATCTCAAATACCCCCAAACCCTTCTAACAAGAAACCCCACCCCACAATCAACCACCCAGTCACCTTACAACCTCTCAATCCCTTTCTCAATCCCTTACTCCGTCACTGTCGCACCCCTTTTCCATGCCAAGAGCGAGCAGGCAGATCTCAGATCCGCCACCTTCCACCACGTCTCGGCTATCTCACCTTGTTTTACCAGCCCTACGACCCACACGCACGTCTGCCGCCCTCAGCTAATTTGTCTTTTCCCCGGATCGACCTGCAGGTACGAGTTCACCCTCACTCCCAACCCCCTTGATTGGTCTGGTACATTGCCATCCACAACCTCTCACCGACAGGATCCGCGGTCTGCATTGACGCGAAAATGACAGATGGGGTGAAGGCCCCGTGGGAAAGCAGACGGCGACAGTGATGAATTATGGGACCTTGCGCCCTGCTTTCATCATGGAAGTTGGAGCGGCATGTCGAGATTTATCGTGCAATTCTTGCTTGGTGCTTTGAGGTGCAGGCAGGAACATTTGCGGCGTTGGCTGGAATGGGAGTGTGAAAGGTGGAGGGCTTGGGATTCACGACACACCCCACCTCCTGGGATGTCGGTGTGCTGCCTACGGCGAATGAACTTCCCACCACTTGTGCAGCAGCAGCTGGGGCCCTTCGGAACTTCTCTTTGGGTCTGGCAACAATTGAACCGGTATGAAGGAGCTAGTATTTTTTGAGGAATACCTTTGGCCTCTCGTACTCACCTTCAACTTGTCCTTGTTAGTCTAGTTAGACAAATAGAGTGACCATAAACTATTGAGTGGATTGCTAAAATGATATAGGTAGAATTAGGATCATACCCTCTGCGACATGGACGGGAAGTCATTAGCGACATACTTCGCAGAGAAAACCATGATAGTCACTGGCACCATGGAAGCAAAGAACATGATACAAGTCCTTTTCATTTGAGCATCCGTATCCCCAGCAGCCGGCCCATGTAGAATAAATACACTATGGCCCTTTTCCTGAACCCGAGGCTCCGTTGCTATGCATAAAAGGTGATGTGGGTTGTACAGTACAGACATGTAATATGTATGCAATGATTGAGCCTTCACTCAGATGGCCGTGGAAGCGGAAAAGACGAAGAGATCGAGAACCCAATTGTCTCCCCCAAATATACGGAACATCTCAGTTTTGGAGAGCACGTTTACTGCGACTCTCCTCGACCGCCTCGAAAGCCTCCCCGGGGACCTTCTCCACGGCCACGACCACGGAACTCTCCACGGCCACGGCCGCGTCCGCGATACTCGCCACGAGGTCCGCCCCTGCCCCTATATCCACCTCGGCCGCCGTCTGGTCCTCCGCGTCCCCTACCACCCCGGTTGTGCTGCACTTGATGGAAGCCATCGTCGCCGGTCGCAGGTGCGGGGGTAGTCGCAGAGGCAGGCTCCGGAGGCTCGTCGGCCCAGCTCTGAACGCTGTTGTTGGGGGCACCAACCGCGGGAGACTCAGTTTCGGCCGGGTCCCGAGGCACCATTTCGAACGATTCCGCTAGGGGATCATCCGACCCAGCAGGTTGTTTGTCCCACTGTTCCTCCGCAGCAGCATTTGCAGCTCCACCGCCGACGCTCGCTGCCGGTGGTGCATTCGGTGTGTCCACCTCCGCGGCTGCATAAGAGTCCGTTTCGCCAGCATTGATCTCCGTCAGGCCTGCGTTGGCAATGGTCGGGTCGGTAGAGATCGCAGGAGTCGACTCGTTTCCAGTTTCGGTGTCGAATGCGGTAGGTTGTGATTGTGCCACGTCATCCACCCAGGCCTCTTCAACAGCGAATGGAGCTTCATCGAGAGCAGCTTGTTTGATCTGGCCGTCTGTTCCAAGTTTCAGTTACCACGTCCATTTACTCAAGATGCTGGTCAGGAAACATACAGGTGACGCTGAGAGGCACACCCTCGGTTGAGGGGACGCTATCCTCAGACCCTTCGATGAGCTTCTCAGCAGCTGAAACGGCAACGGCGTCGCCGCCGTAAACCAGGAGCAAAGCACCCTCGAATGCCTTCGTAAGGTCGGAATCATCATCTTCAAGCTGACGTCGAGCGGCGGCAGCGCGCAAGAACCGCGAGAGGGTGAGGAACTTCTCCTTGAACTCTTTTTTCGCCTCAAGAGCTGCCTCCGCCTTCAAGGTGTCCCTCAGCTTCTCCAGCTCGCTAGAGTGTGATTTTTGTAGGATTTCCTTCTCTTGAGCAATTTTCTGCTGGTATTCCTGATCGAATTTCTTGTACTGGGCGATCTGCTCCTCGAGCTGCTGAAGCTGTGCTTGAAGGCCCGGCTTCTTCAGGGCTTGCGCTTTCTGGTCGTTGTTGATCTTGCGGGAGGCTACGAGATCGTCGAGAGAGACGCCGGGGTTCGCCTCGATTACAGAGTCGACCTTTTGCATCAGGGTCTGTAGGCAGAAGTGTTAGGTCAGGGCGCAGCTGGGCTGGGGGGCGGGAACGAGCTTACGAGCTTTTTGTTGATGTTTCGGACGCCCCTGTGAAAAACAACATTAGTATGCTTGGATTTGATGGAGCAATGCCGCTTTATGATTCAAGAGTTGATGCTACTCACTTTTGGAGCTCCTTGATGTACGAATTCTCAGAATCGCCGCCGACGCCATTGGTCTTTCCGGCCGCATCAGAAGAGGCAGTTCCCATCTCAGAAGTGGACTTCTCCCGGGTGGGAATAGCAGTTGCAGCTGCCTCTGCCTTGGCCTTCTTCTTGCGGGCACTCTTCGACTCGGTCGCCGCTGCGGTTTGGGGATTGTTGCTAACCTCAGACGACATGGTTAGAGCGAGTTTGGAGGAGTAGAAAGTGTTTTTGGGTTGTTTGCGCGTGATGGATCAAGAATACAGTGTGTTTGGGGGGTTGTGCTGTGGTGCGTTGGTGAAGTTTCGACAATTGAGCTCTCCTCCCAATGTGCTCCATGCGCGCCAAGACAAGCTTTGACGCCCCTTGTGGAAGCTGCTAGAGCTGAGAGCCGCAATGCGTGGAAGGGTTCGCTTCAGAAGTCTGCGTGTGGACAACACTGCCTGCGTACCCCGCACTTTGCTGTTCAATCCAGTAGAGAGACGCGCTTCCGTTCACGATGACCAGCTTGTCACGTGCGCCTGCCTCTCGTCTGGGGTGGTCGTATATTGACAACTGCGCCCAAAACGAAGCGGAGAATATTATCGTATTGCCCTTCTACTGACTTCTAGTATGAGCTTTGAAGAAGAGTGATGATTTTAGTTCCTTAGTCTGTTGCATCTTAGTAAATTAGGCCATTTCTCGGGTACCTCCTACAAATGCTCTGAATGCTGGCAGAAGCAGAGAGCATCGTATCTAGTTTAATGTACTATTCCTATGTAATGGTTCAAACAATGGGTGAACATGGCAAGTTTCAATATTCCAAGTCTCTTCTCTTCGCCATCTATTTGATCCCACATCTGCTAATCATCTCTCAGCGCCGGCAGCCCTTCCGTGAGACAACAACACCGATCCACCACCGTCGTCTCCGGACAAACCGATTGGCACAAGTCTTAGCAGACGGATTTCTCCAGCGTCGTACGCAGTCTGGGGTCATGAGTAGCACAGAGCGATTGTCAGCCCAGATGAGGAAAGCAGTTTGCTCTCACAAGGATCTCTAACCAGGCTCGTGACAGATATCGTCGGTTACCATGGTACTAAGTAGGCTCGTAGGTATCGCAGGCTGTCTAATTTGGGATGCCCTAAAGATACATCGGCACTTGAAGTCTAGACGCTTGTATAGTGGATGAAGCAAAGTTACTCCAATCGAGTAACAAGGAGTCCAAGATGGAGTAAGGCCCCTGACAAGTGTTCCTTAGTCGCCCAAGCAGACCCTCCTGGACTGGCGGTGTGATCCTGTATGTCTACTCATGGGAATACGGGGGCTCCGATAGCACAGCTGTTGCTGCTAGCACTGGTAAGCCAAAATGCGCAGAAGCAGGGGCCTACCATAATGGGTTCCATCAAGATTAAGTTGCTGTGTGCCTACCCAATGTAAAGTGTGAGCACTGATCCTCCACACCACTGCAGTACTACCCTATACCGGCGTAATCTCTGCGCCAGTGTTCGGGTGCTAAGCGAATGAGTGCAGAATCGAGGTTGAGTTCTAGGAAGGTGAATATCCACAAGGACTTAGAGGTGCGCAGCGACAGGAGTCAGCGCCTGGGAAGAGAGAACGTTGAAATCTCAACCTAGCAAACAAGTCATGTGAAGGCTTCTGCATGTCTCAGATGGCAGTTCCATTTGCGTGTCGGGGTCCGGCGTTGCGAACTCACCTTTGCCTGCTCCTGCAAAGGATAGGAACAAACTTTAAACACCAGTCGTCATGCCCAGACATACTTATTATACCGAAGACATGAGATCAGCAACCTCTAGCATCCATACCAGGCTCATCGATAGCACTGTGATGTACTAGGGCAATCAGGTGTGAACTGAATGAACAGGAGAGGCCGGCATAGGGTCATGGACACGTAGCGGAGAAGCCGGAGACGAGACAGGATCATAACAAAAACATTGGTGCGATGCTGTGAGGGGTAGGTAAAGTTGGGCAGGTGACGGAAGACACTGTGTGCCTCAACCCGACCGCTCATAGATCCACGTGCACTTCGAGCAAACAGCGGGCGGGCAAACCTCGCTACGGTAGGTCGACTCAGCGGGTCCACGATGATAGAATACCACTATTCATCTGGACTCTGTGATATATCAGTCGTTAGCGAGCAAGTAAGTGATAGGTAGGTAGGGCGTAGGAGCGATTTTGGACCACAAGTTTGGTGTTTGCTCTCTATCATTTGGAAATACTTAAGCCGCCTCAATGATCCGTTGTTGGGTTAGATTAGTAGATGCCTGTACACAGTGAGATACAGAGAGTTCCAGGCGCGGCGCTGGTCCAGTCGACAAAAACAGGTTCGTTGGGCAGTGTGCTTGTATTCTGATGACCGCACACACTTGGCGTGAGGGAGAGATAGCCATTTGGTTTACTCCCTACAAAAACTTCAGTACAGGTCCAGAGCAATTCATCTTGTTCAATTTCCTTAGCTTTTTACCACTTGCTACTCCACAAGAATGAGAAGCAGTTATCCATGGAAGATCCAGGCTGGAGGGCGTCAGCCTGGATGCCGCGAAGCCTCATCACGTTATGAGGTGCCCTATTAATACGAGCGTCACATGAGTTCCGTAAGAGGCAGTAGGCTTATTGGGACGAAGGAGATGGTGTGTTGACTGTGGCGACATCCACCCCAGCTTATCCAGCCGGTTGATGAGACGGACTGCAGCACCAGGGTATTCGAAGTGGATAGCGGGGTTCCATTGGCTTCTCGCAGAAGACACAGGCAAGGCCGATAAGAATATGCAACTATGCCAAAGGGAGGTGTGGTGCAACAGAATAGCCCTTAGGTGTTGGGAGGCAGTACACGTGCTCGGACCGATGCCGCTGGTGGGGCGGGGATGGCATGTGAACGAATTCTCGCCGCGTGACGCCGTGATTCTTGTAAGACATCTCTCCACATTCGCGTATGGTACGCAATCGAAATGTCCGTTTGTCAGGATGAAGAGCTGTCTACCGCTGTTGTGGAGGACAATGAAATGTCCTGTGGAGGAGGTCGAGGCCGAAGATGGGGTCGTTGGGCGCGCTTTAAGCAAGCACGACCGGAGAGCAGCGGTACTGGAAGCAGCTGCCGAATAAAATATTGGAGCCTACCAAGGTACGTTTTCACCTGTTTCTTTCAAGCGCTTGCAGGAAACGGGAGCAGCCCGGAGAGGATGAAGCTGGTGAGGAGTGTGTTCCTAGCCACATACCGGCGGAACTGATGGTGCGATCGCCCGCGAAGGGCACGGACGCCCGTGGTTGGATTGGCCAAGAAGCAAGCCTGCCTGCTGCCCCCGGTGTGGCCCTGGCCTTTGATACAAAAGCCAGGGCCCGCGCTCACCTGACCAGTCCCGTGTTCTGACCTTCCACTCCCTCTGGCATATCTACCTTTTGGGGTCTCTCCAAGGCATTTGGCTCCATTTCCGACTCCTCTGAATGTATGCAAACTGTGTTTCCTGCTCCTCCGCCAGCTTTTTCTGCCCGCACGATTCCTCGTGGAGACGCGCGGTGACTCGAGTGCCGGCTGCTGACAGAACAGTGCGAAGCGTCGACAGTCACGGGTTCGACCGGCGCGCAACATAGCATAGTAGGTAAGTGAGTTCGCATCCGTTTCCTTCTCTACCGCAAGGCCGTATTTTGCGCGCTGCGCATCCACAAAGCTGCTGCATTCTGGAGCAGTGCAGCCCTGCCACCATGGACGCCTCCGCATCCCGGCCCTCCGCCGCAGCGGCTTGTCGTGGGCATATTCCTCGAGCTGGTGCTCGTGAGGACATCAACCCCCGCTCGTCGCTCGTCGCTCGTCGCTCGTCGCTCGTCGCCCGTCGCCCAGCGCACTCTGGACGCGCGCACACCTGGGAGAAACGCAGCACGGCGATGTCGTGTCCTGCCGCCGACCCAGCAGCTAGCACGATTCGCCGACTCCTCTTCGAGCGGTGACAGCTTGGTCCCACAGCGACGAGCAATCAATGCGCCCAATCGACGGCCTGCTGGCTGGCCGGCCGTTGCACCCCTCGCAGTACTCTCCTCGTGCTCGTGCTAACGTTTGTCGTTCATCAAGGCGGCTCCAGAGCCTCGCATGCGACCGATCGGCGCATGATTGCTATTGCGGTACCGCATCCGAAGTGCATGAACGGGTGGGTAAAACGTTGTTGTTCGTAGCCCAAGTGGTTTGTGTCTTCGACCTCAGGCACCCGCCCACCTTCGTCGACCGTCCCGACCTCGCCCGCGTCACTGGACCCAGCCCTGTTGGTCCCCTCACCACCGTGTCGCGGTTGCTCACATATCAAACTCGTTCCACGCCCACGGCCGCTGCCTCCAATCACCGCCTTGCCCTTGCGCTGCTGCGTCGCCGAAGTCGACCAGATAAGACGAGCGCGCCCCACGCGAAGGTACGGCCAGCTCTTCGTTAGCCTCCCAACGCCAGCCGGCGCTCACTACCATGGCGGACACTGCGGGCTATCCCACCGACACCTCGAAAGGTCTGGGCGGCCACGACTCTGTCTCCAACAAACGGAAACGCGATTCGCGGGACTCCGGGCCGGCCAACGTCCGAAGCGCACCTGCCTCCAGCGACGCGTCGGACCTCCAATTTCTTGCCGCGCACAACGCTTCAACTAACGACGAAGATATGCAGCAACACTTCGACCAGAACGGCGGCGCAAACGCGTCAAGTGTAGGCGACACGGCCGTCGCGGCTCTGGCGTACCATCACCAAATGAACGTGCCACAGGCAACTGAGCTGTCTTTCCAGACGCAGAACTCAAGCGGAGAAGGCTCATCCTTCAGCATGGGAGACCACCAAACTCAGCAGACCGGCATGCAGGACTTCAGTCTCGAAGCCCTCAAAGCTGCAACTCAAACACCCCGCTCGGGGCAAGCCGTGACCAACGAGTCCCCGCCCAACACCGGTGGCCATAAGCCCCCGGTCGGCTCAGAAGAATGGCACAAGGTGCGCAGGGACAACCATAAAGAAGGTGAGCCATTATGATATGCTTTGTACGTCGTCCCCACCTCCTAACTTTCATGCAGTCGAGCGTCGCCGTCGGGAGACTATCAACGAGGGCATTAATGAGCTCGCCAAGATTGTCCCTGGCTGCGAGAAGAACAAGGGCTCGATTCTCCAGCGCGCTGTCCAGTTCATCACACAGCTGAAGGAAAATGAGCAGCAGAATATTGAAAAGTGGACCCTCGAGAAGCTCCTGACCGAACAAGCCATCACTGAATTAAGCGCCAGCTGCGACAAATTCAAAGCCGAAATGCAGCGAGCTTGGGAAGAATGCGCAATCTACAAACGCGCTTGCGAGAACGCCGG
This sequence comes from Clohesyomyces aquaticus, assembly GCA_002105025.1. NCBI lineage: Eukaryota > Fungi > Ascomycota > Dothideomycetes > Pleosporales > Lindgomycetaceae > Clohesyomyces > Clohesyomyces aquaticus. Next base: position 232,370 of record MCFA01000009.1, on the reverse strand, counting down.
CATTGTACCGGATGAGATCAAGGAGCGTGAAAACAACGCAGAGCAAAATGGTCAGAGTTGAGAGCATGCAACACTGCACCATTGCCAAAAAGGAGGCAAATTATCCCTAGAACAAAACTCGGCGGGCTTTATCGTTTCCGGTCGACTGTCTACTTATTCACAGCACGTTGTGCATGGGCGGGGCTCCTTTCCCCCACAACGATTGAACGTTTCCTTCATGATGGACGGATTGTTAAGTGAGCTTTACTCTGGTGTCGTGTACTGGCTTATTTTCTTCACTTCGACACATTACGAACACACCTAGTATGTTCTTACGGCGTTGTTCAGCGGTACATCACTCGCTCGGTGGAACGGATCTGTAGTCTTCTCTGCTTTATGGCCCAGGCATGCAGGCAATGGTCCCGCTGTGAACAAGGAAGCACCCAACTCTGATTGTACGCTGTGGAGGCACATTTGGGCAAATTATGGTTGATTTCCTTTCAATTTCAAGTGCACATAGTTCAAGGACTGGGCTTCTCATGATGATGATGATGATGATTTCACATTCTCATGCTGTGAAGACGTATTAATAAGAGATCGCACCAGTCTACCTTAGGGTCCATGGTATACTCTCCGTCGCCCACTGTGCCACACACAACCCTGTGATTCAGGCCTTGCTTCGCTCTCATTGGCTGTGGGGCTTTTCACTCTTGGCGCGCCCCCGGGCACCTGGCACCTGCAGGTCAACAGTCTCCAGCGCACTTCCCCAGCGACACTTCCCCAGCGACACTTACCGCTTGCATACCCACCACTCTCGATAGTGGCTACCGCCGTCGTAATCGCCATGGACCGGGCATGAGCGTACAGCAACATGGTCCCGACGACTAAGCCTTCTCGTCCCCCGTCCTCCGCTCTTCTTTCTTCGAGACCCCCACTATAGCTACGATGGAACCCCCAATCCTCCCCGATGAGCCTCTGGTACCCCCAGTTCTGGACGGAGCTGAGTTAATTGGTAACTCGCGTGCGGAGACGCCTGTTGCGGGGGCGGACGCGGTGGACGAGCTCGACCCCCCGCTGGACACGGCCGAGCAGCAGGGCCTCATATTCGACGAGAGCGCGAACACGCCGCCGGGACAACACGGGACGGGCATGTCTTTGCCCTCGAGACCCGGGCTTCAACGAGGCAACTCTGTGCCCGCCCAGGCGCCCGTCCACCTCCCTCCTCCCGCACCGCCCGCGCCTGCACAAGAGGCCGGACAGACCACCGATTCTCTTTCCTTGATGCAGCTGCGAAGGCTAGTGAATGACATGCCGAGAGTTGAACCCACACCATATTCCTTCGTTTACGAGGATGCTTCGTCATTCGAAGACGAGCTCGAAGAATGGTTCTCATACGGCGTGGAGGAGCAGGCCATGGTGCTGAAGGCTCAGGCATCCTTCACGCAAGAGTGGGGTGCATACAACGGTCTGGTATTCATAAATGGGTCTGCATATGAAGAAGGGGGCATAGATTGGGCTACGTCCGGCGGTGAAGCGCAGACTGAGTTCATGAAGTCTTTGCTTGTAGGCGTCCAGCAAACGGACCCTTCCACCAGGCTGAAGAAGCTTGAGTCATTGCTCTATATTATCCTTGGTTGCTGGCACGAGAGTGCCGGCGTTCTCGCCGTAGAAGTTGATGACGACTCAGGGTCACAGGAGAATCCGGGCGAGAAGGGCAGCGTGTCGGCGTCAGGCTACGAAAGGTCGGCTGTTCAGACCGAGCTAATTCGAAAAAACGTCAAATTGCTGCTCGATTGTGCGGGCCTACAGACTATCGTTGATCTAATGCGGTCCGCTTGCTTGAGGACTTGTGGGACGGACATTAAACCAGGGGCTCCACGCGACAGCAAAGAAGCAGAACGCCGCGAGGTCTGGTGCGCCATGACGGCCGTATACGTGGTTTTGGAAGTAGCTCGTATCGAAGAGAAGGATAGCCAAGACTTTAGTGTCAGGACAGCGATATTGTCTTTGAACAAGCCGGGCGTCATCATGATAATGGTAGAGCTGATCTCCAAGTTACGTTGGGACGAATCGATCAATCTGCCCCTACCCAAAATATGTCTCCTGCTGTGGAAATCGATATTGGTCTGCTTTGGAGGTCTCAAAGAGGTGGAGAAGGCGAAGGATTCCTTCAGGGATAAGAGTCTTGAATCCGCAGATGCCAGAGGCCAGCCTGTCATTACAGCTTCACCCTTGGACTATCATCTCTTTCGACAAGAGATAAGCTCGAAGTATCCGGCCTACAATGCCCCGCCCCCTCTTTTCCCGTTGGAGCCGGAGAACAATTCCATACTCCCACCCCTCAAAAACCATCCCAATAAGGTCGCAGGCAATCATGTATTTGGTTCAGGCCTAGGGAATATGAACGGCAATACCACATCGATCTTCCACCAGCCTGTTCATATCGCCACCCCTGCACCCTCGCCGCCACCGTCGCCTGCTGGGCCCGGTGGAAAAGGGGGTAAAAAGCAAAACTACCAGACCAACCAACTGTTCCCATTCCTATATCCGCCTTTGGATGAGTCAAGCAATAATCTTGGTGGAAAGGGACCAACTCATCTACAAGACTTACTTGTCGGTCGAAAATGGGAGGGTTCCGATATCCCCGCCTCGATTCTCGAGGCAGCTGAAATATTTTCGAAACGCATGCGGGCCACTCGCTCCATGAAACAATTATGGGAAGAACGGGTGCAGTTCATGAAGTATGAGCGGGGTTGGTCTGGTGCGGACGAGAATGGCGATGTGGAAGATCTGTCCTTAGAGCCTAAAGAAGGGGCCCCAGAGAAGAAGCAACATCCTGTTGGCAGCATTGACGAAAGACTGGACCTGGTTGAGGAGGGTTATGTGAGTGACACGCACACTTTATTCGACCCACATGGCTGACTTGCTTCAGCGAACGGCATTACCTAACCTACAATCCATCGTAATAGTGCTCATCAAAGCAGTATTATCTCATGTCACTGCCCTTGTCACTCAGGCCAACGGTCCAAATGGTCTACAAAGCGGCTTCCAGTTCCAGGATGGTCAAAACGGAACCACATCCAAATCCGACGCGAATGGCATCAACGGACAACATGGGACTGTGTCTACGAACGAAGAGCTCGATGCGATGCGGACCCAGGAGATTCTTGATAAAGCTGTATCTGGTATTTTGATCCTGTTGCTGAAATGGTTCAAGGTCTCTCGTACGTGTATAACCGTGTTTCATCCCACTGCCAAACAAACTAACAGAGCCTGACAGACATCTTGAAGTACGAATATCTGACACAGCTCCTCGTCGATTCGAGCTACGTCCCGCTCATCTTAAAGCTCTTACAATTGCAGGAAATAGAAAAGGTCGTCAACTTCAAATGTGAACAAGAAGAACTCAAGTACAGCTGGCCTACCCCTTGTTCATAGTCTTCACTAACCGCGAAACAGTTTCTTCTACTTTTGCCGGTCGCATTCTCGACTTGGGGTGGAGGAGGAGAAACCCCCTAACAAGGTCGATAGTGACTCAGACTCGGACGATGCCGCTCCGCCTCCCATTCGGCTGAGGCGTGACGAGAACCAAAGCCCGGAGGTAGAAGCAGAAGCGGAGGCAGGACCTGTACCTTCACAGCAACCCCCACAACTCCCTGAAGTCGACGAGCTTGGGTTTCCTACAAGCGAACTTCCCAAGGAACCTATTACTAATTTCTCGTGGCGAGCCTTCTTCACATCGATCAACTATCTCCGGATCATGCAGAAGATTTGCAAGAATAAGGCACATCGGAACTTGATGCTCGTCTCATACAAGTCCTCGCAGTTCCTCCGCAAGAGCCTCAAAGTCCCACAACCTGAGCTCCGGCTTTACACTCTCAAATTGTTCAAGAATCAAGTTCCCTATTGTGGGAGAAAGTGGCGTCAGTCAAACATGCGCGTTATCACGGCTGTCTACCTGCACTGCAGACCGGAGCTCCGAGACGACTGGCTCGCGGGTAGCGATGTTGATGCTGAAGTTGACGAGAGTGTACCTCTAGAGCAAGCCCTTCGAGCTCTGACGCACTGGCACAACTTAAAAAGATACCCGGAGGGAATGGGCGCCCATAGCGGTGTGCTGGATGAGGAGCAAGACTTCTTCAGGAGAGAGCTGGAGAAGATGGACTGGGGCGAGGAGGTGAACGAATCTGAGTTGGAACAGCAAGGCTGGGATATGCAGGTCGAAGGTTGGTGAACTGCGACGACGAGGATACTCAAACCTCCACGTGTCGTTGGTATTGACACGTCATCAGGTCCACAGGGTGTCGATAGCTTCAGGCGGCCTCCGCAATAGCTTGCACAGTCGCTAGAGTAATTTATATTAATGCTCTGCGAAAGGAAGAGAAAGTTGGATCAATTTATAATACCCAAGGAACTTTTGCGAAACTATTGTTCTCCTGCGCTCCCGCTTGTTGTACGAAGGAGTTAGTAATTTTTGAGGAATGTGATGGCCAGATTATATACTATTTTAGCAATCCTCTGGATAGTTTATAGTTGCTTAATTTGTCTAGCTAGATTAACAAGGACAAGTTATAAGGTTAGTACAAGAGGCCAAAGGTACTCCTCCAAAAATACTAGCTCCTTCGTACACGAACTACACCATCCGCCAGAAGCAACCCATCTTGGTTATTCAAAGCCCACCGCAGCATACCCAGCTACCGTATCCGGTGTTCATCGAGACATGACAGCCCAAACCAATTGTGCGGCAACTACTTACATAGAGCACGCCCTTGTAACCTTGATCGTGGTCAACAAGGAGCGCTTGCCAAGGGTTAGCCCAAAGCAGGTAGCGATGCGGGCCGAATTGCACCGAGAAGCCGGGAAAGAGCTCCGTAGCCGTTGAGAGGCGCTGTCATACAAAATGTTCGCCTTGGCTCACTTTCTCTTGTTATCGCTGCATTTCGATATACCCTTTCTTTTTGAGGGCCGATAGACTTTATTCCATATTGCAACCTTCGTGACACCCATCCGGCTTCCCGACGACAGAGCACGTTCGCACCATGGGGAAGACTTTTGACTATGCGGAAGGTCAGTTACACCACGGCTTCCGAGAGGGTTTCGTAACATCTGGTTAGTCGCAAAGCACAATACCGCGGACAGCTGTTGGGTTGTCCTTTACGGCAGTGTCTACGATGTAACAGACTTCATTCCCGACCACCCTGGGGGTGCCAAAGCCATCCTCCAGCTTGCCGGTACCGACGCAACGGACGAGTACGACCCAATTCACGCCCCGGGCATCCTCGAAGAAAGCCTGAGGCCTGAAGCCAAATTGGGTTCGATCGACCCAGATTCTCTTCCATCGACGGAAAAGTCGTTGGTGGAAACAGACGACAAGATCATCGATGGGCCGCCCGACCTAGAATCACTTCTGAACCTAGACGATATTGAAAAAGCTGCTACGAAGCAAATTAGTCGCAAGGCCTGGGCATACTACTATTCGGCTGGCGATGATCTGATGTCCAAAACGTTCAACAACACAGTGTACAGACAAATCCTTCTCCGGCCTCGGGTGTTCGTCGACTGCGTGAATTGCGACACTTCTACCTCATTCCTCGGCCACAACGTCAAAATACCCCTCTATGTATCCCCCGCCGCAATGGCTCGTTTAGCCCACCCAGACGGCGAGTGGGGCATTGCACATGCTTGTGCACAATACGGCGCTATGCAAATCATTTCGAACAACGCGTCTATGACACCCGAGCAGATTGTCGCGGATGCGAAGGAAGGTCAGGTGTTCGGGTGGCAGTTGTACGTTCAGAACGAGCGTTCAAAGAGCGAGGCTCAACTGGCGAGAATGAAGAAACTACCGGCGATTAAATTCATTTGTCTGACGCTCGATGCGCCAGTCCCTGGGAAACGTGAGGAGGATGAAAGGAGCAAGAATATCGGCTCAAACCTACCTGTACGCGCGGCAGTCCAAGGTGGCGACTCAACGTCGAAGACGAGGTCCGATGTAAAAACTCCTGCTCCGCCAAAGGCCATGGGTGTAGGCCAAAGTTTGTTCTGGGGCACAGCGGCGGACTTGACGTGGAAGACAACGCTGCCGTGGTTAGCAAAACACACCGACCTACCCATCGTTTTGAAGGGTATACAGACTCACGAGGATGCCTACCTGGCCAGCCTCTATGCTCCCCAAGTCAAAGCGGTCATATTGTCGAACCACGGCGGTCGAGCGCTAGACACGGCACCTCCGGCTGTACACACACTTCTAGAAATTAGGAAATACTGCCCAGAGATATTCGACAGAATCGAGGTATGGGTTGATGGTGGTATTAGGCGAGGCACTGATATTGTGAAAGCGCTGTGCTTAGGAGCAAGAGGGGTCGGAATAGGTCGGGCAGCGCTTTTCGGGCTCGGTGCAGGTGGAAAGGAGGGTGTCGCCAGAGTCCTCGAAAGTACGTATTTTCTTGATCGTGGTGGAACGTGGGAGTTCCATTCCCTCGGAATCCGTTTGGTCCGGGCTGACAGCATATAGTACTCAAGGCCGAATCAGAGACGTGTATGCGCTTATTGGGCGTAGAAAGGGTTGACCAACTTGGCATGCAGCATGTAAGTCGCCTAGCCGAATTGTCTCTTTGAGGGAGAAGCAGTGTTTTAACATATAGCAGATCAACACTCGCGCAGTCGAAAGGGATATCTACGACGGGCCTGACGACCTCGAGCGTCCCCACTTGTGGGCCAGCAAGCCGAAAGCGAAGCTATAGACATTGGCTGGCTCTTTTCCCACACTTATGTGTCTCATTTCAATTCCAACATGTAGTGGCTGAGAAATGGCCACTGTCATCAGTCAAAGCTGGCCGGAAATATCAGCTCATCCCAGTCTGGCGTATCATGCCACTCAGCAGTCTGCAAATAACGTTGAAGTTACCCAGCAAACCACAATGCGAAACCAAAGACTCCAGGTTGTGCATACTCCGCTGCAATGTTGATAACGCCATGTTTCCCACAAGTGCGCAGAAGGCTGAGGGATTCGGGCAGCGCCCATTATCCTTGCTTGTATGTGGAGTCCGTTGTCCAACCGTTGCTCAGCCCTACCCACCACTTCGGCAGTCTGGCAAACGCTCTTGCATCGGCCACGTGTGTGCGCGCCTTCTCAGGCTAGAATTACGCGGGTGTATTTTACGCAGAGTGCCTTGATATCTCCCTCGTCCAAAGCTCCACCAGGGCTGCTCGCCCCTGTCGTCCCGCCGACAGCCTTCCCACAGCCCCCCAAGGCAGGCCATCGCGCAGCCTTGATGCTCCTTTGTAGCACCAACGGCCTTGGGTGACGTTGCCCATGTAGCATAGGGTATCCCAGTCAGCTGTCAAGCTACTTGACAAAGACGCTAAAGGATAATGGACGGACCTGATTGCTCCGGACACTTCAAGGCACGCCAGGCACTGCCGTGGTGGCCCGTCCGCCGACGACGACGGCGTTTTTCCCATTCTGCCCTTTTCTCCCACCCTTCACTCCTTCGACATGTGTTTCGGCGGTGGTGCCAGCGCGCCACGCAAGACACTCGCAGGGCAACAGCGATGCGAAACCGCCTTGACTCCACTTCTCTCACCACCTTGTGAACAATGCCATGTTTCTGAAGCGCAGTCAGACTTCGGGTGGACACGAATGCGCCTGGGATAATTTCCTTGTGTGGCACGTTCCTGTCGAGTTGCTAAGTTGGGGGTCACGATGAGTAGCCAGCGGCCTGCCAGCGCTGCTGTGTCCGTCATGTGGAGGCACGAGCAGTTGCTTTTTGGTGTGGCGGAGCTGAGCCGCTCTATTGTCCTTGAAGTATAATTGGACCGGACTGTGTTGGGTTGCAAGAGTGGGCAATGGGCGGTGGACAGGGCACTCCAAGCAATGATCACCGACTACCGAGTCGGGCTTGGGGTATATAAAGACCCTATAGTTGGCCCTGCTCTTTGTTGTTTCGAAACCCATCAAAGTACACTCCGAATTCAGAACCGTCTCCCTGTCGATTCTTTTATCACCGCGCCCCCTGAGCTGAATCATTTTGCACGCCACCTTTGCACTGCACTCGACTTCGCGTACCTGTAAGCTACTCTTTCACTCCGTCTTGGCGGTTTCCATGGCTGCCTATGGCTAGGAACTGATTTGCTTCGTCTATCATTGCATGCTTTGAAGTGCAAGTGGGATGCAGCTCGTGCTATCCCCCTTCACGCTTGCTAACGTCCTCTAGTCCTCTTTGATAGGTCCCCACGGAGCTCGAACAACCTTTCACTTCGAACGTTATTGACCTGAAGCCACCCGCCACCTTCAAGCAAACGCCATGCAGTGCCCGACCTGTCGCGGTAACGGCACTATCAAATGCGATAGCTGCAACGGCGCAAGCTGCGAGTACTGCAAGTCCGGCACCGTTACCTGCCACGTCTGTGAAGGAGCGGGCGCCATTCATACGGATTCCTAACCATTACCAACCACCCGCTACGCTTCACAATCCCGGTTCTTCGTGTCGACGATCAGCAGAATTCTGGGAGGGAATACGAGCGGATACGGTGGTGCGGGTGGGTACTACCCCTAACGGCCTCTTTTTCTCCAAGGTACGTACGTCAGTAACATACGATGCCCCGTGAAAGGAAGGAAGTTGGCAGAGTTATAATTAAGGTTTAATTTAAGGCAGACTATAGGTTCCACCCCCGGCTGACGTAAGTAGTAGTGTTTGAATCTGTTTCACAAGTTTCCGTGCGATGTTATATCGGAGCGGAGAACATCGATCCTTTTGGGAGTTTGATAAGCGACTGGTGCAGGCGATAAGAGATTGGGACACTTGCTGGGATGCTTACGTGGCCACTGCGGCCGGCATCATCCGGATGGCGTGCATTTGGCGCACGTCACGTGCACGGGAGATGTGCCCCTGGTGCTGGCAAATCTCCGGGGTAGTGCCGGCTGCCGGGCGAAACAAGATTGGCAGTTTCCATTCAGAATGTGGGGAGTGGCGCTTTTCCAGCTGCAGATCCTTGGTTGAGTTTGGGGTTTGGGGGGTTTGTTGGAATCGTGAGAGCTGGGGTGGCTGAGGGAGCTGGGATCTCTCTGGCAGCGTTGCTGAACTCTCTTTTTTCGCTTTCGGGGTTTCTTTTCTTCACGACCCAAATCTTTTCGTGTGCTGGACTTTGGGGCAATTTGAGCTTTGAGCGAGGGAGGATTTCTGAGCGTTCTCTTTGGTAGCATGGAGTCTGCGTGTTGGCGCGTTTCTTATTTTCCTTGGACACGATGCCGGACTCCCGGTCATCTTATGATTTTCCTCAATCTCATACAACAGGTCTTTATTTCACTGTGTCACAAATTTTAGGATCGCGATTTCACGGAGTGCACAGCCCCGTTATGAGAGACATGATGATGATCGTTCCAATCAGGGGCGACGATCATTATTACTTCCAAGAAATCTGACCGCAATTGCGCCTTCTGTCTCCGCTGGAACATACTCCGTAGCTGTGCCTTCCTTCCTGCTCTGATGTCATCTTCTTTTGCTGTCCTTCACCGTCTCGCACCAAGAGAACCTTTCCTTCTGAGTTATGCTTACTGAACAGACACAATCGAACGAGCGCCGTCCTCCACGTTGCAAGATCACGATGTCTGAGGAGATATACTGCGCGTGCAGCTCCGAGGTAGTATCTCCTTCCGTCCCCACCTCAACCTTGTCTTCAAGGATTTACATGCCTTCCATGTCCGGGGTTCATGGCGACATAGTTCATTCGCTATAACCATACTTGTCGAAAGTAGAGAACACTATTCCAAGTCTTCTCCAGCGGTTGTATATGCTGCATCTAGCTTCGTTGAGTCAAATCTTCGGGTCAGCGCATGTGAAATATTTATGCCCTTACAGTCTAACAGGTCAACCAAGTATGCTTATACATCTGGCCAGATACATGTAAGCGCTTTGCGAAAGTCAGGTTTCCATGGAATATGCGATCGGTGGACTCGTTTTCGTGCCATGAGATTTGGGTGCACATCCGACAAGTCTGAAGATTTGCGAAAGCAGTACCGTCGAAAAGGTGCGAGCGCCATCCTAAATCGTCTGCTTCTATTTCAACGGCACGTTATGCAGCAGATATCATTTGTATTCGCTCAATTTGGATCTGCCGTGCGTAGAGAATCAAGTACCTACGGGACTTGTTGTTGGTACTCAGTTACAGACAACGATTAAATTAAGTCGGCTCTTGCTTCGTAGAGAAATACTGGATTAGCCTCTTAATGCTTGATCCCCCGTTTATTAGGCAACGCTAGTACCTACCCTAAATTTGAGTGTAAATGAACTTGATCCCCCATTAGTTCCCGGATGTACCTACATCGCACCCTAGCAAGACATATCTCTAGTTAAGAGTGAAATAATCTCTTCCTATTTATAGAGTTTCTAGTCTTCCAAACACGTCTAGGAATTAGATCTATTCAGCATAAAGGGGTAGTTTGAGTAGAAGCATGACGGTTACACAAAGATACGCGTGGACGCCAGGGTCGTCCGTATTCGCTCACGGGTGGCCGCATCGCCTTTAGAGTCACACAAAAAGGAGAAAAAAATTTGATTCCGTTACCGGGGTTCGAACTAGAATACTGTTAGTGGATGAAACTTGATGAGGGAAGGAAGAATGGACTTACCCCGGGTCGCCTGGGATCTTCACGTGTCATGAAAACCAGGTATCCTAACCTCTAGACTATAACGGATGGTCTTGATTTAATGACACAAGTCTCAGAAAGATATTTCTAAATATATTTGGTCTACAAGACACTCGAAATAATTACAGCTGCTGACGAGGCGGGAAGCTTGGATACAGTCATGAGAGAGAGAGGTGACTCACGAAAAGGGCGGCTCCATAAGAGTCAACTTGGTCAAGTTGCGGTGTGGGCTCCGGGTAGGTGCATGTATAGTCAACAAGCCTAACCGAGCTTTTGCATCATGAGGAATCTCGAGAAGTGAAGAATACCTTGACTTGACTCCATTTCCTTGACCAATTATCTCTCTCCTTTGGCTGAGGCCGTCAGTTGGAGTGCTCCATCCAGATTTTCGTAACGTCCAGGTTCATCATTCCTTTCTGAAAATCAAGTGCACCTACTGGTTCAGATAGTGCATTTACACTAGTACAAAAGTCAAACTATGGTATTTCGGAAATCGCGGAAGTTCGCGATCACTAGATGAATTTCCCTCTTCAAAAACGACTAAGGGGTTTGATACCTTATAAATCAGATGAGGATTGCGTACTCACCACTCAGCATGACACAGTATAGCCAGATGTGCAACAGTATGAGTCCCAAAAAGAATATTAGAATAACGGCTGCATCGCCGATGGGAAAAAGGCCAGGCTTTGGCCATCAGGGACCCATATCGGGAGTTATACCTGGTTCCCGAGTATATATCTTCCTTTGCATTTGGTTAAGATGTTATATACAAGAAAGTCCAGTCGGTCAAGACTGCAAAAGAACATATCAATACATATATATGGAAACGAATCGGAGAGCTCCGGCTCATTCTGTGCGCTAGGTAGATCGTAAGGCAGATTATTTCTCTTCAAAAAGCTGGACTCATGGAGATGATGCTCGGAATAACATCTAGAACTGGCGTGGGTGCCTGCGGTTGTTCTTATGAGCGAAGTTGTTCACAATGTAGGACACCCATTGAAGCAGATCCTTGAGCGTCATACCCTCGGGTAAAGGCTTGGAGGGAAGGGTGCCATTGGTGTTGCCGCCTGTCGTAGGAATGGCAGTTGGTAGGGCGGCGGTAAGGAGCTCCGATGGAATTGCCGTGGGAATTGCCGTGACGACTAGAGTGGAAGTGATCTGGGCCGTGACGACGCTGGAGGAGACAATCGAAGCAATAGAGCTTATAGGACTTGATACAATGGAAATGCTTGAAGAACTAGCGGCGGCTGTACCGGAAGCTGGAGCTTCACTTGCGACAGCAGAGGATTTGGGAGAGGATCCCGCGCCACTGGAAAGAACAGGTCCAGGTATGTCGTAGGTCAGGGTTTGGTAGATGTTAACCAAAATGCCCGGATCCTGTGACGTGTAAAATTTAGTAGCCGCGACTCCTGCTGGGCTTGCAGATCCACCACCAGTGACCTGAATGTTGATACACTGGGGGTAATTCTGAGCACCATTTACCTGCCCAGCGGAGTGTAGAGCAATAATCTCATGGCGTAGGACATAGTTTCCAGGGGTTATATCTGATGGAATTGTGACGGTCCAGGAGTTGTTGTTGGAAATAAGTTTGTCAGAAGCCCAATTGCCAGGAGAGGTGGTATCGTCCAGAAGACCAGAGTGATCGATCTTGAAGAAAGACAACCCTTCAGCAGTAGTGGTAGTGCAGTCGCCATCGCACTTTGCGAGATAGTCCAGGACAGGACCGTGGTGCGACGTGGGCCACGGTGTCCATTGAAGCTCAACCGTGCCACCAGCGGCAACCTTGGCTGAAGCCTGTCCGGCGGTAGCGTTTTTGTGGCAAGCAATATTGGAGGTAGTGTACATGTCAGGAGAGACGAATCCATTATCCAGACATCCGGGGCAGCTCCAGCCAACCACCTTGGGAGGAGTTGCCTGATATTGGAAGCTTGGATCATAACCTGGATAGAATGTCCCATCGGCAACAATGCCGCTAACATGACCATGAGCGGAGGTAGCCGAAACCAGGGCGCCGACGAGGGCAGCAACATGAATCTTGAAGGACATGGTTGGATTTGGCTTTCGACACAAGCAGCTGGAAGAAGAGCGTTTGGGCGTTGGAGCCGAACAAAAGAAGGAAAGCGACCGGCTTCAATCAATGAAGATACTGTAATTCAAAAACGAATGGAAGTGTCTAGAAGACCAAAAAAAGGAATCGAGCGGTGCTTTGATAATGTGTTAAGAATTCAAAGCTGGCCGTGGAGGAGGGGCCCTTATACATATTCTTTCTCAAACAAGCATTGAGTTGACACCCGTCACATTCCAGCAGGTCGTTCAGTCAGTCTCAGCATCCATGTTGCCGCTCACGCCAAAGTCGACGGACGTTATTAGCAAAGTCGAATGTAAATAAAAAACCAAGCACCCATCGCTCTCTCCACACTTCTGACCTACCAGATAGCGCCCATTGGTATGGACTGAATCGAACCCACAACCATGCTCGGTTTTTTTTCAGATCGGCGCAGGCATTGAATGATTCGAAACACGCATTTTGATTGAGAGGAGCCGTGGCCGTGGGTATGGCGTGCTTGATCAACATCGGAAACGAGGCTGCTTCAAGCCCATTGGATGTGTTTCTAACCATTTAGGTAGGCGAATAATTGTTGTAGTTGGTGGCACTGCAGCATGCCAGCTTGCGACGCTCCAATCGGGTTAACCATGAATCTGAGTAGACAGTACACAAGATCGCGACCCTCGATTATGTCACCACTCCGGGCATTTGTGCTGAATCGCTCAGGAAGATTGAGGTGAGATGAAACAGCAAGCCGAGCCGGTGACGAAAGCGCCACACCAATTTAAGCTTAGCTTGCTCAGAAGTTAAACAAAGGGGTGAACGAAACCTCGTCATCATCACCAGTTGCCTACCACCAATTTGTCCCCACCCGCTTGAACCTTAAGAGCTAGAAGCTCACATTGGCCAATTAATATATCTTCGCCGACGGATTCCTCAGCCAACGCTACGAACAACTTCTATCTCCGCTCGCTTCAGACAATTTTTGTTTCACGATGCCCTGAGTGGGTCGACTCAAGGCGTCTAGCTCTGTGGGCATTCCAGAGTCTCCAAGTGCCGTCTATGCTACAATTGTTTCCTATTCTCACCGAAAGACCTTTCCCGGCTGGTGAAGCTTTTATATTGTGGCGAGACGGAACCATTCGCTCAAGTCGTAATCGTCTTTCTGTCGCAGTCTGTCCAAGTCAACAAGTCTCCATAAACTAATTCCTGGCATTACCGCACCCACGGTTTCCAATAAGGTTCCTACCTCGCATTCGCATTCATACTTCGCTACCATCACTATACAATATCTTGCCATATCCTCGAATTCCGACTTTTTCGCAACACCACACAAAACTGACTGCACAACATGTATAATCGCATATCTGCATTGATTGCCAGCTGAAGACCTTGACCACCTTCATATTCCGACTCTGGTCTTATTAGCTATAAGTCTGATGCTCCTCAACCATGTCGATGTCATTATCTGATTCCAGATCCCACTGTAAGGCGGCGCCCATCTCTGCATCAAGTGTTTCAGACCATCCTCCTCCAAATATTCGAACGCGCCTCTGTCATAATGGGCTACTATCATGTCCCTAGCTACCTCTAAGAGAGCCGGCCATTGGTCCCACCATACAAAAATGCGCACGTACCGGTGAGCTATCCATTCCCCATTTTCCTGGCGCCAGATTAGCCGGAAGAGAGCCTTGTGAATTTCGCGTTCAATTAGGCCGTCAAAAATGGATTCCCGCGAGTAGGCCTTCCAGAGAAACTTCAACACGGCATGCACGAAGAGTGTGGCATCCTCTTCGTCCAAGTTACTGATACTATACTGCGAGTGCGTCTCCCGGACATCAGGTCCTCCACGAAATTGGGCTGTCGCACCTTACGGAACAGAACGTTCCTGCGCATTGCGCAAATATTCGATCCTTCCTGGTCAGACTCTACCCATTTTCGCAGACAGCTTTTCCCAAATACATGGTGACAGCTGCCAGCTCCGCATATCTGGACGGGGTTATGTTCGTCATCGTTGAATCGATCAGGGCAGATTGCGCACTCTACCGGGAGTGTCAGGAGTTTGTTCAGGAAGGTGTTACGTGTGGGTAGCTCAGAGTCGTTTGCCATACCGGAGAGTTGGGTTGTAGTCGGCCTAAGACTTGAAAATTGGAATCTAGCATTAACCTGCACGATACATGACGATATATATATTATTATTATTAGATCTATTTACCGTCTAGTGCAAGCTGTGTTTAGCTTATGTAGACTATTGCCTAAGGATAAAACTCCTAGAGTAGAGAAAACATTCGCGTTCTATGGTTGCGTTCCCTCGCCGTTAGGGCGTCGAGGGTACTGCGTTTATCTGTCGTTGTCGTCCACCTGCGCTGTCACACTTGCCCTTGGTAAGGGGCTATAGAGGAATCGAGAGTAAGAGAAGTAGGGGAGTAGGCGAGCGGAAGGAGGAGTGTGGGGGATAGGGGTATTGTGGGGATCAGTGGGGGGGGGGGGGGGGGGGGGGGGGGACAGAGGGGGGTTTATGCTATAGCCAGCTCAATAGTCCTTGTGCCTCCTAGTAGTTAGTGTAATTCTCCTGGCTGATTTCCTGGGCTACTTTGAACTGCTTTAGGACGTGTTGTTCTAGTATCCATTTGGCTACGGCCTTTGCCTAGCCCAGTTTGCTAAGGACGTCCTTTAGCCTTTTCGTTGCGCAGGTGTAGTAGTAGCGTAGTTCTGTTATGTCTTCTATAGTAAAAGACAACGTGTTCCACTGTTTGTTCATGCTATCTACATAGGCATTCCTTTATGATTCCTAGGACTCAGCGTTAAGCGAGCTATTAGTTGAGCCTAATTGCTTCTGTGCGGAGCAGGAACATTGCCGTAGCTTATGCTTTTGTAAGGCCGTTGTACAGTCGTCAGGGCCGCTTCTCCTACTGTTTATTCTAGGTTGTTGCCTTCTAGCCTTTTTTACTTTAGTGCTAGGTTTGTTTCTACTTAAGGTCTTGTCCCTGTTTAAGTGTTGTATTATTCCCTGCTTATTGCTGTGGTCATCGTGTTCGTC
Source organism: Clohesyomyces aquaticus (assembly GCA_002105025.1). Classification (NCBI taxonomy): domain Eukaryota; kingdom Fungi; phylum Ascomycota; class Dothideomycetes; order Pleosporales; family Lindgomycetaceae; genus Clohesyomyces; species Clohesyomyces aquaticus. The sequence continues at coordinate 216,656 of MCFA01000009.1, read as the reverse complement.
GTCTGTGTGTCGTGTCGGTCTCGGTTCGCCGTCGTTCAGCCTGGTGTGCCCAAATAATATATATATATTGCAAGCATTATGGTGCGCATTGTGAACGAACAATTTGGGCACATATTTAGGCCATGGTCACATTGTTATGGACGTCACTTGGATGCAGACAATCTACAGTGCTTTGTTAAGCTTCCACCAGAGTATAGGAGGAAAATCCAACGACTCAGGCTACCCTTTTAAACTGTCAGCATAGTGTTTAGACCGTGTTGTAGTCTCTCATTGTGAGCATTGTGCAGACTGCCGAGTGGATGCTTCCGAGAGTGTGACATTAGCTGTAGTCGCAATGTAACTGTGCATCTTAACAGCTATTACACTGATGGTGTATTCCGCGGTGTAAATCATTCAAAGTACAAAAGTAACGGTTTTTTTCCAAGAAATTGCGTCCGTTGCATCATAATATTTGCTAATCCTCAAGTAGATAGAGAAACCTTGATAGTGGTGTAGGTGACGCCCGATGAAGTAAATCCTGCCGGTGATATCATGCTTCTGTTGCTGACAGAACTGAGCCAGGAATAAAATCCTTAAATCCTGAGATTCCATGTTGAATCTCTCCAAAGATCAAAGTGACTTTTCACTCCTCTGGCTCGGCTCGAACCCGAGCCCAAGCCTACACCGAGCTCCCAGCGCACATCAACTCCCAACCCACCGCAGTTGCCATTTTTTTCGCCCAGTACTCCATCTCGTCCTGCCCAAGGTCGTAGTATTCGCCGTTGCGGTAATGGACGCGCATCATGGCCCGGGCTACATCCAAGACACCAGGCCAATTGCGATACCAATTGACGTAGATGTAATGCCGAATACGATATGTTGCATCCTCTCCAACATAGACTTGATCCTATAGAGCACGGTGTACCAACATGTCGATGTCGCTAGCGTAGATCTCGTCTATATCCTATGCCTCCCACAAGCGTCACCAGGTCGCCTCTATGAACTTGAAGGCATCATTCATCCAATTTTCCTGGATATCCAAGGCCCGTTCAACAGAGTCTCGCTCCGTCACTCCATTGTTGTTGCCGTCTTTGAGACTAGGTTCTGTATTCTCGAAAAGGAAATCGCGACTGAGCGGGCACTTGTTCGGTGATGGATGGTCCATGTTGACCCACTTTTGGAGGCAGGGTAATCCGAAGACGTGGTAGCAATTATGCTTTCCAGAAAGACGTGCTGGGACATGGCTCTCGTCGAAGGGCTCGTGGCATATTGCGCACTTGTGTAGAATATCGATATTGTTCGCTAGGAAATTTTGGCGAGATGGTAGATTGGCTGGCGTGTTGTTGCGAGACGGCGACTGGTTGGGGGTAAACGTTGCGTAATTCTCATGGGGCAGGTCAGAATTACATCGCCATTCCGCAAGGTAAAGGTATCGCAATAAATCGATTTACGGTGAAAGAGAAGTGGCAGGCGCCCCCAATACGGGTATGCAGTAGCTTAAGCAAGCCCCGGAACTCCACGCTTTCTTCCCACCGCTTTCTTCCCACCGCTTTCTTCCCACCGCTTTCTTCCCACCGCTTTTTCCTAGCTATGTCACTAGACGACGACAAACTTAGCTTTAACCACACGACCCCAACCAATGATGACGGCATACGAGCGGCAAATCATAGCCTGCCAGGATCACGACAATCATCCCACGTCCGACGGAATCAACAAGGATCCTTCCTCAATAGGCAAGCTGTCTAACCTAACAAATTATATCTAAAGAAAAACCTTAACGCATAGCAAATATTTATATATAATGTACTTTAGCAGCGGTTTATTGCGAAAATCACTTAATTTGCCAGCGCAAACCCCCTACTTATTCTGTTGGACGTGAAAAGACGCAGTAATGATTCTAAATATTTCCAAAACAGATACCGCTTCTCAATAGCCCCCCTCTTCAAGCCATTTGAATTATTTAGGCCTCCGATATGTGGTCGCTGATGATCACTATCATGCGTAGTAGTATCCATGCCGTTGAGCAATATCTGAAAGGAGAAGCAGAGAGACTTTTGAGTTTGACATCGGAGATGCACCCCCGGCTTTTGGGACAAAATAAACCAAAACCTAGCCATGCTCAAATGGACACTCGCATTTTAGTTCTGCGATTTGCAGGGAAGACGACAACTGTAGTCTCTAGAGGGGGTAAGAAAAGAGGTTTATATACCCTGAAGGGAGGATCTCTTCGCGTTTACCGTGGAAAGTATAGCTATTCTCGAGTTTTCATCACTGAGGACTGGTGGTGGTGGTGATCACGATTTCGAGTCCGTTTCGGACATATCGAGAAATTTCCGCTCTCATGCTCATTCATTCTGGCTTTCACTAAGTTGCGGGCCCACCCTTCGAAGCGCTACCACAGATTACGTCGGAGTCGTCGCTTTAGAAATGCCGGGCTGGTCGGCCAAGACCAAGCCGACCATTTCATGTAAATTGTATCTTTTGGTGAAGTCACTCCCGCGCATGTCCAGATCGTATTTTCATTTTAGTTTGCAAAGGCAGAGAAGTAGAAAGTTGTGGGTTTGAAATGGGGTTGGGAGACGTGTTTATATATCCCCAAACCAACATTTCCCAATTCTAACGAGGCAAATGTTATTCGAACAAGGGTCTTCTAGTCATTGATCACTGCCGATTAATGATAATGAGCAGCGTCACCAGATGTTGTTCCACATCATGTACATCTTCTCTTGCTCTGGTTAACTTCCAAGGCACACTCCCAAAGTTTCAAAGCCGATTTTTAGTTTAACGTGTGTAATTGCCTTTTTTGGGACCACCTAGAGTTCCCAGCAGCTCAAATTCGCTATTGGACTTCTGGGACGCTCTTTTTCGCCGAAGCTGACTCCAACTCATGGCCTTCTGTTACCGCAGTTTTTTCTGTCAATGCAGAAACGTGTAGTTCGTGATTTCTGAACGAGGAAGGTGGAGGGATTCATATATTTCTGGTCATAGAATTATACAACATTCCCAGTGATGGTCATCACCAATATCCGTTGAAGAAAGGTTAGACCTCCCTCTGCCTCAACTCCAATCTTACCTAGCTCCACGCACACGCCTCACGTTAGTCCTCCTCGAAGAATTTGGTCATGACCACCCAAGTTCTTCGTTGTTCTCTGTGGTGGTCTGCAGGATATGAAGCAGAATAAGTCTTACTTTAGTCTGCAGGCGCAGGGATGTAATTTCCGTGGTCTAGAAACGCTTCAGGAAGAGTTCTTTCTATAGATTTCCTTCACAGATCACGGGATGAGATTTCCCTTCGGAGTACCGTGGCAGAACCGCCCATATCAGGTTACTGCACATTTTTTCTTTGGACATGTTCCAAATTACTTTCTTACATTCATATTGTTGAATTTCGAGAATGTTTCTTTCCTCATTCCCAGGAGATCACTGATGACGCACATCACCATTATCGATGATGGAATACTCCATTCAGGGAATCAGAAACTCTGATGTGTCCTGGAAATTATAGCTTCGGCATACCAAAAACTTCCACGGTCTCGAAAAGGCTGCGGGTCTTCCACGATTCTTCTCAGAAGCCCGAATTTAACTAATGATCTTGGACTGCGTCCCAAACCCATTCAGTCGTCGTACGGCGTATTTTAGAAGACCAGCGTCCAAGCCATACCTATATGCGAATCTGTTTTTAATTTGGGGGTTGTGTAGTTGTGCAGTTGTGCGGTCTTCGTTCTTAGAGAGAAGAGGGGCGTTCATATTTTTTCCAAGTTCGTAACTGATAAATCTTGATGAATTGCGCGGCACATGTTGAACTACGACCACCTTTACGAAGAAGTGGGCTTTTTGTTTTGATACCATGTAATGACTTTAAATTATTAACGAGGTACCGTTTCTCAACAGCCAAACTCTCCAAATCACTGCGATGATGCACACCACCACCATCAATCATTACTGCTCCAAAAGACCGCATCCCCCAGCTTTTCACCATCAGGCCTCAGACTCGGAACCCTCCATTGTACGCAAAGTCAAACCGTTATCTAACTATTTTTCGAAGCAAATGGTTCTCTAATTCAAACCCCAACCACAGGTTCTGGGCAAAGTTGATTTCCAAGATCCCAGTCCACGACCATGCGCCTCTCTTACGTGCGCCTTTCAGAGACACACAGTCCAAACGCCCACGTAACAGACCATCTTGTTGTTTTTAATCCGCATAATGTGAGAAAGCAACCCCGTTGACTTCTAACTTCCCAGAAGAGAAGGCGTGTTTATATACACCTGCTTAAACAGGAATCTGTCAAAGATAGGAAAAGGAAGACCTTCCTGTCCCTCGCAGTTTCTCCACTCGGTATCCTAGGGAAGATGATCCGACTCACCTGCACCATCTACCTGGGTAGAGATGTATATAAGGACGTCGACCGGGAGCGAGGAGGTTATCTGCTTCACAGATAGTTAGTCTTAAGGGCTAAAACCTTTGCGTAAAACTTATCATGGCTGTTGCTCTGCTTTCTAAAAAATGTATTGCCAACTCCACATGTCCTGCCGTCTCCTTGGAGGGGCTCGCCGAAAATCTGAGGACTGTGAACGTGTTCTCAGAGGAAGCTGCACTGTGATCAGTCGGCGATGATGAAGATCTTCTTTGTTCATGGTGTTTGACAACACCAACAGTGGCTAGGACTAAAGCTAGAACATTGACTTCCAAAAGTGACGTACCCCTAAGTATTTGCAAATTTTGCTTAGTAGAAATGTAGTCAAATACCTTTTAGTATCTATGCTTGGGAAACTTTCCTAGCACATTTATTCGTTCATTACTCCTATGCCAAATGGGAAACTCCATTTTTAGATACCCATTTCCCCTTCCGTGTTTCCCAAAGCCAATTGTTGCAAATCCGAACTTTACACCCCAATAGCTTGGGGATTCCAGAACACACTCTGCGGATCAACTAGCTGCTTCAAAGCCAACAGCTTCGCATACAAAGCATCTCCGTAGTAAACCTTATGAGCAGTCGCCGCATCCAGATTCGGGTCCACGTAGTTCAAATACGCGCCAAAAGTCGTACCCACCTGTGCCTGAGTAACCTTGTCGTTGATACCTTGGATGAAATTGATGCTGCTCGCAGTCTCGCCATAGTTCTGGAACACCCAGAGTGAATCTCTGTCACTGTATGCTGCGAAATCAGTTGTTTTGGAATTAATGGATGACTTGGGCCCGCCGTAGAGGTTCACGATGATGAACCAGGAAACATCACCTCCGGTGAGGAGGTAGTCGTACAGTGTGTTAAGGGTCGTTGCTGTGAGGCCACCTGAGGATTCGGGAACCGTGAGGGACTTGGCGTAGAAGTCGTCGTGCTTGTTGTAGCCGGTTAGGGGGACCGAGATGGTGGATTCGCCAGAAACGAGGGTGAGATAGTCGATCCAGCCATATGATTGGACCTTAGGAGTGCTCGGGGTAGGAAGGGAGCGCAGGAGTTCGGGTTTGATCTTGGTGTTGAATTCGGAGACGGTGCCAAAGAAGGCGCCACTGACGGAGTAGCTGGAACCATCCATGTAGATGCCGAAAGAAATACGGTTGTCAATGACGGAAGAGTTCTTGGCGAAGTCTTGCAGATGGAGGAAGGAGTTTGTGAAGGTTTTCTTTGCGTTGAACATGGTAGGGAAGCTGAATTCGAAGTATGTGACGGAGGTGGGGGCAGGATTGGTCTGCATGTAGAAGTTGACGGCGACGCCGAAGGAGTCCGCGGCTCCGCGTACAGCCCAGAATATGCTTGGATACTGTGTTGAAGAGACCTTCACCATGGTGCCGTTCGCGAGCACTACGTCGACCCCAACAATAGTGTCCATTGCCAGACCTAAATCAAGTCAGTTTCTGGATCACAGCGGCCATTCGAGGAATAAAACATACCCCAGTTACGGCTGGTATGACCGTAGCCGCCGTGGGTTGCGTGTCCTCCAATACCGACACCTGGGCAAGTGCCATGCGGCAGAGCTCTCTGTCCCTGGTCGTAGATACCCTGGGCGAGATTCCCGAGACGGACGCCACCACCCACGGTAACGATACCGGTTGCAGTATCCAGCTTAATGTTTTGCATCGACTGGAGATCAATCATCATGCTACCATCCTTTCCACCAGAGCTGTACGACGAGTAACTGTGTCCGCCACTCTTGGCCTGAACCTTTACGCCAGCCTTAGCAGCACACGTGACAGCGTCCTGAACATGCTGGGCAGTAGTAGGAATAACAATGACAACGGGCTTGTACGGAAGACGTAGGTTGTACGGCGCGGCTAGACCTGCGTAGTTCGGAGACGAAACCCAGCTGACCGGAACGCTCTTCCCATTCAAGCAGTCGGAAAGGTTTGTACCTGTTGGTGTAGGAGTGGAAGTGGAGCTAGCTTTCGAAGTAGAAGCGGCCTTGGAAGTCGATGATGGCTTGCTGCTTATCGGTGTGCTACCAGTGCAGGTTCCGAATCCGGGCTGACATCCAGTTCCGCAGTCTTGGGACGGCATTAGTTTGTGTCAGTCATCATGGATGTTAAGCCTTCAAACTTACAAGCAGCGGTCGATCCACAGTAACCGTACCTGAATTTTGGTTAGTATCCAGTCGATCGAGTGAGCTTGGCAAGGCAAATAGTTGAACTTACTGGCTGCAGCAGTTTCCGAAGGTAGAGCCTTGGCAGGTGATAGTGCCTCCACAGCTACCATCCGTAGAAACCTTAAGGGCCCGAGCAGTCACGGGAGTGGCACTGACGAGTCCGAGGGAGAAGAGACCAGCCAGCACAATGCTGGTTGCATATGTGGACTTCATCTTGAACAGAGATGCGGGAGGCGGTGACAAACGGCCAAGAGGTGGAGGAATTAGATATTACGGATTAGAAGCCGGCGAAAAGTAGTCAGGTCATCCGACCTTGAGCGACCGACCGAAAAGTCTCTTGATACAAGAGAAAAGCGAGCGTGGTGGAAGGAAGCGGGGTGGGTGACGACGAGTGACCAAAAGAAGAAAGAACGGCACACTCGGGGTTAAGTACATGTTGAAGGATACGGCCCGCATCCGGCAGTATCGGTACCTGGCGCCATGGGTTGCATGCATAACCGACCATTCAAGAATAGAACCCTAGGGTTGAGGATCGTCCTACATTCCGAATCATTTGCTCCGAGCCCAACGGCATAAGCTGATTTGCTCATGATTGCTGACAGGGAAACTACCTACGCCATCCAGGTGTCCCTTTGCCATTCTCCCCGATGACTTCAATGTCCCCAGAATCGAAGAATCGAATGTCGCAGTCTCCCACTCCTTCGAGCTCGGCCTCGAAACTTTCTCGATTTTTCCGCCCGGCGTCGGCGTCCACGATCCGTGGATTCGGCACACAAATCGGGTTTCGTCGCCCGAATACGATTCCCTCAAAACCTAAAAAGGCCATCAGAACAGGGTGTCTTTGGTCCACATTTCCCGAATCCAGCCAGTCAGCCGCAGAATGCGAGGAGGTCCGCAACCTGAATTTCGTCAATGCAATCCTTCGCGTGCCAAGCCCGCCATCTCTCCTTTCTCCACACGCCATTGCACCACGAGCTCCGAGTCATCCAAGGCCCGGAGGCGGCAAGTTGCTGACAGCCTTTCGCACACTGGACGCCGTCAATATTTTGGCTGTTTAGATTGCTGTAACGGGAGACCTTATTGACGCGGAGGATTACATTTGTGGACTGCTGTTGCAGCCCTAAAAAGCCACCCGCTATCCCGGTTTTTGAAGTCTATTTTTGGAGCCGGACAGCAACCCCCTGCCCGCTCCACACGTGGTTCGATCGACATGAGGCATCGCGATAATCTTTGATTCTACTTCACACACCTTCTGGCCAACCTAGGGCGCAAATTTTGTTGTGTAGCCGTCAGCATCGCCCCTTGCATTTGTCTTTTCGCTCCGCTTTTTATTGTATATATCACTTTCTCAAAAGGAATTGACCGTTGTTTATCGAATTGATTATTGGTATTAATTCGTAGGTGTATCATCGACACTTGTCGTGATGGAGTCGTCCGACTCTTCGGCTCCAAGTCTGCGCATTTCGGCGCGGAGCCTGTTCTATGGTAAAGACTAAACTACCTTATTCCGACCCCTCCCTATCTCGCTGATGTCGATGATAGCAAGCTCAATCAAATTAGAGTACGCTTTGTCCTAAGCGAGCAGTAGTTGTACATGTGGAAACCAACACCCCAACCTCTCAAGGGTGCATGAATCCATCTCCCTTCATGTTGCATTCCGTCTCCAAGGCGAATGTTTGCTCGAATGCCTCGAATTGCTTGAGGAGGACTGCGGCGTTGGCCCGACGGTTGATGTGCCTTGGCCTGAGGCTTCGAGTCACCTCGTGGGCCTCGCGCTTGGTACCATACCCGCCGCCCTTGACACAAGTGCCCTTGTTGCCCCATTGAACATCAGCTGCTGCCTTCCAAATCGCCGTGGCATCGACAGTCATCTCGGGAGTGTAGTAAAGTCGGCAATCGGCCTCCTCATAAATGAACTGCAACGGAATACCGGAAGTGTCATTCTGCCGAAGTCCGTCCCTTGAGTTAACCCCGGGGGATGAGGCTGCGCGTTGGTACGGCAGGTCAGCGTAGAAGGGCTTCATTGCGGTGGTGTATTTTTCCTGCTGATCCGCTGGCACAAGGTCGACAGCCTGTTGGGCCATGTTTTGGATGTAACCCCAAGCGAAGTTGTTCGTGCCTTTCACTCCGCCGATGGCCTGGATTGGATTCTTGTTGCTTCGACCTCCCATGGCGATGGTCTTGACTCCGGCTTGCTGTTTCATAAGCTCTGAGAAGATTGTGCATGTCGACGCACAGTACCCATCGGTCAGGATCACGATGTTCTCCGGCTTAAATGGGGGAGGATTGCTGGAAGCGTTGGCCAAGATTCCATATCCCGTAATGTTAATACCGCCGGAGTTCCATTCGGTCAGAGCATCTGACAAATTCCATCGGGCAATGTTGGTGTATTTATCTATTGGGGATTAGCAGATGACACAATGGATTAACCGGGTTCCCAGCTTACCTCCAAGTTGCTCGATGGGGCCGAACTTGTCTGCCCAAGAGTCAAACGGCTCGTAGTTAACGTCGGCATCCTGGTGAAAGTCAAAGTAGGAACCCTGGATTCCCTTGACCGACTGGTTATTGTTCCTCTGCCGGGGAAACTGGGAGGCATATGCGCTAAAAGCTTGGCCGATGAGGTCGTGGTACTCGGTGGCTCGGAAACGGGTGGCGCCGTAAGGAAGGATCGAGGGGAAAAGTTGCTTGAACATGTCGTATCCTTGAAGAATGGTTCCACCCCCATTGGCCTGAACATCGATAATCAGCTTCGTCTTGCCGTCCGCAACTGACTTTGCCAGGAAGTCCTTCGTCGTCTTTTGGAAAGGGATCTCGGCACTCATATCTCCAACGAAGTTGGGCACCTGCAAGACAGCAACATCTTCATAGCCAGGAGCACTGACGTAGAACCCATTGATCAAATTTTGAGGTCCAGGGACGATCGGGTCAGGATATCCAGGAACTGCGGCAATGATGGCTGGGGATTTCGATTCTTCCTGTTGAGCAATCTGGGCAGAATCTTGACCAAAAAAGAACCATTGTTTGGCGAGATCTTCTCCACTGTTGATACCCCGGAAGCTATTCATCAAACGTGCATAGTTCTCCACGGTGGTAGTTGTGCCGTTCTCGAATTTGAAGGTCGTAGTCGGGCCAGGATAGACGTATCGACCGCGGCCGCCCCCGGTGAACATGCCAGTACCACTACCAGAAGCTCCAAGGCTGACCTGAGCTACCTCGTAAAAGAGGTTATTGTAAAGGGCGTCACGGTCCTGAAGCGAGCCGTACTGGCTGAGCTGCTCGAGATAGTCGTTGACGTCCACATCGTTGATGGAGACGACGGCAGAGGGCGTGTAAGAGATATTCTTGAACTGCAGGCCTAAGACATCGTAGTACGCAAACACGGCTGGGAGTTTCTGGCCATCCTCGGAAACAGAGACCAGGGGCACGGTGCGGCCCCAGTTGAAAATGTTCCCCACCGAGTCAGGGACATAGCTGAAGTGGCCGTCGTGAGCAGACTGGATCAACGTGTAGAGCGCCCAACCAAAATCGTATTCGGACCTGAATTCACCCGCGTCGATGGCAGTCTTCAGCGTCTCAAGTGCACCGAGGATGTCAACCGGGCCTTGGACCTTCGCGGCATATTCCGCTGGCGGATTCTTCAGGACAGTCAGGGTACTCTGCCACTGCAGGTAGGGGGGGAGTGAGTCTAGGAGCAGCTTGGCGGAGGTGCCGTTGAACGGAACGCTCTGCATGCAGTCATAGGCGAGCTTTGCGGGCACCATGGACACAGCAGGTGACTTGCCATAAACAGCCTGCGAAACCTGAGCACACGGAGCCGTCGAGTTGGCAACGCCCTCCTGCTGACGGGCGCGGAACGGCTTGAGCTGGGGAAGGGCACGCGGAAGGGGAGGGGCGATCGGAGTAGCATTGGTGAGAATGGCGCAGAATCCCGCCAGGGAAAGAAGAACGGACGTCCTCATACTGGGCAGCAGGAATTGGCACGCAACAAGGGGTATGAACCGAGCGAGTGGAAGGAATGAGCGTGGTATAAAGACTGGACAGGCCGGAGCCTAGGAAGAACCAAAGAAGGACACAAGTTGGAGGCGGAGGGATGAGGGCGAGTGGAGGAGTGAGGGGGTTTCAGTGCGATTTATTAAAGCTCGTGGGCCGCAGACTCCTTCCAGGTCCGGTTGGCGGGGGAAACGTGCAGGTGCGCGGAGTCACGTGCCGGGGCAAGTGACGCTCGAGGATCCTCCACCTGGGGTCGTAACGAGGCACCAGAACTACCTTCGAAAGTATTTCTACGACGCTTGTTATCGGCAGCAGCAAACTTGGGAAGCGAGCTGCAAAGGGGTGACCGGGGAGGACTCGGAGAACGGGGTGGATCGAGTAGTGATCTGGGGAAACTCTCCTTTATAGATTGGAAGAGGCAGATTCGAGAATAAGGGTACATTCACATTGATGAGCAGCAAAATGACGCATGAGAGTAAACTAGAGTACAAATAGTAGGGACTGACCTGCAGTCAAGAAGTACCGCCTCGGCGGCCCGCGTTGTTTGGGCGACGGACGCCATGCGCTTCGGCCAGCAGGCGTGAAAAAGGCGTACATATGGCGAGGTAGCACCAATCACAAAAGGACCTCTTGGAAGCAGAGCCACCCATGCTCGCCTTAACTCGCCATGAACCAGGATCCGGTCGTAGGGCGAGATCTTTTTGATGAAGTCTCAAGAGCCGCACCCTGGGCCATTTAACCAGGATGTAGTGGTCTCCACGCGGCGAGGCTATTCTGGGTGCAGAAGAAGCAGAAACGCAAACGTGTCCAAGACGAATTGACAGCCGTTGCCAACGGTCAGTGGCCTCCAGCCCGGTTAGGAGGACGCGGCAGTGGAAGAGCGTTTGGCTGCGCTTTTCGTCAGACAGGTTGTTTGGATGGCCGACGTCGAATTGCGGGTCTCACGGTTGCGGCGGCGGTCGCTAGCTGCGCTTGGCACTGTTTCACTGTGCCTGTTGAAGATCCGCTGCTGTCCACCAAACTCAACAGGCCGACCATGCACGACCAGCTCACCAGCTTCTGTCAGTGTGGCGAACCTCCTGGACGCTTTCTCTTGACCGTTCCTCCTCGTGCGGATACTGCGTTGGCATTTCCTGCGAGACCAATCATCGGCTAGCCGATCGACTGGTTAAAAGCCCTTCGTGATACCTGCAGACACCGTCAGGCTTCAAGAGATCCAAATTTGAATCTCAACCCAGTCCCTGTCGTGGTTCCGTCTCGCAGGACACAGTATGTTGGTCTTTGCCCGAAACGGCCTCTTCCAAAAACCCAAACGAGCTCCAGTTCGTGTGCAGCCTCGTCCCCTATTTCTCCAAGCAATCAGCGCCTCGCAAGTGTCCTCAAGCGCAATATGCTTGCCGGGTTCCAGAAACAACGTTTTGATTGCGATGTCCTACACCCGCTGTCATCCAAATTGCGATCACAATGCCATTCCCGCAAGCTGTTGCTAGCCCGAACATTTTGCGGGCGGTTTTCAATCAAATTGTGACGACGCCGAGAGGGGAGGTCGCAGCCGAGCGGTCATGTTTCGAGCGATCAAGGATGATCTTTCGAGATTTTTTATTAAGCGGGCGGTGCTGAGGGTCATTCTCTGCATCCTTCGATCCCCACAAGCTTCTCCACTGTATGATGGCATCATGAGCTGCCGAACACGACATTCTGCAAGCAACACTGCAGTCTCCCTTGCCTCGACAACGGATGAGCCGCAGGACGAAAAGCACGACGAGAACAGTCCCCGATGTTGTTCCGAGACGGCGTGAGGGACTGCAACATCGGAACTTCACATCGCCACTGCGCTTGAACCATGTGCTCCGGCAATATCTCAATGGTTTCTGTGCCACAATGGAAGGCTACCAGTCCGCGCCGTACGGATCCAAATGCTGGAAAAATCCTTGCACCGGCCACTTCAACGCGCCTGTCAGCACAAACTGACTTTCAGGCCCTGAATCATGGCCAATGGGGATGGTGATGACTTCAACGCATTGCGCGTCCTCTTACCTTCCCTGAGTGCAAAGCGGAGAATCTTGTAAGACACGCGCTCGCACATGGGCAGATTGAAGTGCAAGCAACAGTCGAGCATGCAACCATTCGAGCGTCAGTTCTGAGACCAATCACAAAACAAACAAAACACCGCCGTAGCAGCATAGCCCTCACAACACCAACTGTAATTTCACTCTCACAAAACCAACTGCAATTTCACGCTTACAACACCCACTGTTATGTCCCCCTTCCAACAGCAAAGCACAAGAGCACATTCCTCATCACCGCACACCCATCCACACAAAACCATTTCGTTCTCATCTCCGCTGTCATCAACATGTCCAGAGAGCGTCGCAACGCCCACTCCCTAAACCATCACACACACTTGCGTCGGTACATACCCGTGCCGGGCCTATATACGATGAGTGAAACTGCAACGCCCTCGTCCCCTCCATTCATGAAATCAAAGCCCCGACAAGTACCCAAATCTACAGCTCGTGACAAGGAGGAGGCTCATTTGCAATAGCACGGATAGACACAGGAACCCGTGTCAGGACGGACCATCTACAGACTCAGACTGTAACCCCCTTCCAACGGAAAAACCCATGCCAAATATACGGGTCAAGGCATACCCGTCCCTTTGTGATAGAACAGAGTACAGAAAGATGCAGGTATCCGAGCTAGAACTAGAACCAGAGATGGAGAGTCAACTATACCCACCCCTTCGTTACAAAATGAGCACGGGTAGATGCAGGTATCCGAACCAGAACCAGACACCAGAGTCAGAGTGCAACTCACTTTGCAGACTCCTCCATCAAGGAACCCACCCCTATCCCAAGTCCCGCAATCACCCTTCTCACATGCCGTCACGTGGTTAGTAGTAACAACTCACACCAGCTGACCATGATATTTGATCCTTTCATTTTATTCCAACGCACTCCGTACACTCACTGTAGCCGCATCCCTCATAGCCGTGTCAAATACGTACAAGGTAGAACATCTTGCGCGAACACAAGGACACCCTCTCGTTTCAATACTTAGTACAAATACCCATCTCCTACCCGTGCTATCCACAGTTCTTGGATCCGTGAGACAAATCACCAAAAAGCGAGAACGTACAAGTGCAGCAGCGACCACTCCTAAAAAGCTTCCTCTCGTCTCGCGTTACGCCCGCGGGCCATCCGCCATCATACCTCCATCCTATCGCACGCACACAACTCACAACAACTCGATCCGCTCGTCAAAAAACGTCCCATTCACCGCGCCGTTCTGGTCATTGCGGTCATTGACAATAGCTTGATACTACAGCACACCGTTAGTCCAATATCCTTCCCGCGTGACCTGCACTTTCACATCTCAAGCATCGACAGAAAGAAGCTGTACGTACCTTAAACCCAAAGTTCAAACACAGCGCCACAATCAATCCAACACAAACCACAATCGGGCCAAACTGATTATCAAAGTCCTTCGGACTCCTCTCCTTAATCAACTTCATCCTATACATATACATTCCCCAGCCCCACGCCAACGTAAACGCCGCAACAAGCGTATACACGACCGCAAGCACTCTCGCCACGTTATTTGCCTCGCCCGCCGCGTTGTAAAGGCCCATACTCAAACTCGCGAGTAGGACGCTGACGTGCTGCCATTTGATAAAGGTACGTTGGTTCGCGAGCCAGACTTTGGCTTCTACGCGGACGGGGCCTTGGTCCTTGATCCAGACACCTGGGTCGCGGATCCCGGGTGGGAGTTTGATTCGGCGCTGTTGTTGGTGGGCGCGGGCGTATTTGGATGAGGAGAATGAGGGGAAGAGTGAGCTGAGGCCAGTGGAATGCGAGAAGGGGTTGTTGTCCCAGACAGTTGCGTGCGCGCCTTCTTCATCCGAGTCTACCTCTTCGTTGCCCGTGCCAGTGCCGCTATCTTTGCCGCCGCTTGCTGGCGTGGTGCCGAGCTGTGAAAGCGACTTTGCTGGCCCTGGTATGCTGCCCTTGAGTATTGATTTGCCGGCTGGTGACCCGACGGGTGATGCGATGGAGGGTCGGAAACTAGGACTTGCACGTGTACCAAAGAGACTGCCAACCGCGAAGTCGTCCATTGCGGCCTTTGCTTTCCGTTCTTGTTCTTCCTCAAAGGCTTTTTGAGGTTCGCGTCGAATATCGCCCTCCATGTCGCTCAACCAGAAGGGAAAGCTATTAACATTATCTTCAAAGAGCGTGGCTACGCCGTGGACGAATTTCGAGAAGCGTGGTGCTTCCTTAACGAGGTGGGAGTTTTTGAGATCGTCGATCCATTCATACTTCTTCATGCCCTTGGTCTTGATCTCCAAGAGGGCGTAGGGGAATCTGTTGATCTCGCCTTTACGTATGCCTTTGAAGGGGTATTCCATCTGAACGTCGTCAATGTCCCGTCGATGCCAGTCTTCGGGGTCTCGACAAGGTCGATCCTCTTCAAGCGCATCCTCGCGGATGAGAGCTAGGTTTGTATCTAGTGATATCCTGACCCGACTGTCTCCTGGTATTTGGAAGGCAGTTCGAGTATAGTTGGCCCTTAGCACCGGCTGTAGTTCACTGTCTTTGATGAATGCCTGGATGTCATCAACAGCCTTCTGGAAGCCCTCAACCAGGTCGTGATTCTCTCCACTCCGACCCTGAAGTTTTTGAATGCTTTTTTCCATCTTGTATTGCCCTTCGATAAACTTTTGCACGTATTTCTCCTTGATCGGGAACCGCTGCTCTTCGCTAGCGTCCCCTTCCTTGATCACCTTCTTCTCGAACAGTATCTCTGGCTTGTCGGCGAGCTGTCCATACCACCGGAGGCGCAGCGAAGCGGGGTCTGGGGAGTGGTTGACCTTGTCTGTATACAGAGAGAACTTCGCGTTATCGAAATATATAGACGTGAGGGTAGGGTCACGCTGCGAGCCTTCGGCGACCTTGGAGGACTGGGGGTTGTACACGAGGACCGGGAGGCGGCGGAGGATGACAGTCTTGACTTCGAGAAGATTCTCAGGGTGCACCCAAACTGCGTCTTGTCAGCCCAGTATCGAGAACGGGAAGACGATGCTTACATTTTTGAGAATTAAACGTCTCGCCGCCAGCAACACTCTCCGTGAACGAGAGTGCTTCATGCGGCTTCCCCTCCAAGCTTTGGCGTACGAAAGAGTACATGGCAGACAGTCTGTATAGCAGCGGGGAGTAGTCCTCCTTGTTGAGCGGTAGGGCGGCGAGCCTAATTTGCAGGAAGGGTCGGAGCTTGTACGCATCGCCTCGTTTCCGATCGTGCTTCTTCGTAGCCTTGAAGAAGGCAGTGTAGTTGATTCTGCTGTATTTCTCCAACTCATTGACCTCCTTGGTAATGCCGTCCAAGTCTTTCTGCACCTCCTTCAGCAGCTTCTCCCTCTCCTCCGGCTTGATCTCTGGCTTCGGCGGCGTATCATCCTTGGAGGTCGACGCCTCGCCTTCTTGTGGGGTCTCAGACTTGATGCCTACAGCCAACGGCTCGAGCTTCTTCTCGCATGCTGTCGTCCGGTCGCGCAGCTTCTGGGAGGTCTCGGTCTGGAACTGATGGACCTTCTCCAATTGGACGTTGACGAGCTCGTCGACAAACGCGCTCTCGTCATCAGCCGTCCAGACGTCGTTGCCGTCGTCTGAGCCGCCATCGCCTTCCTTCAGCAGCGCTTTGAGCTTATCGTAGTCGACGTAGTTGCCCTTCCATGGCGGGTACACGCTGTTGCGAAGGGTGGTTCCGAAGCGCATGGCGGAGGCGGCGAGTAGGGATTAGATATGGAAAGAATGATGGTCTTGGTGCAATTGACTGCTCCCTACATCAGAGGACGGTTCAGGTGAAGAGGCTGGAAAAGCTTGAAATGAAGAACCTGGGAACCAAAGCATGGGCGTTGGCCCGAAGTGGAGCTGTGCACGCATCGAGGCCGAGGGCGGGCAATAGCTCCACTTCAGCCAATCATTGCCCACGTGTGTCACCATCCCACCTTCGCGAAAGCCGGAAAGCGTCACAAGCAGGCGCACGGGCCCTCACCATCGCATCGGATTTGCTTTTGGCATCGCCGTGCTACTTCCTCAAAGATTCTGTCTAAGGCTGCGACGAGATGGGCTCTGTCGTCCGAATTGAGTCAGCAGACTAGCTGTTTCTAACTTCACAACTCTGAAAACATTGGCATCTTTAGCCGGGATAATAATTACATGCGACCAAGATATTGGCACGCGACCGACGGGCTAGTGATTAATGTACAAAGTTCTACCACATCATGAGAATGTCCTCGTTCTATCTAATTGCTTCAATCTCAAGACTTTTCCTTCTCGGTCACAGCTCGCAATAGCAACATACCCCACAGGGTCGTCGGGCCTGATATCACCCAGCCGTATTCTCACATCTTGCAGTAACCGACTGCGGTCAATCGAGTCGAGCGTGCTTCCGCCAGGTGGAAGGTGTATGTACGGATTATCCCGAGTCAGGGACGAGATGTTGAGCGCAAAGTCGGGCGCTTTGCGAGTGAACTCCAGGACCAGACCAAATGCGCCGGCGAGGAACATGGCTGCGGTAGCGATGAATAATGCAGCAAGCCACGGCCGGGAGCATTTGAGCAAGGGAACGGTAACGCTCTCGGTAGCATTGATGGGTTGATAGAATGTACCGCCAAGGGACATGTTTCTCGGAGGCAACTGTTCGGGATCGATAGGTGTCGAGACGCCGGTGCTGAGCTTAGCAACACCAATCCCAGCGAGCCAAAAGCTATTCAAGAGCTGACTGAATGATGTCGCGAACTGCGTGTTTGTCAGATTGTGCAGTGCTAGATCCTCCCCCCAAGTGTTGGTGAAAGGTGAGCCTGGATGTCGGAAGTATCGTTGAAAGCCGCAAGGCGATTGCATGTTGGCCGCAAATGACGAATGGAAACCCTCCACGAAGATCCCCGCCCAGGGATACATGCCCATGGCAATTTCAGGTGCCTGGTGTGGCTTTATGGAGGGACGAATGCGGATCGCCGAACAATTCTGCCGTTGGCAAAAGACTTCGACCTCCACGTAAGACGTCTTCATGAAGCATGTAGCATTTGTGTAATGAGGCATCGAATCCATCGGGCCCCCATCTGTGCCCGAATAAGATATCCTTATAGATGTGCTATTCGAATCAGTCTCATAATTCTTCTGTCCATGGACGTCAGTGTCCATGGTTATTCCCCATGATGTCGATCGGCTTCCTACGTAGCCATTTGCGAATTTTGAAGTACCGTTCTCTCCAATGAGACCATAGCCAAGCTCCAGAGTAGGGCAGTCCAATGTCCAATAAGAATGTTCCATGTTGAATGTAGTGTTAGTCTCCGAAGATACACCTGACCAGGGGATCCCGATCAGTGAAGAGTAGGTGGTATTTTTCCGGGGCACCTCGCGCCATCCATCGTCGTAAAATGCTGAATTCGTAAGTCTCTCTATCATCGGGATTTTGATATTTCCCCACAGGTCCATTGGGGATATTTTGCTTTCCAAAGAGCTTGATAGCGCGGCGCCGAAAAACAATTGGGTGGAGTAAGAGGCTTCTGTAGATTCAGGCGCAATTTCTGATAGCGGAATCCTGTCTGCTGGCTCAAATACGGAATCCCAATCCATTGCATATATAGGCCGGGTTCGGGAATCGAGCCGGGCGTTATAGTCCAATACACGGAGCGAGGCTTGACCACCGATGGGGGAAAGAATCCACAAGCAAATGAGTGCTAGCCCCACAAACCCCATATTCCTGAACTTGAGTTGAGTGATAATGGTGGAGAATAGTCCACTGCTCCCAAGCAATTGGTCAAGGACTTTCATTCGCTCGCCATTTTCCAGTCTCCAGTGGGCAATCGCGTGCATGGCTTGACCGACAATGGCAGCGAAGAGAATTGGAAATATGGTAGGACCCTAACAACTCTTAGTTATAACGGAAACTTTTCCAAGAAGGGGATAAATACATATCGCGACGAATCCTGTAAAATAGAGAGGTGTGGGATTTCAGATACGGGCACTCCGTCGAAATATATCACCAATGACCCATATACGAAGAACATGGTCGATGTCATGATGACAACAACATCTCCCATACAGCTCAGAGCAGCAAGCCAGCCCCCACGGTGCAGTCCCTGTGGCTCGTCCGGCCATATTGGTACGGTTGGGTGCTTCTCTATTGTGGTCGTCTGGAGCTCACTCCCAGGGATTGTTGAATGATTGTCAGATGTCGGTAATGGCGGGAGGCTTCGATGTAGCTCTGCGTTACGCCTGAAACTGTGGCGCGGTCCGGATTCGGGGCCAGTGATTGGGGAGACATCTGCGTGGGACATACTGGCTCGACGTTTTGATGTTTGGAAACAGAGAGTATTCACCAGCAGGGCCCACCTGGAACAAATATCAGAGATAAAAATGACTTGCAAAGGCGGAACTCAGTTGTACCTTATCCTTCCTTTCGCGCATGAGGCACAGCAAAAGACCATATCTGATACATGACCAAGCGCTAACAGCTAGTGGGGGCCAGCGGCTGTGAGATTGTATGCATGGTTGTGGGTTCTCCACTCGGTAAAATAGTACGAGGACATGCCATGCAAGGCGAAAAACTAGTTGACCGGAATTGTTATTGAATTGGAAAGCGGAAAGCAAAAACCACCCCCATCACATTCCTCTTGACTTTAATCTGCGTGGTGTTGGAAGGCAACGGCATCAATCCACGAGGTCGTAGAGCGAGAGCGTTATGAGCCCCCAAGACTCAAGAAACCGTGCCGCAATAGAGCACCAACGCAGCGTTTAGACATATATTGGATGCCGCCAGTAGAAGAAGGCAGCGAGACGCGGTGTATCCCGAGGTCGTCTTTTGAAGCATGTAGCGCCGGAGATCTAGCGCGAACCCCGACGCACGGATGACAGACGGCCAATCATGCTCATCTACGTCTGCATCAGCCCAGAATGGGAAGGGAGTGCCCAGAAGCGCTTGAAGGTGCGGGGGAAAATCCGTAGGCGCTCTTTATAGCGAGAATGGACAGCGAGCAATTTTCAGGAAGGGAACGACCGTCATTTATGGCGTTGATCGACACAAAGAGCAGTCACAAAATTGGCACAGACAAGACAAATTCCCCAAGATCAAAACGAGCATTGCATGCGATTGGGATTGCATATCGGGAAGACCACCTCAAGTAGGTTCCGAAAACCCATGCGGAAAGTATATACATCGAAAGGAAGCCTCTGGCGACCTGAGGGCCTCGAGATTGAGCCAAGAGAAGCATTTGTAAAAACAGACACGGAATGGTCGTAGAAACTCTCACACGCAAGCAGATGTCCCGTTGGCCTGCATACCGAGATGTCTCCGCGAAGACCCCAAATGTCAGGTCATCTTCATGCGAATCGCTTAGTCGTCCCACTTTGGCAAATTGCTCATTGAGATAGGAGCTTGGACGTTCTCGGCGTATTGGTCTTGGACGTTGCCAGGCTCCTGGTAGTTGCAGACAGTGAACATGTTCATGGCGGCGATGGTTCCATCCTTGTTTGGGTTATTGGCGCAGTTGACGCTAGCGCAACCAACCTTCGTGGTTTTCTTCCAAACCATGGCAGTCAGATGGCCAACTCCTTCGAAGACATCCGGCATACCGTTAAGATCCTTCACTCCCCAATATCCTTGCATCTTAGGCAGCTCCCCCTTGTACCAGCTCTCAATGATACCTCCTGAGACGTTGAAGCTGTTGCCAGACGTGGCAAAGATGTTCTGGCCCATGTTCAGGCCGTCGCTTTCAAATTGGTGCTTGAATTCGCACTTGTTGGCCGACCATGCAGCAGCGCTTTCGACGGCGGAGTCCCAGACCAGTGGAGCAGCACCATGGTTGGCGCGAACAGCGTTGTGGTGATAGAGAACCATAGCCTGGTAGTCAGGACCGGATGAGAAAGTAGCTTGGATCGGTCCGCTCTTGTGAGCGCCGTTGTAAGCTGGAGCCGAGGAAGCCGGGGCCTTGCTAGACTGAACCGGGCTAGCAATGGGAGTCGGTGGAGGAGTGTAAGCTGGCGGCGGTGTATACACGGAGCTGGGCTTGGGTGCTGCCTTGGAGGACGGGGCCGGGACCGGGGCCTTGGAGTGCGAGTGACGGTGGCGTTGACCATAGCTCGGGACGGCAGCGGCGGTGGGCTCGGGGGCACCCGGAGTTACATAGACGGTGACAGTCTTAATCTCGAGGTCGACCTCAGTGATATAATATCGCTTGTCCAAGAGAGGAGAAGCAATGGCACCAATGGCCAAAGCGGAGAGGAGAATAGAGGATCGCATCTTGAAGTATTGGCAAGATATTGGATTGAATTGGGAACGGCGTTGATGTGGGAAGATCTCAGATCTTTCGGTGTGATGGCGGATGTAGTACGGCTAGGCGTACTGACGGGACAAGAGCGAATAGGTCGAGGAAAGGACAAAAGAGTGTGGTCCTGTGGAAACGAAGTCGCACAAGAAGATCGCAGATCAACAAAAGAATGTGGGTGAGGGAACAGAGTGGTGGAGAGAAGAGTGAGGGCTGCCAGGAGGTTTTATCAATCGGACTAAGATTAGGCGAAAAGGCTTGCGGACATGAAACACATCATCCAGACGCACAGGCACGGCAGAAGCAACAATTTCTCGCGGAGGCTGCATGGCGGCGCTGGGAGCACAGCTGACGGCCAAATCTTATTATGATTTGATGAGCGTTTCTAATTCGCGCCCGCCTAGACGATTGCATGCCAAACTAGGAACCGAGTGCCGATTTCCTGGAGAGGATAGCTCGACGATGAAAGTCTCTCGGCGTCCGGCTCTCCTTTCTCGATGCACACATATGCATACTTGGATTCTGAGTGAGCGCTAGGGCCCATCGCTGCAGGACTTTCTAAATCCTCGTCGAGGCAGCAGAGATCTGACAAGCTGATGGTCAGCCCGCCGTGCTCGAGCTCGCTCGAGCAGGTTTGATGAGTCTCGTGAAGGACTTCGGGGAGTGTTTGTTTGATGAGAAAGCGGACGTGGACAGGGGCGAGGCGTCGACGGGTTGCTTCAGGTTGAGATGATGGCGCCGACAGCTGCCCCTGATTGGTGGTAAACGGACGTCGTCGAGATCGGCACTGGGGTTGTTTTCTGGTCACTGGCGGGGTCCCGAAAGCTTGGCAGGGGCACTGGCCTAAATGCGGAAACGGCAACCGGTCATGGGCCCCTTCATCTCGCACAGGGCGCCTTGTCACTTCAACTCGGCCAGACACAAAGCCAAGACGTCACCGTCTGCGACCATCACATCTGCCTCGGCGCCTGGCTTTGGACTGCCGCAGGGGGACTTGCGCCAGTGGCATCGTGAGCAAATTGTCGAGATGCTTCATGCACCGCTGGAGCCTGAGGCAGAGGACTGTCCTGGGCAGCACGGTGCTTCCTGACGCGGTCTCTCACGAATGGTCGGAGAGCAGGATCTGGAAACCCAGCCGAATCTGAGATTGCGAGATCCTCCGGGATAGTTCCACACGAGCCGACATGTCACACATCACGGAGTTCCATTCGCAAATTTACCACACATGGGTTCGTTCATGCTTGTTCCCATGCCGTCCCGGTGCTGCCTTTCAATACGGAGTCCAGTTAATATCACCTACACTCTTTTGTCGTCAGTCATACCCTCTGAAACACTTCGTCATTTAACAAACCTTCACTATCTCTGAATCCGTCTCATCCATGAGAGCATGGAAGCATCCTCTCCTCGGACAAAAACTATCTTTGCTCGAAACTGCACCTCTTGTCGCCACCATCCTTCATACCAGAGTCTGGATTCCAGGCTTGAGACAGCCCGGTGAACAGCATAGTGTCCGTTATCGGGTGTTGAGCCTGAGGCAATTTTGCAGGGCACCTGAAAAGTTCATGGAAAAGGCATACAAAGGCCGTTATTTTTCTCGCTGAATGGCCACCACTCATGGAATGCAGGTACGGCTGTCGCTCGACGTTCTACTAACCGCTGTCGTTGGTGTCGACGCACCACATAGACCCGACGTTTCCTCTAATGCAGGGGGAGGATTTCCGTGCCCAACAAACACGTCTCCGCGTCGAAACTTTTTTGTCGATCACGGCAGACAAGGCATAATAATCTTCCCCCAAAGTTTCGAACAGGAACAGAACAACCTGACGTCTCGAAACTTATCGATATGCTGATAAACATCCTATCACTCTAACAGTAGATAGAGAGCCGTGAGCGCTTGGCGCCGGGCTAGAGTTGCCATCCATGGATGCGCGTGGCCAGCGGGTACGAAAAACCGGGTCCCTAAATCCGTGTTTTTGGTCGTCCAGAGTCGCAAAGTATCAAAAGTCCCGATTTTGTTTTCCTTTGCTTTCCAGGAGAAGTGGACTGAATCATGCCGTAGGCTCGCTTTCGCATGCACAGTCATTATTGGTGCCGGAACCGCCCTCAGATCGTGAAGCCGCCACTCCGCCTACACAACTCGAAAGCTGATATCAATCATGCGCTGCAAGTCGTTTCTATCATCACTTGCGCCACACAAAGGCGATCGGTGTGTCTGGTCCAACAGCCGTTGTTCGATCCAACATCTCTGTGGTAACACCCAGGCTCATCTGCCGACTCTGTGCGACAAGCGGCTTTCCCGCATTATCCTTTCAGGAAGACATCTAGGGGTGTATCGACCCTAAAATCACCAGCGAGTTCCAACTTTGCCCAAAAACGTCTGACAGCTAGCGATTTCCCTAGTTTCGGGTCTAGAACCTTCAAGAAAGTCGAACGCGTCCGAACAAGGCCAAGCTAAAAATCTCCAACCCATCTCAATGGAAACTGAGCTGACCTCCACACTCAGTCCTGTTTCTCCACCATTCCAAGGCGATCTGGATCCATCGTGCCTAGACAGCGCACCAATATCAGAAACCAGACTCCTAGTTCAGCGACCCGTGATTCCACACTCCAGTTCCAGAGCCTAAAACACTCAAGATGTCCCTTTACAGCCGCTGTCACACAAAGCCACACGACTACGCCGCACCGCTTCCCAAAGTCCTCCCCACCCTGAATATGCACTGAAGTGGCGAAGGCCGGGAATCCTCCCGATCCTTAAATCCCACCCTTAATCCCACCTCCTCCTACACACCTTAATCCAATCTCCGCTTTCGCACGAAACTCCGTACTCTGTCCTCTTCACTGTACAGGAGGAGGGACCTCACTTCCACGTCACTGCTCAGTCCTTCGTTCAAACGGACGTGTAGCAAGTCGTAGAACACAGTGACGATTGGATTGTAGATGTAGAATGTGTGCGACTAGAGTTTCTGGTTGAGGCAATATGTTTTTCTAGAGCACTGTGGAGGTATCAACTAACCAGTTCGGCCCCAAGCCGGAGTGCTTACTTCTGACACACAACGAAATCTATTTAAAACACCATTGGGAATCGGTGGCCATGTAGGCCTCGTTGCCTCCGGATTGTTGAAAGAAGTATCGGCAATGAAAGTTGAATCGCCCGTCTTAGGCGGTCTTGGGGTAGGAGACCCCGTTGGGACCATATGCTCCCCAACAGCGCCGTGCGCGGTCTATAAAACAGAACATGGAACAGGGATATAAGACTCCCAGCCGCTCCCATCCGATATATTGAGCAGCAGAAGCATCATTCGCGCTCCCTTTGGAATCCCACACAACGCCTCCCGTTTTGAAGCGTCCTCTTCTGAAAAACTTCTCACCTGACCTCCTCGATGCTCTCGTTCAGACTCTGCATCCCCATCTCCAAGTCATCCCGGCATGCCCCCTGCTCACACACCATAACACCCTCCTTCTCCACATTCATACTCCCAACCAGCGCATTCCTCTTCCTTAACCACTCTCCAACCCCCCTGCCCACCCGACTCACCGTCCCCAGCCCCTGCGGTCTACCCCTCCACCTCTTCAACCACTCCTCGGCTCTCTCCCCCTCCCCGGTAATCACACAATGCCGGACTCCCAACTTGCCCACCACAACCGCATCCATCATCCCCGCAAACAAAAACGGATGCTGCATAATCTCGGCCTCAAACGCCGACGCCGTATCCCTGGCCTTCTTACTATACCCCTCATTCTCCAGCAGCGCGCCCAACCGATCCAGATTCCGCGCACTCACCCCATTCGTCCCAGGCTCCGCGTTATCCATGCCGTCTTTAAGCCGCATGATCAGATCAGCCTGGTTTTCCGGCGTGCTGAAGAAGCCGAGATGCTGGCTATCCCAGAACAACCGAATCTGCGTTTGCTGCAACTCATCCGCCCAGGCAAGATACGCATCGTTGAACGTGGCTTCGTAGAGATCTGTGAGTCCGGATATCAGGTATGCGTAGTCGTCCGCGAACCCCGGGACGTCGCCGGGGCCGTTGCGGTACACGCGGATTAAGGTTTTCGTGGTGGGGGAATAGAGTTCTTGTTTGATGAACGCAGTTGCTTTTTCGGCTGCCGCGAGGTAAGCTTTCGAGTTCTCGGGGTCGGAGGTTGAGAGTGCAGCAGCCGCACGGGCGAGGGCGCCAATGGCAAGGCCGTTCCAAGAGCAGACGATTTTGTCGTCGAGGGCGGGGCGGGGGCGTTCCTTGTTTCGATGCTCGAGCAGCTTTGCTCGGCCTGAGGAGAGGATTTGAGAGACTTCTTCGACCGAGAGGGCGAATTCTCGGGCGAGTTGTAAGGCGTTGGATTTTATTGAGAGCACGTTTTGGTTTATGAGTTCGTCATGCGCGTCGTGCTCGGGGCTTACGTTGCCTTCGTCTCTGACGTTGTAGTACCGCGCGAGGATGTCGGCGTCCCGGTCTCCGAGGACGGTTTGGAACTCCTTAAGTGTCCAAACGTAAAAGGCACCTTCGCGCTTCTCCGCATCGTGAGGTCGATATAATGAGTCGGCGTCTTCGGCAGAGAAGAAACCCCCATTTGATGCGTGCATCGGCGGAGAGGTGAGGTAGGTCGCAATGTCGTGCATGGCTGAGAGAAATTTGGCGTCCTTGGTGAGAAGATATGCATCGAGGTAGACGGGGAGGAGTTGCGCCTGATCGTAGAGCCTGTCCATGTAAGTTTCTGATGCAACTAACTACAAGGTAAACCGACTCACATCTTCTCAAAGTGTGGCAAGTTCCAGTCACGGGTGACAGAATATCTGGCGAATCCATTGCCAATCTGGTCGTGGATGCCGCCGTCGTTCATTGCGCGCAATATCGACAGAACCATATCCCGGGCATTTTCGCACTCCTTTGTTCCGATAACATGGGACACTGTACTTGGGTACTGTCCCAGCTTCAGTAAAAATGCTAGGTTCACTGGAGTAGGGAATTTGGGAGCCCCTTGAGGGAAGCCCGGATACACTTGGTCGAATTTGGCCGCGAAGTGTTCGTACGCCTCGTCCAAGAGCTCGAGATCCAGCCCCTCCGCCTCTGCACCTTCTGACCGGCTGACAGTTCCGTCCTGTGCGAATTCTCGTAGTTGCGCAGTTATCTCCTTGGCCGAATCCAAACACCTCTGTTGTTGATTCTTCCATACGTCCCTGATCTTCTGCAGTATTCCAACGAAGCCGATATGATCCCCCATAGCCATGGTTGAGCCTGGTCCAGGCCAGTACGTCCCGCCAAATATGGGCTCGAGATCCGGAGTGATGAACACGTTGAGGGGCCAGCCGCCGGATCCGGTGGTAGCTTGGACATAGTTCATGTATATGCGGTCGACGTCGGGCCGCTCTTCGCGGTCGATCTTGATGGGGATGAAGGAGGAGTTGAGGATAGAGGCGACCTCAGCATTCTCGAATGATTCGCGTTCCATAACGTGGCACCCTGTCAGAGAACGTGTCAGCCCCGTAGATCGGGATTGTGCCGGGCTTTGGAGGTAGTTACAGTGGCACGCGGCATAGCCAATACTGACGAACAGCAGCCTATTCGACTTCTTGGCGAGCTCTATAGCTTCTGGTCCCCACATCTGCCATGCGACTGGGTTGTTCATATGCCCGCGAACCTGGCGTGTCGCAATCAGCCTTGCTGTGCATTCCTGGCGGGAATCGCACATGTAACTCACGTACGGACTCCTGCTCTCGCCCAGCCGGTTGACGAGCTTCAGATCATCGCCCGTCTCTCTAGCCACCTCCGACATGTCCCTAACGTCCATCCTCAGAATTTGTGTGTGGAATCTGTGTAGCGCAGCGGTGGTCGAGAGGCGAGAAGGTGGGGGGCCCCGCAGTGGCAGTCGAGCGAGTTGTCTGGAAGGAATATGATTAGCACGCGCAGAAGAACACGGTCCCCGTAATCTATAACGTATGGCCAGAGGCATGCAGCAGTCTGATGATGTGGGTGGCAAGTTGCACCATTTTTGTGCACCTGGACAAGAAGTGAGGCCGAGAGCTTGCTCAAAGTGCCCCTCCACCCAATCCATGAAACTTGAACCGATAAGGCTGAAGAGATTGGGTTCCTATTGGCCGGATAACGTCGGACCCTGCGGAATGCCGCGTCCCTGCAACTAGCGTGGTCGCGCATCAAACCTCCGCGTGAATGTCGACATCCTCAACACCCTCATCATCACTTTTTGATTTCATCTTGAATAACTCGAGTCTACGCCTAGTGCTACGCCACACTGGATGGAGCATATGACCTGATCCCTAATGGACTTCGCCGCTACAACCCGGAGAGTTTCGAGATTGTGCACGATATTGCGCAGAGAGTATAATCCTATTTCCATATTTATTGCTCCGGTATTCATCTGAATAGGCTAGAGTTGTTCTATTTGTATGGCTATATAAACTGGAAGGAGCTGTAAGGCGAATACTCAAGGCTAAGTAAATCCTAAGGAAATGCTACCCACTTCGTATGCACAAGGCCGCTTTCTGTACCTAACAGTCCTCTTTACCTAACAATGATATCTCAAAGACCTCTTCTACAAGACCTCCCTAAATATACGCATTCCGCAGCAAATTCCTCAAGGTTTCCGAGCTCTTGACGCTGACAGTCAGAACACCTCCCACCATCTCGACCTGACGCTCCGTCTCCAAGGCTCGTCCATAGCGACAGGCATAACATCCGCCTTCTGCGCTAATAAACAATTTTGGGAAACCCACACATAGAGAATATCTGTACTCCTGCGATTTCCACGAACAGACCTACGCTTATTGGAACATCCCAGTGCTCGTCCATCCAATTATAGGCCACCAAATTCTTCAGCTGCGTCGGCAGCAGCTCAATAAAGTCTGACATCATTCCTGACCTATTCGATAGCAAACCAATTTGCTTATTGCAGGCCCGCCACAGAGAAAGAAATTCAGCCATGGCCGTTTCGACATACAATGCCGACCGGTACGACCGGATGTATTTTCGTACCAATCGGGTGAAGTACCTCGCCGAGATCTGCGATCCTCTGATGCCGTGTCTCTGGATCATTCCTCGAATACCAAGGCGCAGGTAGTTCATCAACTAGGGGATTTCCTTTGCCCGACGATTCATGACTGTATACTGTTTCCACTCCTCCAATTGATACGATAGATCAAGGCCAAGATCTTCGTATATTGTTTTCCATACCGCCATGATGGATTGCTCTTCAGCTTCGGCATGGCCGTGGACTATTCCATCGTAGTGGAGTTGGAGCCACTTTTTCGAGTGAATGGCCTTTGTCGCCATGTCAAGGACAAGTGGCAAGTAGATGTCGCTTAGTTCTACCGAATCGAGGCTTCTGTTGCGGGCGAGTCCAGAATCGTCGGGCGATGGACAGTCGGCGAAAGTTGGACTCCAGATGTAGGTCATTTTCGAGTGGAATGTCTATAATCGATGGTACGTGGTTCAGAGTTGGGACGTAAAGGAGATCTTGGGGAGGACTTAGACGTCTGCATGGCGAAACTTGAGGACAGGAAGGGGCTTATATACCTGGATGCAGAACAGCGTTTTCTTTATGAATTTTCTGATTCCTAGTTCAACCATGTTTCTCCATCATGCAACCCCCTTCTAGGTTTTGATTCCACGGAACCACTTAGTCTGAGGACCACAACTTATCAGCTTGGCAAGCCAATCAAACAATTATAGTGTAAATGGCATGCATTTCCTTGGTTCTTGTAGTATAAGCACATCGGAGAAAATACGAAGATCAGTAGGCGAAAGGGAGCTGATAAATCCTAGCTTGCTAATACTACTAAAGACGAAAAATCTTGAATAATCAAAATTCTACTATCACTACACGCCGGCTCATTGAATTCTCACAGATGATCCTCGAACCCTGGTCCCTTCTAATTCCGTCTGCTACATCTACCTCCTCAACAGCTTCTCTAGCAACACAAAGCTCACCAAAAATTCCATGCCACTAAACGCCGTCATCGCACCTGCCTGTCTTAGAAAGCTCCTTGCAAAACTCTTAACAGTGGTCTTCACCAGTTCAGTAAACCCGTCGATAATACTCGCTGAGACCTGAATTATTTTGATCTGCGCTGCAGAAAGTGGTAGTTGCGATAAGGCTAGGTCTGCTGCGGTGTATTTGTTGATGATATTGATGCAGATGGAGATCCCTGTACACCCACCAAGTGTTCGGAACTGCGCTATACCGCCCATTCCTACTGCTAGAGCAGCAAGGTCCACGTCAGTAACAGAAACACTCATCATCTCAGCCTATGATGAAGAAACTTACCCAAGTACTCCGGCCGAAACACCAACACAGCACTCATCACCGTCGTCGCCGAACTCGTCCCCAACTCCAACCCCAAAATAGCCTCGAACCCATACCCCTTCACCTGAAACCCGCTCGCAACCGTCTGAAGCTGCATCATCAATCTCATCCCCAGTATCTGCAGGACCGCCTCAAGAACCAGAAGAGAGAAAGGCAGAACATGTTTCTTGTGCATCAGCCCCCCCGTAAACCCCAACCCTACACTCATACACAGCGTAATCGGCAACAAGCGATATCCCGCACCGCTCGTGGAAGTCATGTGTACGACCATGAACATCTGTGGTAGCGCCACGACGCTCGAATACAAGATCCCGCCAACCTAGAACGCGGCGAAGAAGAGGGTGAGACAGAAGCGGTTTGTTAGGACGATCTATGGAAGGATAGGCTCTTGGAGTGTGGAGCGCGAGGCTTGAAATTTGGACCAGAGGATGAAGGATGTCCAGAAGAAGAGGGAGGTGATCAGAGTGGAGAGAACGAGCGGGGAGGACCATGAAGATCCGATGCCACCTTCTTCCAGAGTGGTGAGGAGGAGGGCCGAGGCAGCCAGGAGGAGGAATGTTCCCAGGATCTCGAGGCGGAGGAAGGCTTTCTTGGAGAGATGAGGTGCTTCGGAGGGGTTGGCGTAGGGAAATGTTGATGGGATTGCGATGTAGATGAATAGGAGGGCGAGAGCACCGAGTGGGCGCTGGGAGAGTCAGCTTTTGGTCGGTGTAGAGAAGGTACAGGCGGTACTTGAGCCAGAAGATCCATCTCCACGTTGTTTATCACCAATGAGCCCTCCCAGGATCGGACCTAGGAGGCCTGAAACAGCAAAGACAGACGAAACGATAGTTGCGTAGAGAGCATATTGCGCCGCAGTAACCATCTCTAAAAAGATAACAAAGACCATGGAGTAGATGCCACCACCACCAATACCTTGAAAAGCTCAGAATATGATTCTACATACTTGTTGATTAGCTAGAGGCCACTTGATATGTTATGGGAAAGAGGAGAAGTATTACAGTTGAGTCATCGTCTGCGCAAATCCGCAAGCCAAGGACGCAATGATGAAGATAAACAAGTGACACGGAAGCCATCGTTCTTCGGCCAAAGATATCACTCATCTTTGCAGTGATGATAAGAAACGCTGAATACTTGTGAGTATGGGACAGTATCTATGCTCAAACACAACGCAACAATGTCTTACCAGTATACGTCAGTAGATACGCATTAGCCATCCAGCTACTCTTATTAAACCCCTCTAAGTCATTCATTATTGGCACCAGTGCCGTTCCCACAATCGTATTCTCGAGCGTCGAAAGAAATAGTCTAGTGCAAAGACTGCATCTCATTAGAATTGATACCGGGGACATGCAACCGGGTCGCAAAACGTACGCAAAATTCAACAGCTGTAGTTTCCAAGGAGACAAAAACATTCGTGAAGGATACACAGTCCAGATCTCACTGCCAGACTCATTCGACTTGGATGCATTATGCTCATTTTTGGACTGCGTGGTGTCGACATTTACAGTGAGTCCGGAGCTTGTTTTCTCGGTTGCGGTATTCTGCATTGTGGATTTTATTGCGTTTTGTGGCGCTCAAAGTTAACCAAAAGCTGGACTGTGGGAAAAAATTCGCTGCCATTGATACGAATCCATTGATATGCTCCATTCTGACAGATCGGCCGAATGCGCGGTTTGCGCCGTCGGGCGTACTGATAGGGCCAGTTGGCGGAGGGTCAAGGAATCGTGACAACAGGAATATGATGTCGTGCGTAAAGTTGAAGCAGAAGAATGTCCTGGTGCTCGGTGGAGTGTTCAAGGAAATAATTTCTCCACCTTGGGATGCGATGATGGCGGAGCGGGAGGCGTAGCTGGTGTGGAAGAGAGCGGGTATTGGGGGGATGTATCGAATGCGCGCGGATTGTTGGGTGTGCAATTGATTTTGGTAGTGGAAGATTTCCAGGAAATGGGTTCGGGGTGCTGGAGTGGCGAGGTTGAAAATTCGCGTTTGGATTTCAGAGTGGAGTTTAGAGAACATATAGAAAACGTAAGGTCCACGCCGGTGCTGTAGAGAAAGGCATGTGAGTTTGGTGGTTTGGACATGGTGTTGGTAAGGTGGGTAAATGATGCAATTTCAAGGGTGGGAAACCATATCGCGCGGATGGACTGTGTTCTTTTATGTCGTTGCCTAACCGCATGCATTGGTTGTGCCTGGCCTTGTTGGAGAAGGCGCTGTCGTGAAAGGGCAAGTGGGGTGTGGTATATGGATGGACGGAAGTACCACCCGCACATTATGCGAGCAAAGAGTCGAATGGGTGAAAACAAAATCAGGGGTTTTGGTGGACTGGGACAGATTAAATAAACATAGGTGACTAGGTCCTCTAACCCTGGTCAGGATCCGCGTACTGTTACAATTCAGAGCCAGAATTGCCATCCAATACCTAATCTTCCAGTGACACTATCACGGAAGAACAGAAGACCTATGATATTAAAGCATAAACCATAAGAGCGCCCACAGAATGAAGAGCTGTGACTGGTTGGCATAGCTGAAATAAAAAGTGGGTGATTGCATATTCCGACTGTTGCTGGAAGCGGCCTGCTGTTGTCATTCGGAATCAACACTTCTGACCGATGTCTGTAGCCGTCTAGCCACTACGGGTTTTTGGGTCCGTCCCACCAAAATCCCATAAAGGTAGCGGGCTGTTGAGGCGTTGTCGGATGCGACCTTAGCTATTCGAACTGTCGAGCGAGGTCGCCGGAGGATCCAGTAGATTTTGGAGGTATCACCTTCTATGCGGAGGTTTGAAATTAACAAGGCGCGGTTTGGAGGTATCTGTGGTGCCACCGTTCGTATTTCGGGCTCCAGTTGCAGCTGTATCGTCTGAATTGGAGGTACTTTCGTTGGACATATTGATTCTTCTGGGCTTATATGGGGTAGCAGTTTTGAATACGCAAAGTGTGAGAGCGAAGAAAGAGATGCGTTGAAACATATAGAGATGTTGCGGAAACGGAGCGGGTGGAGCTTGAATTTATAGGAAGCGGTTGTCTGACGGTGCGGATGGCCTGGATACGAAGGAGATAATACGTGAGGTGAGTCAAATTTAACCATGGTAGAGGTCTGGAAAATGCGCCCAAGTGAGGTGAATTTTTTTAATCTTCTAATGAAGTGAGAGAGAACAGCAATCCAAAGCAGAATTGGACCAAATACTTCAAACTTACCCGGGGTTCCAAGCACAGCAGTAGGGAAAAGCTCTGGGGCTGATTCGCGTACCAGAGATAATCTATGAGAGAATGATAGGAACGCATCATGGCGCTACACCTTGGTTCGGTGAGAAGATTCACGTCGCTCGCTCCTGGTTTGGCATGGAACCCACTGCAAAGCTCCCTCACCGAATTCATTCACCCCCCACGCCAAGCCCCGCCATCGCCGCACCTCCGCCTGCCGCCAAGTTCGCTAGCCACTCCATCACGCACGGTCAACCCTGGCCCCATATATAAAGCCCTCCCACCTGCCGCTTCCAAAAATCATACTTGTGAGTGCCCAACACCCCACCCCAAAGGTGGCCCATCTTCGCATCGGACATATTGCTAACATGAATAGACCTTCTTGGGATCACCAAGCTCAAGCATTTGGCTGATCAGTGAGAATCTCCTGCATTGCACAGCGCGGAGAGGTTTTCGCTCGAGTGTGCTTCGGCACCCTCGCTGGGGCAATTTTTGTTGGTCTGCCGAACGGCAACATTACTTTTCATTGATTCATTGCCGCGTGCGATGGTTTGAGGAAGAGGGTTCGCGTTGTGCTTTGCATAGGGTGTGTGGGTAGACTGAGCACGTGGGCACGTGCGAGGTTGCTCTGGCTGCTCTCTCGGTTGTCGTGCGCGAAGCATCTCGCATGGGGATTGTCAACGCTCCTCTATTGTCGTGATCTTGTGACCATTCACCAGCATTGATTGTGTAAGGCTGTCATGCTGTCTGATAGCTCTCTTTGAGGTCCTCTAGCAGGCGAAACTTCGCAGAGGATGCGCCGTTTCAGCACTGCTGGATAGCTACAATCACCGCCAGGGAAGACCATTCCAAGCTTGTCTCTTATTGGATATACACGTGCACATACTTAGATTGAAGTCTGGGAAAGACCAAGATGGTACCACGGGCGTTGATGAATTCTTGTACAAAATCCGCTAGCCTCACGATTGTACAGGAAACATATCCAGCTTCTCGTTGGAGTTTAGAACTATATATGCACATCTATTCAATGCTCTGCCGTATCCCAGGCCGATGGCCACCCTGTCCACGCCAGTATGCATTATGGCAGGCCCTGGCAGGCAACTTCCTGTCTAGCTTCTTGTGTTCCTCGACGTTAACTCGAGCAGGCATTGGAGCGGTGGCTCAAGTCACCTGTGCACGGGCGGACTTCTTTATGAAGATAATCTTGCACCTGCCAGCCTTCACCCGCCTTTCTTCATGTCCTCCGGAGAAGTCTCCTGCGTGGGGATCTCCGCTTCTGTGTTATCCTCCTCGTCAACTTCATCTTCCTCTCCACCATCCTTAGCGGCCTCTAGTGCTCTGTACTTTCTCTTCTTCTTCTTATCCGCACTAGCCTTCTTCTTGCTCTTCAGCCTCGCCTTGACCGCCGTCCGGCTCTGGTCCCCCAGCTCCAACTCCTCAATCCTTTCCGCCAATATCCTCCTCGCAATCTTCCTATTCTGCGTCCGCGACCGCGTCTCCTGACACTTGATCACTATCCCCGTAGCCAGATGCTTGAGCTGCACAGCGGAAGACGTCTTATTGATCTTCTGACCCCCCGGCCCGCTACCTTTCAAAAAGTTCTCCTCGATGTCGGAATCATGGATAGCGCGGCGGGGAGGGAGTTGTTTCGAGGCTTGCAGGGCCGTCGAAGTGAAGGGTCGCGCTCGAGCGTGCGCGAGCATGCCATTATGGAGGTAAGAGCGGAGGGTGGGCAGCCGGACGAGCAGCCAGGACGACGACGAGGGTGGCATTAATGTGGTGGGCAAGGTTCGGGAGTTATACTCTGAGACAAGGGTGGCTACACGCACATACACATGCACATGCTTTACAAAGGCATAGGCACAGCCGGGGCTAATGCACGGAAGGTTCGACGGACGAGATGAGGAGAATTACCGCTTGGGTTATTGCATTACAGCCGATCCCATCTTGCATCGCATCTGCATCGCATCATGGAAACGGGGCGTGCAGGCGGCGGGCCGGCGAGGCCGAGTGACGAGACGAGAAACGGCGCGGAGCTTGGGAGCAGGCCGCTGGCAAGTCACCTGCGGATTCGGAGCGGGCAAAATTTCCGAGCAGCGTGCAGCCGTCTGCCCCTTCGGAAGTTCGCGCGTGTGGCCCATCCAGACATGATTGTCAATTGAACCTCGGATCGCACCGCCTCAGCTGCTGCGTGGTCGCAAATTCTGCCGTCTGTCTCCTCCTTAAATCGCATTCTCCTCCAGGAGACTCTCGCCTTCACCATGCTCGACTCCATCACCATGTCCACGCTCGTGCTGCTCGGCACTGCCGCCGCGCTCCTCCTCGCCGCGACCGTCTACCCGTCCAACTTCCTGCGCTGGCTGCAGCGCAAGCGCTACCAGTACGAAGTCACATTCTCGCTGTACATGTTGACCGCGACCGAGAAGTTCATCTTCAGTACGTCTGTCCCTCAAACTCAAATCACATCCGGAGAACCCACCCCTATCCGCCTCCACCTCCTACCCAGCATACCGCACGCAATCGAGGAAAGGAACTAGATGGCTAATATATACCGTGTCACAGACTCAATACTCTTCCTCCTGCTCTCTCTCCTCATCATTGCCGCATCCCTCTACCTTCCCGAACACATCCACATCATCCTAAATCGGCTCTTCTACTACTGGTCCGGTTCCGAGGACTCGCTCGCCGACAACTCGCAACAGGTGCTGACCAGCACGTCCAAGGTGCTGAGGGACGCCGCGACCTCGTTTCTTGGAATGCCGCCCGCTGGCGGTCTTGCCGGGCAGGGCAGAGGATACATGACGCCGTAAAAGGAGGTGGCGATGGCAACGCAGGACAGGGGAGGGCCTTCTGCGTCGGTCCACGCGCCAGGGGAGTTGATTTGATTGTATTTGGCGAAGGGCGGTTTTTTCGTCTCCGGGACTATGGATGGAATTTGGCAGGCAGCGACGCGATGCGATGCATCCTCGGAAAATGTCGGTATATAAGAAGCTGGGGCGAATAACAGACGTCAAGCGAGCGAGCGAGTCCACCTGCAAGTCGTCCAAGCGATAGTACCCATTCCCCGCATATGCCTGTCTCCAGTGCTTTGCTCCTTCTTTCCCGTACGTATTACCGGCTGGTGTGTATCGCTTGGGAGAATGCGCATTTGGCCCCAAAAGTCAGCAAGCATGGCTGGCATGGCATGGCATGTCCTGGTTTGGGATGGCTGCATATATCTTCAGGAGCAGTTGTGATAATGGCCGGCATGGCATGGTTGTGTTGTGGTTTCGGCGTTTTACATGGATAGGAGGAAGGATCGAGGCCATGGATCCGTGGCATCACATCGCATCGCATCGCAAAGAGGCTCAGGACGGGCCGTGCCTCTGCGGCCTGCTGGTTCGCATGCATATAATCCACTTAGACCTTAATCTTAATTCCTTTTCCTTGTCCATGGAACAACGGCATATCGCTCTTTGCTGTCGCGGTGAAAAGCCGTCCGCCGTCCCTCGCCCTTAGCATTTCGACTGGGCGTTACTATACCATGAGGTCATCATGGATAGGCCGGTTGGTACCTCCTGCCTTCTCGGCATCACTTTGCGTTTGTGTGACCTCCCAAAGCGGAAAGCGCTCTGCTTGCCCACAGACAATATCACCAGAGGGAACGTCCGATCAGTTGAAGACGGAAACATTTGATATCTGCTTCTACCTAACTAACTACCGAGCTATTTGGAATATCAACCGAACCTTCCCTTCCAGCGGTGATACGCGAGCCTCCGGATCCATCCTCCCGGGCATGATAACGCAGCGTCGATCGGCATAATTCAGCGCAGGGGAGAGAAACGACACGACGACAAACGACCGACCGACGACGCAGAACCTCGACCTTTCCCCAGATACTCATGAACGACAACACCGTTTGCCTGCCTAATAGGGAACAACACCACCGAAGCCTCCATTGAAAATCAAAGAAATCCCGCGCAGACGCCTATATACCCTTTGCCGTGACCGTACATATATCCTCCATTATCCTACATACCGGGGGAAAAATTGACAGTAGGGAAAGATTAAAGATTGTGAGTTGTAGCTCAAAGGAAAGGTTTTTGTGGGCGTATCCTACAAGACAGACCTCTGCTGACTCTCAAACTTGTGACTTGCGCAATCTTGTTCGGCAGATCCAGTCGACGGCACTCAGGCTCCAAACATGACCCGAGCGGCGTCCTCGAGGGCGGTGGGCGTGTAGTTGTTGCAGGTGATAAGGGCTGGAAACTCCTGCATTCCCTCTTCGTGGATCTGGCTCGTGGCGCCGTTGGTGATAAGGAGTAACAGCAGTGATACACTGACAAGTGTTCGATCCTCTTCGACCCTCTTGGTGATATCTCGAGCAAACTTTGTCTGTTCGTCGTAGCCGGCAGCGCTCTGTGCTACGACGTTCTCCGTGGTGCACACCACCACGACGACAGCTCCTGCTGAACTGAGGAAGTCGATGTGGGTCTGGGTGATTCCTCGACTTGGAAGGTAGGGAACATGTCGAATGCGTCGATGGCGTTTTGAGAGTGCTCGTCCCAGCGGCTCAAAGGGGTCCATGTCTCGTTCAAGCTCCGTCGAAGGTGGATGAGGGACGACCGGTGTGAAAAGAATGATGTACTCGGCTTGATTCAGACTCCGGAATCGATCGAGGGTTGCCGAGGGGCATCTCACGAGAGCAGCATTCCCGGTTGATGTACTTTGGAGAAGTGTTGTGAGGTTTGACACTCCAGGAGACGTCATCTTGCGGGCTCGTGCCGATTGAGAATTTGAGAAGGATTTGGTTTTTTGTCCACCCATCTTGAAGGTGGGGATCCAGTACTTTTCAACTTGCCGGAACAAGAGTGATATTGATATAACTACACACGGTAGATAGCGCGATCAGCCCAAAGGAGGAGTAGTCGATGGCGAGAGGAAGGTGCTCCTCACCACCAGGTGCTGACGTTCTTTTGACCTGTGCGGTGACCCACAAGAAGGACCGCCAGAGCTTCGTCAATTGCCTGCGGGTATCGGGTAGCGTCTCGGAAGCCGCAAGATCGAATTGAGGCGCGACGACGGGATGTGGTTGCGTCAAGGGGGTCTTCCAAACGACACCCAGCCCAAAGAGGAATCGTTAATACTGTGTGAAGCACCGAATCAACGGGACATGTTTCAAATACAATCAATGAGAGAAAGGCAAAGACGCTACCACCCAAGGACATCAGCCTCAACCCATGAAGCTGTTGGGCAAAGTCGAAGTATTAAGTGTCGAAGGGATCGCACAATGGACCGTGGCCTCGTCGAAGGTTCCTGCGATAACTTCTGATCCGTGAAGTTAATTAAGGAAGAGCCTCTCCAAATATAATATCAATAATATTGGAGGTGATCTTAATGGTGATACTGCATGAGAGAGAGAGAAAGGTAGTACGAGATCTTGGGCACGCATGTACTGCATGCTGATAAAAAAAAGCAAGAGACCTGCCTTGGCCGACGGGAAGGCCCTGCTGCAGGGCGAGACTTTTCCATCGTCCGAGGACCGCTGACCCACGGCATTGACGCTCCAATGCGGCGTGGTTACACGGAAAGGATTCGAGTCGCCGGGCAAAGTTCCATCTGATGGAGTTGAAGCGTTGGATGTTGGGTAGCAAACCAGTCCGCAGGGGCAGGCATGTCAGCGAAGACCGGCAAGTTAATTCACATGAAAATCGGGCTCAGCGAGTGAAACAAGGACAGACTGTTAAAGCTGAGGGCGGTAGATACTGGTGTGATTAAGAAAGAGTGGTGCTCCTCATGACCGAAGGTAACCCCCTTGGCCGGCGCGCAACGGGACGAGAGACCACATAAACCCTGCCTCGGACGAGACAGCGGGCCAGTCAAGTCGAAGCAGGCCACCAGGAACCCGGGATGCGGAGGGTTCCAGAAGATCCGCCATATGTACGGCATCGTCAATATGTGTGGCGCGCGGGGGTTGTGACGTTTTGAGTCGACTCAGCAGGAATGCGAGGCCGTTGCAAAGTTGATCGCTGACCGGACGAGGGTCGACGGCCAGTCAGACCCAGAGATGGACCAAGCGAGAGCGCGCCAGCCGAAGGAAGACTATCAATCGATGCTTTGTGTGTAACACGGTAATCGACACGCTTTCTGCAGGCTGTCGGTGGAAGGCGAGGTCTGCAAATGGCGCCTAGTGACCAAGACGACATGCAAGTGACTGCTGCAAGATAGAGTGCCCCAATTGGGCGCCTATGCTGCGCGTCGCGGGCGGAAGTCGATGCCATGTCCGCTGCTGACCCACCAGCTGGCGCTTCGGGAGGCGGACGTTGCGCCCGGAGCGCGGCGGGGGGTGGCAATCACCACAACAATGGCAACATGACAGTGAATGTGCCGAGCGATGAGGTTGAAAGGAAATAATGGGGACACAGAACGTGTGGAGCGGAGCGGCCATGGCGTGCGCGATGGGAGATCCATTCACCTAGCGGCTCGCTTACATGCCCCGATCCGGCCAGCGCGTTCTTGCCCTCGGACGTACACACCACCACCTCCTCTACTGCTGACGCCCGTGTCTGACTGCGTGCATGCAAAGAGCAACGTGATGCCTTCCGTTGCCGATAATAGTGAGAGAATGACCTTATATTCCCACCTCTCGCAAAGCTAACACAGGCACAGGCGAGCGGCCCGCAAGCCTGCGCGACGCGGTAGCAGCCCTCGAGAAAGGTTGGTAGTCTGCTGTGTGATCGATATATTCGCTTACTCCGGCCTCCAGCATCCACAACTCCAGCCAAGCAGAGGGCTGTTAAGGTCACCGGTGTTGTTGATGCCATCTGTCAGCACGCGTATGACCACGGACTCGATGAAGATACTCTTCAGACTCTGGTCCAGATCATTACACGAAAGACAGATTTGGACCAGACCAGTGTGACCACATTGACCAAAAATCTGTACCCTGCCCAGTACGTATCGGAAGATGTTGTGGTTACGATCGTGGGGGCGCTCGGTCAAGGGAGAGGCAAACCGTCCCTGGGGACGCAAAACGCTCTAGTCAAGTGGCTCACGACCGTATACGACATCATCGGGGATCCCGGGGCGCTTTCCCGCTTGTATGGGGTTCTATTTGGGATGCTCGACATGATTAGCATCAGGTGCGTATGTACCCCGAAAGTCCATGCCGCTTGAGCTAAGTTTATCAGGACTTCCCTGTGCCATCTCCTCTCCCTCATCACACGCAGGAAACATGTGAAACCATTCAGAATTCAGCAGTTGTACGTGCACGCCCCGTATCCCGTTTTGAAAAGTCAAAGTACACCACGTTAACTTGATCCAAGACTGGAACTCTCCAGGGGTCTTGGAAACGAACCTGCTCTGCAAAACCTTCTCCGCATTTACAAGGATTATTATCCTGACATCATTCTCGGGAGCACTGCTACAAGCAAAAACTCATACCCAGGCGTAAGTAGGAAATTTCCACTTTCTCGCGCAACTCAATACCTTTCAAGTTCTCCCAAGGTTACCGTCACACCGTTCCCAACCAATCGCTGACTTCGACAGCGACCTGACCCCGAATGGCGGGCGAGGATAGTTGCAGTTCAAGAAGCTGGCGCTAGAACAAATGAGTCGCTATCCGAGAAGCACAACGGCTTCAGAGTCCTAAGAAAAGGTCCCAAACGAAGCAAGACGTCGGTCATTCCGGAGGTGCACACTTTCCATGCCGTCGAGGTATGTTGTCGTCAGGCGTCTGTGCTGAGAACGAGGCTCACGTAGGACATCAGACGTCTGTCACCCTGGAGGGAATCGACACCGCGGACGATTTTGTGGAGAAGTTGGACAGGATTGAGTTTCCAGGGCAACTGATCTCGTTCTTGACCGATCCTCTCCTGCAAAAGTATCTGTTATTAATACCTTCTGAAATGGCGTCACATAGGATTGACTTGTGGCTTTCGACGTATCTTGAAGAGGAGTACGAAGCAGCGAGAAGTGGTATGGCCACCTCCGAGCATCTGACGGAGATACTCGAGGGGTTGTATAAACAGACACGGTACACAAAGGTATTTCGCCATGGGTGACGTACCTGGATGGCTTCACTAACGTTGAGTAGATCTTGCTAAATATAGCTTTAGTGTTTCTCAAGGAATACCTGGTGGTTTGGGACGGTATCAAGGATATCGATGCGATCATTGGCCTCCTCTCCTACATTCCACTTCAACCGTTTCAAGGTGAGTTGTGCATGCACTTGTCAGTCCAACTACGCACTAATCTTTTCGAGACGTCTATGCAACCTATCTCGGCCCACTCGAGAGGACTCTCGCAGAACGAAACCCAAACTCGTTTGGAAAATTACTGTCCTTCTACACGGACCTGATGTGCCACTGGATGGCGGAAGCAACTCCACACCCTCCCGGCAAGCCCACGCCAGCGTTCAGCTCGCCTCACCAACGGGCACTTGCCGCCCTTGTCGCGCACATATCAGAGGTCTCGACTTCGCTGCTTCTGTCACTTCCGTTGACCTTGAACGCTCCCTTGGTATCGTCTATTCTCTCCTTCTACGAGGTCTTATCGTCGTCCTCGAAGCCCCGGACCGTTCCGATATTGCTCCCTTCTCTATACCTCGCATATCTTATGACACATAGTCATTCCGTCGCCACAATATCACGCACTTGTGGTATATATGGCAACTACAAGAAGGCGTTCGACAGTCACCCCAAGCCGATTGGGGATTATTATTCGAAGGACATTACTAACGCGTTCAACATGGGTTTGAGAGACATTTTCAACTCCCTGTGGACATTCAAAGCTCTTGTAACAGCTGACGAGAAGTCATACGGCTTCTTCTGCCAACCAAGTCTCCGAGACTCTTTAAATGAGTACCTTTCAGATATAGACCATCATTATGGGGTCGCCCTCGCCTTCGGTCTTTCATACAATCCGTCAATATCGTCGCTAGCAGCCGCGGCTTGGCGATCCCTGGAGGAAGGGGAGATTGTTAAAAACAATTACGACCGGAATCTCGTCAATTGGCACAAGGGCCCAGTATCGGAACGTACTCTAAAGGCACTGAACAAGAGCGGCGGGGTGGAGGTTGGGTGGGATCAATACAGGCTGCACCTCCTCGAATGGATGGCTGACAAAGGGTGTAACGGCTTTCGTGATTTCATGTTCGCGACTGTCAAGAACCTCAAGGGATGAGCATAGCGAGGTGGCTTCGAGAGATATTACACTGAGGGTCCGAGGCCTGCAGCAGGATGCTTCCTATTACCTTTTTTTGCCGTATACCCTCAACTTTACCAAGAAGTAAAATTTGACGACATATAATTGACAATGCTACTTGAAAGAATTAGATCCATTGAGGATTGCAAACATTTCGTGATCTCTCAATTGTAAAAAAGTATGGTGCCGTACTTTCTGCTCTACTTCGTCTTTTCATGTCTGATGGGACAGACAGAGGGCTCCAGTCAACGGATCAACACCTTTCAGCAGCAAAAATGCCGTTAGCTTACCTCTGTAAAACAGATTTGCTGTACCTCAAGGTGATTCTTTGGAGGCGATTCGAGGTAGAAGCTAACATGTCACGTGAGTTGGTGAGCCGCCGCTTCCAAGGTCGAGCTGTCCACGGGCGGTTATCGATAAGGCCTTCACCTCACTTTAAATGCGACCTCCACTCCACCATCCACCAACCGCCACCTTCTGTACATCATGGCGCCACAGATACGTTGCAGCTTCAGTGGCGTTCAAGAAGGAAGCACCAGGGTGAGTTTCTCTGTTGCCGCAAGCACTGTCATTTTCCTCCTAAATCTCCTCACCTTTTCCGTCGCTTGGATCGCTTTCCTTGAATCTCGTGCGCCAGCTTCAGCCTAACGTGGCGTTAGTTCAAAACGAGAGGAGACCACGACAAACCGTGGCTTTCATCTTGGAGGATGGAACTGACCGCGCTATCCCAAATATACAACCTTTATTTCGTCGCCTGCATCGACAAGATTTATGTCTACCAACCCGGCTTCCCCGACCAGCGTTTAACGAACGAACCGGCCTTGATCCTCTCTCCGCCAAAGTCAAAACCAGGTCTCCGAGGTTCGATCGACGTTTATCACCCGCACTCGATTACCCGACTCCATGTGGATTTTCTGGGCAATCACGAGATTGTTCTGGTAACGTGCGATGATGGCGACGTGATTGGCTACAGCATCCCGTCCATCCAACGCGAGATCGAGAGGCTTGAGGAATGCCCTCGGGAGGAAGATAAGGACCCAGAAAAGATGGAGACCCGCGTCATATT
Source organism: Clohesyomyces aquaticus (assembly GCA_002105025.1). Classification (NCBI taxonomy): domain Eukaryota; kingdom Fungi; phylum Ascomycota; class Dothideomycetes; order Pleosporales; family Lindgomycetaceae; genus Clohesyomyces; species Clohesyomyces aquaticus. Next base: position 174,010 of record MCFA01000009.1, on the reverse strand, counting down.
GCACAGGAATGTGGAGAGGAGCGCGTGGGGATTGGCGGTTCATCGCGAGGCACGAATGGTCGCAATCAGTTCGAATACGCACGTTGTCTCTGTGCTTGCATTCGCGCTCGCACGGCCTGAAGACTCCGACCTGGAAGATGACATGGTACCGAGGTGAGCGCTTAGCTTTCCAATGTGTTGGCCTTGCTGTGTAGGTCGAAGTGCATGATGGAAATGGGAAAATGACGAAATCGCCGCAGCCAGATTGAAAGGGGTGGAAATGAGATGGGGCTTACACTGCAAAAGCTTACTGATTTCATGCAGTACCGAGTCGGATCCGTCAGACTTCCCTTGGCCACGCCGGCAAAATCATGTCCTAACACTACCGGCTAACAACAACATCCCCTCTATTTCTTTCGACAACACCGGCTCCGACCCAGAAGGTAGATGGCTCATGAGTGCCGTGGTATCCGGCCGGGTTCAGCTGTGGGATCTCCATAGACCAGACGAACCCGCGCGAACCATCGAGATAGGGTTCTGCTCTGGTCTGACGGAAAATGACCCGCCCAATATAGCACCACTTGTATGCGTATGCTCTAACTCTAGAGACCTACCTCATGCGGCCTGGAGCACCATGTTCGTTGACCCGCGGTCTTGTCGGAGAGTCTCCTCGATGGATGAAGCTGTGGGACCACGACCAATACGATATGCGCCTTCTATATGGGTAACGGAAACGATCCTCAAGAGCAGTGATCGGAAACCAGAGACTCCGCGTATATCATGTGAGAAGTATGCGCCAGATCTCATTGCGTATACGAAGCAGGAGGAAGCGAGTACAATGGACCAAGATCACAACAGCGATGAGGAAGGGAACCGCGACGCAGCCGCAGATGAAGAGGTTGACGACGAGGACGGGAGTGAGGCAGAAGATCAGCATGAGGGGGAACAGGGTGACGAGCTCATGGAGATCGAGACCCAGCTCCCCGCCGATGCCCCCGGACAGCCCACAGGAGGAATGCCACCGGACTTAAATCAGATCATGGAGGATCTCCTAGGAGCAGCCGGAGCAGCAGCCGGTTCACTTGCCCCGGGTAGTCAAACAATCCCAGTCCAACTTAACTTCGGAACAACAGGAACTTCCCTCACTTTCAGCGTTGATTTAGGTGGCGGCGGCGGCGTCAATACATTGTATACTTTTGGGCCAGGACTTGGGCCAGGATTTGTCCCCGGAGCAACAAACACAACTGCAAGCAACACAATACCAGGTAATGGAAACGCAGGTAACACAGTCACTGGTAACGCAGCCACTGGTAACGCAACAGCCGCGGCCCCATCTCCAGATGCATTCTCGGAGTCAGAAGGATCTGATGAAGAAGTAGAACCCCCATCGCCAACTTGGGTCCCGCTCATCCCCTCGGGAGGCGCCCTTGTGCCTCCAGCTCCGCAAACAGATCTCCGTAGTCCTAAGAGGTCCTACTGCGCCCTGACGGGAAAGGCAATTTGGACTGACTATCTACCTGATTCCGCGCCGAAATCACCCATTCTTATAACTACAAAAGATGACATCTTCCTCCTGCAACCCTTGTCAAACACGAACACGACTCATCCGAATGGCCCCATCGTCTGCGCGCGCAACCCACTCTTCACGCAACCCACAACCACAAAATCCTCAGACCGGCTCTGCTACACAGCTCAGATCCCCGAACTCGGTGTTTTCATCGTCGGATCACCGTTTGCGGGCCGCGTCGCTGTGTTCCGCTTCACGCAGTTCGATTATGACAGCCGGAACGACCAACACGGCACAATGAACCCAATGTCACCTCTCCCGCAGAAACAACCACAACCACTGACTCAACGCGTCTACGGCTTCCGCCAAGAATACCTCGTGCCGAACACAAAAGTTAATCTGGGCCGCCTAGTTGGGTTTGCGGTCGGTCCGGTCCAGGGAATGTTGTCGCCTGCGCCGTCAGAGCTGTCGGATGCAGAGGATATTAACAACGGCATGTATGCGCGTCAGCGGGCTTCCAGCTTGGGGGGCAGGCGCTGGAGACTCATGTTGCATTATTCGAGTCATACGGTGCTGAGCTATGATCTCGGGGGTGTTGGGGGTGTGGAGGAGACCAGGCTGGGCGAGTTGGTTGTCTAGGTTGGAAGGGGTGGGGTGCCGGAGAGAAGAGCCAGTGAGAGTGAATGGGACTTGGGGTGAAAATTGGGAGTCAGGCCTCCATGGAGTTCGGATCAGAGACTGTGGGTTTAGGAAAAGGAATGGGATTGGACATGGGTTGGGCTTGGAGTAAGGGTATCGGTATACCCTCTTTTAGCATTTCATCGGGGAGGACATGGCATTGGGGTCCCACTAGGTTTCACAGACTGTGAATGAAAGTATTGCTTTGACATGTTGCCTGTGACATGTTGCCTGATCATGACCCGATGGCTTTCGCATGCCGTCATCTCTCACATTCCCAAAAGGAACATCATAAAACGATGACAAGGAACCAGTCAGTAGTCAAGTAGCCAGTGTTCAAGGCAAAGCATGATTACATCGACTACGTATACGCTCGCTCATAACGAAACCGTGGGGCAAGGGATATCGGAACAATGCCCTGCCTCATCCCATCCCATCCCATCCCATCCCATCTATCAACAACGCTGAACAGAAACCCATCTTTTGGATCGGAAAATCGGGACCAAGTAGATCGCCTAGATCCCGCGTGCTCGCCCTGAGCAGTAGGAAGCCCAAAAACGCCGTCTAGTGCTTTGCCGTAACCTTATCGCCAGTGAGCTTTTCGACAGCTTCTTTGGCACTGTAAACAAGTCAGTACACGCATATGCCCACCCCACACCGCATACATAGTAAGCAGAAAGGGACTAGGGTCAGTGGGAAGGGGAACATACATATCACCAAGCGCAACCATACAAACCGTCTGCCAAACGCCGAGCCCAATTCTCGGCGCCACGCCCCGATACAAGCCCTTCAGCCCATTATTCCCATAAATATACCTCGCGGTCTTCCCAACCGTCAAATTCTTCGGACGATTCGGATCCTCAGTTTTGCTTTGCATTTCGACGCGGATGACCTCGATAGGCTGGTTCCAGGCAGAAAGTCCACCGCCCAGCGCGCTCGCAATGATCTTCTCCATGACGCCGAGCTTCTCGCCGTGTTCCTTGCCCGTGAATTTGCGGATGCCGTTTTCGGCGACGCGGGAGAGGCCGAAGCGGGAGCCCCAGTTGGTGACTTGGCGGACGGCGACGGCGTTCACACCTCGGTTGATGCCGCGGATGCCTTCGCGGCGCCAGATGTCCATGAAGGTTTCCATCGTGCCCGGGGGCTTCATGCCCGCGGCTGCGACCTTGTGCTTTGTGATTTCGACGGTCTTCATGCAGGTGCAGAAGCCCATGGTGGCGTAGGCCTGCGCGAGACCGCCCGTCATGCCTCCCGTGATGCCGGCGACGAAGTTGGGCGCTCCGAAGCTTTTGGCGTAGTATTCGGCTTCCGAGGCGACGAAGAGGAGGACGGCGCCCTTGGTAGAGGCCTCGATCCAGGCCTGGGAATTCGTGGTTAGGTATAGGTTACATGGGGTGTGGGGTTGAGGCGGCTCACCCAGGGAATTAGACCTTGGTAGACTGTTGTTCACAGATTAGCTGGAGCTCCAAATCCCATAGCCGTCTCGTCCCACGTGTGTGCACTCGAGACTGTGGCCGCAAGACTGTTCCTTCATCGCGGACGCAGGGTACGGTATACGGCGTCCGAGCCCGATGCTGCGGAGGAGCGATAACGAGCAGACTCACATCCAAGGACTCCACCACGACTCCAGACCCTCGCCAAGGCGCCCGCAAAGCCATCAGACCTGTTGGCAGCCATGGTGGTCTTGACAACCTCCAATGGCTATATCCCGCCTCTGTCAGCTAATGTCCGCAGCGCGCCCGTTGTAGCGCTCGGAAGGGGAAATTTACCTGTCCCAGAGTAGTCACCCTGTAGAGACACATGTTAGCCGAAGTTTCTCACATACTAGATGCTGTCGGGGCGCAACTTACTCAAACATGTTCAGTCCAGCACCGACTGTAGATAGATACATCGGTCAGCTTGGATTCGCCGCAGAGACGGCAGTCTTCGGGCGATAAGACTTACGCAACAGGTTGCTGAACTTCACAGGCTTCTTCTCCAGCGCGGGAGGCGCAACGATGCCTGTAGGTGCCGACATAATCTGGGAGTATTGTCTCTTGAGGGGCCCTGACCAAGGGAAACGGGTGCTTCTTCGCAAGAAAATGTAATGGAGTAAATGTTGAGAGGCAAGGGGGGAGAAGGAAGGTTCGCAGCAGGAGGCCGAGGGGCGTTTTTGTTTTATACTTATGCGACAGATATTCCGAGGTGGTCGAAGCTCTGACACCACTTCGGCTTGCTTGTGGTGAGACAGTTGGTTGACGCGCTAGTAGTCGAGAGTCGGGGAATCGATGGGAGACCTTTGAATTGCTTCTTCGTACCTAGCTCGGCCAAGCACCACCCCGAGCCACACTTCGGGCGGTGACGACTCGGGATCCGTCGAATTGACACTGAGAGAGCGTCCGCTCCAGCACGTCAAAACAAGCAAACCAACCCCAAGATCCTAGCAAGATAACAAAAAGATGCCCACCCAGCTCATTCAACAGCCCAAATAATTCCCCTGCAACATGACATCTCCAACCTAGCAAAGACCCATGCGGCAAACATGTTGAGAGCTCCCAGACCCGCACCGCGGCTCCCCAAGCACACCAGCGCACGTGCGCGCTCTCACCACTCAACAAAGGCATCTCCAAGAGCCCTCCGTAAGATCTGCCCTGGCAATCCGTCAGCCTCTGAACACCGTGTCGTTTTCTTCACCGCCACCGTCGGAGAGAGGAGACATCCCGAGAACTTTTCGTGTCATGGTTAGAACCTAAGATGTGGTGACTCTTGTGTGCCCAAGCCACTACAATCGCTTCCTATGCAGCCAAACCCGAGCCTGCATCGGGAACCGATGCAACCACTTGCACCGGAGTCTTACATGTTCCTCCTCAACCGCGGATATGCGCAATCTTTTGTGGGGCATATCGCATTTCCAGAGACGGGTGCGATAACAACAATGCCATGACTATTCATAGCAAAGCAATTCATATGCAAAACACTCGAGCTCAAAGATTGGAGATTGGTGGTATTGGTGACAAAAGCAAGACAGGTGCTAAAGCGGATAGTGCTACAAAAAAGACATTCGACGAGTTCGAAAGCTCGGAACGTGTGCCCAAAATAATAAACAAGTCGTATCCCTACATGTTCCCATTCTATCCATAAAGGGACAAGGAATCCTTTATTCAGTCTAAAACGATTCGTCCCGCGACTGTTATCCATCCTCCCCGAACACCCTCGCGTCTTCTCTACAAAGTAGCGCCGACAAGTTTGGCGTAGGCCTCGGTGCTGAAAGACTTGGGCCTCTCGATCGGAGCACCGACAGCGCGGTCAATGATGAGCTGAGGAAGGACACCAAGAGCGCGGGAAACACCAAAGAGCACAGTGTAGTAGTTCTGTTCGGTGAGGCCGTAGTACTGGAGGAGAACACCGGAGTGGGCATCGACGTTGGGGTAGGGGTTCTTGGTCTTTCCGTGCTCAGTGAGGACACCCGGGGCAATCTTGTAGACTTGGGAGACGAGCTTGAACATTGGGTCGTCGGGGAGATGCTTCTGGGCAAACTCGCGCTGGGAGACGTAGCGGGGATCGGTCTTGCGGAGGACGGCATGGCCATATCCAGGAACGACCTGGCCGGCCTTGAGAGTAGACCATAGGTAGTCCTTGATGGCCTGGTCGCTGAGGTCATTTCCGATAGCCTTCTTCATCTTCTGCAGCCAGACGAGCACTTCCTGGTTGGCCAATCCGTGGAGGGGACCAGCGAGACCATTAAGACCGGCAGCCAAGGAGAGGTAAGGGGAGCTGAGAGCGCTTCCAACCAAGTGGGTGGTATGCGCGCTGACATTGCCTCCCTCGTGGTCGGAGTGGATGGTGAGGTACAGTCTCATCAACTCAACAAAGTCCTTGTTCTCAGAGAAACCGAGCTGGTTGGCCAAGTTGTAGCCGTAGTCCTTGTCCTTCTGGACCGGGGCGACCTTGCCATCCTTGTAGATGTTGCGGTAGATCTTGGCGGCGATGGTTGGGAGCTTCGCGATCAGGTCCATTGAGTCCTCGAACGTATGCTCCCAGTACTGCGACTTGTGCATTCCCTTGGCGTATGCCTTAGCGAAGCTGGACTCGTGCTCGAGAGCAGTGACGGCGAGAGAGAACTGGGCCATTGGGTGGAGGTCGTTAGGGCAGCGGTCGATCAACTCCTCGACGAACTTGGGCACAGCGGCGCGGGCAGCCCATTCTGCGGAGAGATCACGGACTTGCTGCTCGGAGGGGACCTCGCCAGTCAGGAGGAGCCAGAAGAGACCTGAAAATATAAGCAAACGCCCTGAATGTGGTGAATACCGTCGCACCTTCTGGCAGAGGCTCAGAGCCACCGGGGGCTCTGGGGAGAACCTCCTGGCACTCGGGAATCTGGAACATGTCAGTCATTCAGTTTTAGGTTTTTTTTTTGAGGAATTGACGCACCGTCTTGCCACGGAATCGAATACCCTCTTCGGAATCTAGGACGGATCCCTGGTAGCAGTCAGTTTCTCAATTGAGCGTGACGGAGCGGTCACCGCGACTGACCTCCCAGACAAGGGACTTGATGCCACGGGCACCGCCATAGACCTGGTCAAGGGTGACCTCGCCGACGACCTTGCTGCCATAGTCTCTGTGTTACTCTGTCAACACCACGTGGCGGATCTGGCGGATTTGGAGTTTGGCCTACTTTCGGAGTTTCTTGATCTTCTCGATCTCACCGGGGAGCTTTGCGGCGAAGGTCTCCTTCAGCGACTGCGATTTATATAGTCAGAACGTCGTCCGGACAGACGGAGGGCGTTTTCCGAACCTGGGTCTTCCCGGCGGAGTAGCAACGCAGGCCATTGAAAGCGGCAGCGGATCGCAAGGGTGCGGCGGTGGACAGCGAGGAGCGCAGAGCGCTCGAACCTAATCGCATGGAAAGGGCCATTGTGGATGGTCTTGGGGTGGAGGTGGAGGAGGAGGAGGAGGAGGAGGAGGAGGGACGGAGGGCACTGGACGTCTATGTGGGGGTGTTGAAAAGTCCTGTAGCGAGTTTTGGAGAAAAATAAACGGCTTGACGCTGGAGGCTCATCAATTCCCGACGCACGTTCCACCTCCGTCATTCCCGCTGGGATTTCGGAGCCCTCACACCTGGCTCTCCTCCCCGACCCCCGAGTTCTCGCCGGCGGCAACGGCTGGCACCCGTTCATGGGGTCTGGTCCTTTGCGCCTCTTTCACGCCGTGTGCTACCTACTCGTGCTTCTTAGTACTATAGGAGGGCAAGTGTCACGGGAGCGTCTGAAGCATCGTGGGCCGCCGCTGGAACCGCAGGAATGCACCTGGGCTCTGCGTGGGGCGCAAGCATCAGGGCGGGCCTGTTGGGCGCCGCATGCTTGATTGACGTCGGCCTACGGAGTATCTACTGTGTACACTATGTGGTGTGTGGTATCTATAGGAAGCGCCGTCGTCTCAACCGTGGCGGGCCGCGGCAGGTTCGGCCTGGCGCACGTGATCGTATGCTCGCTTATGCAGCCGTTGGAAGGCTTGGCCCAGGGGCACTTGCCTTCTCTTGCGACGCCGAGGCCTCGACGCCAGCAACGGCATCGCACCTGCTCTCTCCGCTTCCTCACGCAGCGACATCTCCTGAGCGTAGAATGCCATCACCGCCATCACCGCCATCGTCTCTTTCGCTGTTTCTTTTCGTTACTGCCTCGCTGCGGCTGTTCGCATCGTGACACACGGCTCAGTCTGGGCCTTCACTTCCGGGACATCCTGTAGTGAGCGAGAGTGCCAGCTTCGGCTCGAGTACTTCAGCAGCGCGCCCGCCACTTCTGACTGCCTCCTTCCCACTCAGTCGCTTGCGCGCCCTCTCGTACAACGCCCAGTACCACCTAGACTTGCCTGCTTCCGATCTTGACTAGGTAGATCGAGTTCGTCTCGGCGCAGGCCCAGTGTCGCCGCCCCTCACTCAGGTGCTCTCGAGTTTTCTCTGCACACGTATACCTGCAAGAGCTTCTCTTGCTTTGCCGCGCCTCTGATCTGGTACACCTAACCTAGCACGCCAGCTATGGACGAGTTGGGCTCCCTGCTGCAGTCGCTGCAGGCCTTGAAGCCCCCAGGAGTCACCAAGACTAAAATCGATGCAATCACCGCCCTGTGTATTCAGAACGTTCAGGTATGCCGGCTCTGCGGGCCTTTGGTTTCTCTTTCCACCGAGTTCATACTAAGATTCGTCTCTCACATGCAGTCCGAACCGACCGTTGTCCAAAAGATCGAACAACAATTCAAGAACAGCCCATCCACCCACAAGCTGGGTGTGCTATACGTTATAGACTCGGTAACCAGGCAGTGGGTAGAGAAGGCTAAAGCCGCCGGTCAAGCTGTCTCGAAGAATGCTGCAACGGGAACTTATGCTGCTGGCGTGCAGGCCATGACGGACGCACTCCCTGCCCTGATGAAAGATATTGTCCTCTCCGCACCTGACAATCAAAAAGAAAAAATATCGAAGTTGCTGGACATCTGGGAGCGCGGCCAGACGTTTCCGCTCAATCTGCTTGTCCGGTTCAAGCAGCAGCTGAATAACCCTAACAAGAGTAAGACTGGCTCTCGAATCGTTCCCATCTTTCTCAACTCGGGCCTTTCTAATCCTTCCGTCATTTTAGACCCTCATACGCCCCCTGGTAGTCCGCCCAAAGCCCTTGACAACACTTCATATGGATCCAATCAGCCGGCAACTGTAGCTCAAGCTCCCGCTCAGAATGCCCCTCTGCCATCATCAATGCCGAACCCGGCTTCACTTCTAGCTTCACTCGCTAGCTTTGGACAGTCGAATGCTTCAAATGCAAGTCCAGCTAACTTTACACCAGCAGCTCCGCCTGCCATGTCAATTCCACAGGGTATAGCTCCGCTTCCACCAGGATTCATACCCCCACTGCCCATGGTCGCAGCTGGGCAGCCTGCAATTCCTCCCCCGCCAATGGGCGGTAATGATTTGATGACACAGGTTTTTCAGGCGATGGCAAGCGGCGCGCTTCCAGCTGACCAAGCAATGCAAGTATTGGCTGCTCTGGCGGCAAATCAACAAGCAGGAGGTGCTCCTCTGATTCCGCCGCCTCAACAGCCCCAAGCTCCAGCAAATACGCAGCCAGTCGCTCCGAACGGTGCCCAGTCTGGCCGGTTTGAACAGAATGGCAGTAGGTATCGCGATCGTAGCCGCTCTCCTGACTACAACCGCCGTCGGGACTCCCCTCCTCGTAGATCGCCGCCCCGTCGTCGCGATAGCCCGACCTATGACGCATACAATCCGGCTGCTCAGTCCGAAGCCAACCTTTCTCATCGCGGTCGTGCTCGTGGTAGGAATCGAGGAGGTCGCAATGAATATCGCCAGCGTACGCCACCCCCACAGCGACGACAGTCTAGCCCAGGCCTAGCTGCAGGTCGCCCGGGACAGCAAAAGTTTCTTGAGTGGGATAGATCCTTACCTCGTGACAACATCAAAGTTCTCAGTCGCACCTTGTTTGTAGGCGGTGCTGGTGGTACTGAAGGTGAGATTCGACAGATATTCGGTCGTTTCGGAAAAGTCCAGACCTGTATTGTCAACCAAGATAAGCGGCATGCCTTTGTTAAGATGGTCAATCGTGCGGATGCAGTGTCTGCCAAAGAGGGCATGGATAAGTTACAGGATCCCGATGCCTTGTCCAAGGCTCGACAGGTAAGGTTGATTTACGCGACTCGGTACAGCAACTAATTCCCGAGCAGACGCGTTGGGGTGTAGGCTTTGGCCCCCGAGACTGCAGTGACTACAACAACGGTGTCAGCATAATCCCTATTAGTCGACTGACGGATGCCGATCGTAAATGGGTCCTAACAGCAGAGTATGGTGGCACTGGTGGCCGAGCTCTTGAGGGCGGAATGATCATCGAAGAGCCGGATATTGAGATTGGCGCTGGTGTTTCATCAAAAGGTACAGATTACCCATTCAGGTTCACGACAATGCTAATTCATCTATAGCTATTAGTCGTCGTGTTCCGCCTGATGGTGGACGCGGTCGAGGACACGGTTTCGGTCATCGCGGTGGCGGTTCCGACAAAGGTCCTCATCGCTTCCGCAATGATAATCGCCCACAGATGCAAGAACCCCGCCACCACTCCCCACGGACTGAAGCTGTTGTAGCAGTTCCCCCAGCCGTGCCAGGTTTCGGTTTCCAGCTCCCGGGGATGTTTGGATAGCTGCAAGTGTCCTCGATCTAACCCATGGAGTCGGCTACCCGAGGTGGAGGTAAACTATAAAGAAACGCAAGTTGCGTCTTTCTACCTCATGGACCGTAGACCCTTCACCGGCGCTTCGGTTCACACGAGTACAAAAGTTTCATTTCCTTCTATTCGACTTTTCTTCTATCCCCGGGAGGCCTACGTGCAGCATAGGTGGTATTGCGTGGGTGGCGACAAGTCCTGCATCCCAGGCCTCGGCCCTCTGTTTTTCGATGCATTGCGAGGCGTTGCGGAAAAGGTTGCTGGGCGACCATGAACAGCGGGTTCCCTGCTTGTATCTTACGATTGGGGATCGATCAATTGTGTTTGGGATGTCGAGTGCGAGTAACAAATACGACACGACATGGAATACGTTTCTCCTTTGTTACCTGGTACATTATAGCTGTGAGCCGGCAGAGGAAGGAAGGGTGAGATTTGCTAGCATTTCTTCTCCAACGCTAAATTCAATCATCATACGTTCATAAAGTGGAAGATCTGTCGCACTTCCTTCTACGTCTCTGCGATTTTTGGAAAAAGGACACCTAGGGGACAGGGACCTTCCGACAGGATGTGATGCTTTGGTTTCTCAGAAACACGAATGCTCCCATGTATCTTCTCTCAGGCATGATCTATGTAGACTTCTATTTGGGATGCGCCAATTACTCCACGCATTGAGTTTGCTCCCGACCAGGCATATGTGACGCCGGCAATGCCGCAGTACCGTTCCCCGTTCCTAGTACGCCGATAGGGAGTCTTCCCTTAGCAAACATTTGTGTATATTCCGTATATCCCAATCAAGTACGCCGAGATTGTTGCCCTCCTACTCCTGATCCCACGTCAACTTGAATTTCCCCTCTACATTTTTGTACTCCCTCAACTTGACCATAACTTCGTCCGCACTCGTCGCCTCCACCATAATCCCCTTGTTGTTCTCACTGATAAACCCAGACTTGACCGCATTATTCACCCACGAAATCAGTCCATCCCAATACCCATCCACATTAAACACAATCACCGGCATACTATGAATCCCCAACTGATTCCACGTCGTTACCTCCATCAGCTCCTCCAGCGTCCCGTACCCCCCAGACAACGCAACGAAACCCCCGCCCGGCCCACCGTCAATGACTTCCCGGGCCATCATGCGCTTGCGCGTGTGCATGTCTTTTACTACCGTAGTGCGACCGAACATTGATTCGTCGATTGTGGAGGCGGAGGACGCTGGGTCGGCGCCCTGCTCGAACGCGACGAGGGGCTGAGGAATGATGCCGTGCACAGAGTCGGGGCCGGACAGCGAAACAAGGGTTTTGGCTACTTCGCCCATGACACCAAAGGTGCCGCCGCCGTAGACGAGTTGTATATTTTGGGCATGCAGGGCCTCGGCGAGGGAGCGCGCAGCGGCGAGGTGGATGGGTGAGGTGCCCGCTGAGGCGCCGCAGCTGGGGAGGGTTAGCTGGGACAAAGGGAATGGGAAAGGGAATGGGAATGGGAATGGGGGAACACACAATACGCAGACTACAGGTTGCTTCTTGCCCGTGGCAGAGGCATTGGCTGTTGTTGGCTCTGAAGACATGGTGGGTGGGGGTGGGTGGAGTGGACCCTGGGACTTGACGTGGGCGCGGAAATGAGGGTTGAAAAAAGAACAGAAGGAGCGTCCAAAGGAGCGTCCAAAGGAGCGTGTGTGTTCAGAGGGAGCGTGTCACTTTTATACTCGTGAAAGAGGCGCAGTATGCAGCTGGTAGGGCGCGACCTGCGACTGTCGTGGATTGAGTCAACGGTCGCGGGACCGGATACCAGGCACATGCAGACCCACCCAGCAATCTTCGAATGCATTCGCTCCAGCCTGCCAATTGCATCATATGCCGCATGCACACCGTACCGTGGCACCCTTGCCCGTGTGGCGCGAATCAGCGGGCTGCGAGCTCCACGCGGCGCGGGGACTAGCCCGACTAGGCTGTCCTTGGCATACACCGTCCTGCGTAGATGAGAGACTGCCACTGCTTCAGCGAGCCGACTCCTCTGTCCTCTGCGCAACTAATTAGTCCCGTACACGAACGTGTCGTTTGCAATACCAACTCCTGTCTTCCGCTCGCCATGCCTCCTCAGGCACGACAGGAAGAGCAGCCGGCCGCAGGTGGCAGCAGCGGTGTAAGCCTCACCTTCCGTCGCCAAACCTCCGCATCCTAGTCCCTCGACTGCTGACGATGCTCTGTGTATACAGCTCATCAAGACGCTCGTTCAGAGCGTGGGAATCTTCTTCCTCATCCAATTCGCTACCAAGCAGTTCTTCCCCGCCCCAGCGCCCGCAGCCCAGAATGGAGACGCATCGACGGGCGGCGCGACCGTTGCCCGCTCCAATGTCCAGATTCCCGCATACGCAAACCGCCCGCACCAGATGGATGCCGGGGCCCAGTACAGCCCCATTCCGAACAACATTGCGCCCATGTGGCCCGTCGGCACCGAGCTCGACATCTCCATGTACATATCGCCGTCGCTCGCCATGCCCGCGCTGAAGTCGATGCCCGCCGAGACGCTGCTCATCCACGAGAAGGGCTTCAAGTTTGGAGACTGGAACGACAACCGCGAGATCCACACCGAGTTCGCGGTCCCGTCGGTTGTGAAGCAGAATGCGACTTTGTTTGCGCACTTTTACGTTGCCCAGAGCGGTGCCGTGTTGGATCCGACTGTGTCCGGCTACGATCCATCCAAGGCCTACCACTTCGTCCGCCCGTTGACAAAGTACCTCCCCAAGAAGAGAGAAGTCAAAAAGAGGAATCTTCTCAACGATGCGGCGGAAGAGGCGGCAATCACGGCGGCGGAGAAGGCGCCGAAGGTCATTGCTTCATACTATCATCCCAACTTCACCGTCTCCTTGATCCCGGATTCTGGCACCGTCAGCTACCCGGCTATGCACCCAGGCCCGAGGCAGTTCTTCCAACTCGAAAATACTGGTGCTAGGGACGCAACGGGCCAACATGGATGGTACTATCCTGTGCTGTTCATCAATACTTTCTGGCAGCTGAAGAAACACATGACCGAGATCAACTCGACCGTCACCACTCTCCCGCTGAATGTCAAGCTCAACAACCTCAACAACTGGAAATTCTCCGTCTACGCCTCCATGGAAGAAAACATCCGCCAGCAAGCTGCTGCCGCGGCTGCTGGCACTGCCTCCCCCACCGGCGGCGACGGCACGGAGATGGAAATGTTCAAGGAAATCCTCATCGACAGCAACACCTACCTCCTAGCCATCACAGCCATCGTCTCCATCTTCCACATGTTCTTCGAAATGCTCGCCTTCAAAAACGACGTCTCGCACTGGCGCAAAAAGAAAGACAACGTCGGCACCTCCTTCCGCACCATCCTCGCAAATGTCTTCATGCAATCCGTCATCTTCCTCTACCTCATGGACAACAACGAAAACACGTCCTGGATGATCCTCTTCGGCCAGGGCATGGGCATCGCAATCGAAGCCTGGAAAGTGACAAAGACGGTCAACGTCCGCATCCGCCCTACCCCCGCCGGGTCACTCATCCCTTACACCATCAAATTCGAAGACAAACACGTGCTGTCTGAAACGGAAAAGAAAACGCAGGAATACGACCAGATCGCCTTCGTCTACATGGGCTATGTCGCCGTGCCCCTCCTCCTCGCCTACGCTGTCTACAGCCTGATGTACGAGTCCCATAAATCGTGGTACTCGTTCATCATCACAACCCTTGTCGGCTCCGTATACGCATACGGATTCCTGATGATGGTCCCCTCGCTCTACATCAACTATCGTCTGAAATCTGTAGCACATATGCCTGGCAGAGCGATGACGTATAAATTCTTGAATACTTTCATTGATGATCTGTTTGCGTTTACGATTAAAATGCCGACGTTGCATAGATTGGCGACACTGAGGGATGATGTTATCTTTTTTGTGTATTTGTATCAGACGTATATGTATAAGGTGGATTATACGAGGGTTAATGAGTTTGGACAAGGGGGCGATGAGGAGGAGGAGGAAGAGAAGAATGCCAATAAGCCGCTCACGGCGGCGCCGGATGCGGATAAGGGGGTTAAGGTAGATGGGGAGAAGGCAGAGGTGGAGGTCATCGCTAAGGTGACGGGGGCGAAGGTCAAGGGGGATGGGAGGAAGAGGAAGTAGGGATTTGAACAAGGGGGGCAAGGGCTTGGAGGGTCGAGGGATTGAGGCTGGTGTGTGGGATAGGAGAGGCGGATAGGGGGTCGGTGGTGATGTACGGATAAGTTCATCTTCATAGATTGATTTATAGAATTGAGAAATCGCTTTCTTGGATTTTTGGTGTTGGTTGCGGTGATTTGTGGGCCGGGCGAAACTAGCAAGGGGTTTGCGCAACACGAGAGAGCAGTTTCACACTGGCCGTGAAGGCTATCGATGTCTCCACGCGGAGGGGTACTAGTAAATGGACGGGAGACGGCGTCGAAGAAGGTCTCCAATGGAACCTGAAAACGGAGAGTTATGGGTGAGGAATAAGATAGCTCTCCCTAGCAACAGCGAGGAGATGGCGCAAATGACGCAGCGGTAGAGACAGGAGCGAGGAAGAAAAAACAAGAACTGAAGTGATCACCAAAGAAAGTCGAGAGGGGGTAGTGCAACAAACGAGCGGAACTGTACGTTTTAATACAATAGGAGCGATAATAAATTTTGCGGACAGGGTGAACAGCGCAAAGGCTTGTAATTCAAACCTTCATCTTAGCCCCCTGTGGCATCTCGGGGGACAGGAGTGAGCCTCATAGCCCGGCCAGAGCAAACATAGCAATTAAGCGCCCTTCTCCAGTTCACTTTATGTGAGGGTTATATTGCGTATGTCATCATATACCTGTCATAAAGCACTCCTGAAGGGAGGGTTTGACTGCCAAGGTCAAAAGCGCACCACTGAGGTGAGCTGAAAACAGCATGCAATTCACACTTGGGAAAAGAAGAAATGAAACCAATTCTTCATACGGCAGCAGCTTGCAGATAATGTACAAAGCTCAGTGTGACGCATAGATGTTGCGTACCCGTTGATGCACTGGTGTTTCGCCTTTCGGCGTATCGGGTATCACCTTCTCCAATTTCTATGGCTGTCAGCCTACCCCCCTAGGAAACGGGATACATGAAGTGCTTACCAGCTTCTCGAACACACACTTGTTCAGCTTCCGCTCCGGGCTTCGGCAATTCCACAACTGCTGGTTATGTCTCTCGAGGCACACCCAGTGGCTGCGGAACTCTTCCAAGCAGTTCTCATTGATGTCCTTGATGCTGCCTTGCTAGTCAGTCATGGTCCGGACCCCGGCCGCAGTCGCGGGAGCTCTTACACGCTGGCTGCGCATCTCGTGACCTTGCGGCCTTCCTTCATACAGTCCAACTCTCCCCGTCCGTTCGCCTCGGTCTTGCACATCATGTAGTCATCGTTGTACGCTTTACACCGTGCGCCAATGAAGAAGGAGGCGCTGAGGAGGGGTGCTGAGCTGGCTCCGAGCTCCTTGACTTTGGGGATGTCATCAGGAAGAGGGGTGGTGTCGTAGAGGGCCTGGGTATTGAATCTGCGCTCAATTGGCTTAGTTACTGCCCATCAGGGAGCTGGAGGAGGGTCTTACCGGGGCTGCCTTGCAGACATGGTGAATTCCGGCGGTCAATGGCGCGAGCGCTGTTGCCAGTGCGAATCTATGCCCAGCTGGTTCGAGGTGAGGTCGAGCGGGTCTTCCGCCAAGACCGGTTGCACGACCCGCGCCCGAGCGCGATTGGCTGGGCCGACCTTTGAGCTTTCTCCTTCGCTTTGGCCGCCTGCACAACACACGCCGGCCATCGACCCTCATTCCGTGTTCGCGTCGCCCCCAACCCAGCGAGTTCCTCCTACTGACCGTCTTCTTTCGGTACTCTGGAGTCAGCCTTGGTGCCGCACGCCGCACGCCGCACGCCGCACGCCACGCGCCCCTCCGACACCGCGAATTTCGTCCCTTGCGCATTCGAACGCGTCAAGGCATAGACGGCCTGCATATATTCTCCTCCGACGTAGTCGCTGCACGAAGCCTCGATTTCGCAGTCACTAGAAAGGAAATCGGCTGGTCCCAGCATCTCTTCCCTCTACCAGATCTTCGACCTCGCATCCCATACACATCGCCAATATGTCGGGGTTCAGCTTTGGCAACCCGCAACCGGAGAAGAAGACGGGCACCTTGTTTGGTAGCAGCATTGGCCCTCCAGGAGGGCTGTTCGGCCAGAGTCAGAATCAGCAGCAGCCACAACAGCAACAGCAACAGCCTCCCTCGACTCTGTTCGGCTCATTGGCGGCTCCTCAGCAACAGCAACCCACAGGCGCATTCGGCATGTCACAACAAAATCAAGGCTCCAGCTTGTTCAGTGGATCTCAGCAGCAGCAACAGCAGCAGCAGCAACAACAACAGATGAACAACAGCATATTCGGAGGGAAGCTGCAACCTGCGCCCATGCTCCCGCCCATGCAACAGCAACAGCTTCAGCAACAACAGCAGACATTACCCCAGCTCAGGCAGTCTAGCGCCTCGCCTTGGCCAACCAGCTCCATCAGCGGACACAGTAGGCCCATCCTGTCCCATCCAGCCCACCACCCACTAACTCTCAGCGCAGGAGAAAAGTCTGTGCAAGAGCAAATCACCGTCCTCTTCCGCAAATGGGACCCGCAGAACCCGGAATGCGCCTTCGGCCACTACTTCTACAACCAAGTCAAACCCGACGAAGCGCCCTTCTACGGTCCGCAGCATTTCGAAGACGACAAGAAGTGGGAGGAAGCGCTGTCCAAGAAGCCGAGCGCCGGCTCCATTCCCGTGCTCGCGCGCGGCTTCGAGGAAATCGCCGCGCGCATCCAGACCCAGCATCTAGCCGTCAACGGGCTCCAGTCAAGGCTGCATGAGATCAATAGCAGCTTGAGCCTGATGAAGGACATGCACGAGCTGACGGTGGCCTCGCGCATCACAGAGGCGAAGCGGAAGCATATTGTCAATACCCAGCGGACGCTGGCGCTGGCGACGAAAGTCCAGCTCCTAAGGAGTCGTGGATACGTCCTCGATCAGACCGAGGAAGAGCTCAAGAAGAAGCTGATCGAGCTGGAAAAGAAGACGTTCGATCCCGTGCTCGGGGGCCGACAAGAAGAGATCTGGGCAAGGATGTCGGGCGTCCGGGAGCGCGCGAGGATGTTGCAGGAGGAGATGGAGAAACTGGGGAAGACGGTTGAGGGCCAGCAGAACGGCGAGGTGCTGTCGGAAGAGGATCAGAAGGCGCTGGAGAAGCTGCTGAAGGATTATGATCGGCAGCTTGAGCATTTGAAGAAGTGGGTGGATGATACGAAGCAGGAGTATGAGGAGTGGGAGAAGGAGAAAAGGCCGGTGGGCAGGTAATGCTGCTTTGTCTCGTCTGGTCTGGGTCTTGTGTACGATAACGGCGATTTGGGGGTCAGGGTCATTTGGAAGCATCAGAAGTTGCATCTGGATTCTGGATAGTCGACTGGGCACGCGGGTTGGAACAGGGAGGGGAAATACCCCCGAGTAATTGCATGGCATCATTTGAGCACCTTTGCAGCCCTTGGACCAAAATCGAAATCACTATCATAATCACAATATGTAGAAGTCTATGCCCGACCCAGAGTACTATTTTTGCATTATCCGTAGCCGTGGCCGTGGCCATGACCATGGCACTGGCGAACGAGCTCAGTGCCGGAAGCTATAGAATACCCGTAATCTATGTGTGTACAATGAACCGCGTCCCCCGCCTGGAATCTCCGCTTAATACGAACTATTGTACAGTGTATGTATGCGCTGGTTTTCGTCATGTCTTGTGCGACGGGTGGGGAATCGTGTCGTGTCGGTTGTTTTTGGGTGCAGCCGTGAGATACGTTGGTGCGTGGGTGTGCAAAATCGCAGGATTGGATGTGTTTACACAAGTTTCCGGGCGTATTCGACGGCGAAGGGCGCTGGGAGGTGTTGATGTTAGCTAATTGTATCCTGTCCTGGATTCTTCGATGTTGCGGGCGAAGGACTAGTGTGCGAGTATGCGTGGAACTTACAGAGATACAGTAGCAGACACGCAGCAGCGGTCCAGCGGATGCTCTGTGCGGTCTCTTCGGTCGCCATCTGCCGGCTTTGTTAGACTTGGGAAGTTGCGTCTGTTGTCGGAGGCGTACCTCGAGCTCTTCCGGGCTTGCGGGTGGGGGTGCTGAGAGATGTTAGTTGGGGGGTTAGAAGAGGGGAGGGAGACGTACGGCCGCCGAACATTTTGGAATGTGGAAAGGTGGGTTGGGAGAAGGTATTCGGTGGTGGATCTGAGGGTGGATTTGGTGGTCGCGAAGTGACGTTTTTGGATGTTTTGCGGGAGCGAAAAGTTGGGCTTGGCGGGCTGGCTTGGCGGGTTTGCTTGTCGGGGATCGGAGTCGGATTTTCCGGGGGTGCGGATATGAAAGGACCGGAGGGTCGAGATTGTAGACGATTTTAAGTCGAGGGTATGGTACCTTTCTACTTTTATCATTTTAGTAGTCGTCTACATATATTGCAGGTTTTACATCTGCATAGCTGTTTCAATGACCAGGAGGAGCTATGAGGTTAGTAGCAAAGGCCAAATATGCCTTAATAAATACAAGCTCCTTCGCACCACCTAGGTCGTAAAAGTATTAGCGTTCTTCAAATTATCTGTTGTAAGTTGTCCTTGTATGCATTTTGGAGCCAATATACTTCCTTGTGCGGGAAGCTCTGTTGCCAAGATTGTATTGCTTGCTCAGCCTCATCTCGATGTTCAACGTTAGGTGGGGGCAGGGTGGGCTCACCGTTCCTCCTCGATGCCGTGGGACGTCGAAGGCCTCCAGGCGCAATGTATCTCTACATGTCCTAGAGATATCCTTCTTCCGCCATGAGGCAAACTTCCGACGACAATGACCTCTCCATTTGCCACACCATCAGACCGGCTCACGACCTTCTTTCGACCCCTTAGAGCCTCACGTGCCTGCCTTTGAAGATGCGGGAATCGATGAGATAGCCAACCTTCTAGAACGCTGCGGAAATATTGGGAGCAAATGCCCTCGAACACATATCGTCCTTCGCACGATTGGAGAGCTCGACTCTCTCGAACGGCTGCTAGACGAGGGCTTCACTGATCAATGGTTTCCCGTCGAGCTTCGAGGCCTGCCGAGCTTTTTAGGCCCATCGATTAAGTCGAAATTCGTTCAAGTACAGAATATTATCTTGACAAAGACTCTTGACCTGGAAAATGGAAGACATAGGCACTTTACCCCTGGGGAAGCCTTACCTTTTCATATACTCGGACGGCTGGGCAGCGGCGGGTATGGACAGGTGGACAAAATCGTGAGCAAAACAAATTTTCGCCAATATGCTCTAAACCGCATAAGGAGGCGCGCAGCGTTTGGAAACGATTCTAAGGAAAGGATGAAGAGGTTCAAAAGCGAAATTCAGATCGTTAAGAGCCTTCAACACTGGCACAAACATGCGTGTACATCCAAGCTGCTTCGGCGACGAGGTCCGGATCCTCCGTTCCCCAACTGCGCGGCCAGGCGGTTGCCGCGGAAATGTGTTCTACCATGCGATCGTTCTTTGGTTGTCTGGTAGCTGCGCTTGCGTATCTCCATGACAGATCCGTTCGGCATAAGGATATCAAACCCCAGAATATACTTGTCCACCAAGGAACGTGTTGTTGACCGATTTTGGCCTCTCTAGGGAGTATGCGGACGACACCGGCAGCACTACGTCTGGGCTGACACCGGCTTCACCGCGATACAGCTCTCCCGAGGTGGCTTTATATGAGCCCCGAAACACATCGGCTGACGTCTGGTCACTTGGGTGTGTGTTCTTCGAAATGGTTGCTGCACTTCATGGCCATACTGTTGAATGGATAAAACAATATTTCTAGGCCAATCATACCCATTCCTCTCACTTCTATGCCAACCCCGAGGCTTCCTCCCAACTCCTTGATGAATGGGAACTGACTTGGATCGTTCGGGACCGACAACCACTGAAATGGATAAGAAGTATGTGCCAGATTGAGCGAAATTCTAGGCCAACTGCTGCACGGGTCCTAGAGCTTATTACGACTCCTGACGAACTGGAGCTCACCGCAACTACCTTTTGTGGTATATGCTGCGTGTTTGAGAATGAGACAGATTCCTCTGACAGCCTCGCTGATGAGCCAACGATAGTACCTGTTGCGACCATCCATTCGATTTGGTCATCTATGGTCTCGCGGGCGAAGCGCGCCGTTGAGAGTCAAAAAGTCTACTAGGATCCCGGCATAAAGGCCCCCCCCCCCTCCCCCCCCCAGTCCCCCTAAGGTCCACGAGCATTACGGCTTATTGAGGGTCACGGAAATAGAGAGTAAACGAGTATTGTTCCAAAACAGGGCCAGTCGCTTGTAGACACCAACTTTCCTCACGAACAGAGCCACAGCATAGATCACTCCATAGTCTCAAACCCAACCGAAGAAGTTGCGCGAGAGGAAATGAAACGGGCGGAAGCCCAACCCCCTGCCAACATTACACCTCAAACTGATGGCATTGGCCCTCAGGATATGGAAATTGGGGTTCGTGACCAAGATCTTCAATCCTGGTCAAACGCACCACGCCAATCGAAGGGCCCTTCCAATACTATCCCAACCATTACGGCTTCGGATGAGCAAGGGTTCCGATCTGCCGTCAACCAAGCTTTTGCTCGTACTTCTACTCCTGACCTCGGGAGTGTGGATGGCGAATCTTCGGGAAAGGACAACAACAATCCAAAGACAATTGACACGAAGGACTCTTAACTTCGAGCGCCCTATAACTTTGGGTCTATAACTAAACGCTCCTTCCGCGCCCCATCCCGGAACAATGGCAGTGCCGTTGACGACGCAATTCGGTTTCAACTTTCTTCCTTTCCCCAACCAGTTCCTCCGCATGCAAATAATAGGCTCCCCAAAGGAGCCAATGAAGGGCAAAATGCGGCCGAGTCTATTGAAGAAGAGCCTAAAAAGGCTTCAGTGACTGCCCTTGGCGTATCTCTTGCAAGCAATACCACAGTAGGGAGTCCACAGTCTTTGAAAGAGCCAAAGGATCACGAGACGGATTCTTTCGATTCCAATTTTATCAAGCCAGTGACCGCCGACGAAAATAACATGGCCAGCCCTTCAGTGGCAGTTTTTGGTACACCAACCGAACTCCTCGGCGCGGGGTACGGCCACGAGGTAGAGTTGCGTAAGATAAGTCGCAATCGCGCGTGGCTCAAAGAGCTTGGTCCCATGGGAACAATGCCACATACCAATCAGACAACTGGTGAAACGAGCAGTTCACAGAACCGACAGTCCAGTCTCACGCCTTCCACAGCAGTGTCAGGTAGACCCAGGCGTAGCAAGGGGTTTCGCTTTTCTAGTTGGATCAAAAACAGTCCCAAGTCCAAAAAAGAATCCAGTGAGTTGAAATTTTCCCAGGTTGAGATATAGCCTGCTAACTGGTTAGAAGCACACGAGCAAGAAGTACGCGGGATTTTCGGGGTCTCTTTGATCACAAGTATCCCATATGCAAACGCCACCATTAGTCTCTTGAATACGCCTGGTGAATCATACATCTATGGATACGTCCCAGTCATAGTCGCTAAATGTGGTGTCTACCTCAAAGAGAAAGGTGGGGATACATAGGCCTGCACAGTCTCAATCATTTTACTAATACAAGTTTGAAGCTCTCAATGATCCTGGGGGTGTTTTTACGAACCCGGATTTTGAAAGCGCTCGTGTAACAGAGTTGACCACCATTTTCGATTGTCCTCCAAGGTGGGGAAAAGGATTAGACTGGACAGGCTACAGCACACATGATGCGGCAGAAGTCCTCCGACGTTACCTTGTCTCCCTTCCAGAGCCACTTATGACTGGATCCCCTACAGAATGGGTGAAACCGCTAAAGCCCTACTTGGATGCCCACACCACACCTTCAACCAGTCAATCCGTGTCCGTCATCAGTATTTACCAACAATTCATGAGGGACCTCCCTCCTCTGCATCGTCAGCTGGCCGTTTACCTCATGGACCTCTTTGATTGTTTTGCAGACCAGTCTAACGTCAATGGCGCCACAACCAGCCGTATTGCAGAGAGATTCGTTGAGGCTTTCTTCGCTTCCTCTCCCAACTTATCCGATCAGAAAAGGGTGCTCGAATTCTTGATCACCAACCAAGAACATTTCTCAGCTGGCATGAGTATAAAGATCGACCAAAACTATAACAGTGCTTCGGAGACGAAAAGTGTATCAGAAAACAAGGACACGGCTGAGGGACGGCAATCTGGATGAACTACGAACAGGAAGCGTACGGAGTGGTTGCATTCCTTCGCTCGCATTTGACCACGAAGACCAAAGAACAGGTCTGCATTTCGAGATGGCGCAGAGGTGTTATGGTTATGCCAGGTGGGACCGCGAACCGTATGGAGAAGCATCCTACTATGCTCATCTTTGCTAAGATAGTCGCGCGTTGAAGCTTCAGGACGTCTGTTCCTGCCTTTTTGGTGTTTGGGAAGGAATCGTGTCTGATATTTCGAATGTGAGACTACTAATGTTGTCTACGGTATGGTAACCTGCTGCAGCCGGGGGATACTTGTGGGCCTGACTCAACCCCGCACGGCTCTCGTTGGTGGACGAGGAGCGGCAATGGCGTGTTGCTCTGACGCGCGTTCCTGAGAGTTTACGTACATCGAACCTTTGCATTTCCACATTTTTAGGATGTTTCCACGGCTGTTGCACTTAGCTTGACACTTGAGGTCGCGTTAACCTCGTGCCTTGATGGTAAGCATGTCCTCTTTTCTTAGTTTCACAGTCTTGCTGGGCTGAGACCAAATAGGATCAATTAAATGGGTGAGAATCAAATTCGTTCATGGTCTATCGCTCGGTTACCGTTGGGCGGGAAAGGCCAACCGCGGTTCAGTCGACGCACATTTGAGGTTCTAGGACCTAGTAAGCCACCCGTGGCCTGGTTAATGATACACACTGTCTATTTTTCCGCCCTCTGCATGATTGGGTCAGCCCCTTGAACTCGTGCATGTTTCCACGGGAGATCGACGTGTTGTTTTGTTTTTTTATACTGCCTGCGCATATATGCAGAGTCGGCTCCCCAACTCATCACCTCACTTTTCTTCCTTCAATTCTACACCTTCGTTTTGCTCATGATGGTATCATTGCCTATTCTTTCGCTTCTTCTGGGATTCAGCGCGGCTACTCAATATCCTTCAAAATCTTGCTCATCGCAAGATGATAGCCCGCGGTTTACAACTGTAACTCGGGGTCCTTATTCCCCTTCTGCTCGCTCTTCGCCGATTTACAGCAGCTCTTCTCAGGCACCTGCTCCCACTGCGGGTGCATGTGCGCCGTACTGGCTGGAAAATATAAAGCACCAAGGCGCTGCAGCATTCAACTCAGACTCGACATACCAAGTGTTTCGAAATGTGAAAGACTTTGGTGCAAAGGGTGATGGGCGCACTGATGACACGGCTGCGATCCAGCGAGCAATTTCCAGTGGCAATCGATGCGCTCCCGGGGTCTGCCAGTCCTCGACAACGACTCCTGCGGTGGTTTACTTTCCCTCTGGAACTTATCTGATCTCGGCCTCTATCATCGACTACTACTACACACAGGTCAGTAAATACAATGACTGTGAGTCCGGAAGTTTCTAACAACACTTCTAGATCATTGGAAACCCAAACTGTTTGCCAACTATCTTGGCCACCTCAAACTTCAGTTCCACTAGAGGTCTTGGATTACTCGACGGCTCGCCCTACCAGTCCACAGGAAAGACTGGATTTGGGCCAACGAATACATTCTTTCGCCAAGTTAGAAACCTCATCTTTGATATGACGAATATCCCAGCAAACATTGCCGCGACGGGTATCCACTGGCCCACGGCTCAAGCAACGAGTCTCCAGAACCTTGCCTTCAATATGTCGAGCGCCAACGGGACACAGCACCAAGGTGTCTTCATTGAAGAAGGTTCTGGTGGTTTCATGACTGACTTGGTCTTCTATGGTGGGCTAAACGGATTTAACGTCGGAAACCAGCAATTTACGACAAGGAACTTGACGTTCCATAATTGTGTAACGGCTATCAACCAGCTTTGGGATTGGGGTTGGACGTACAAGAGTATCTCTATCAACAACTGCCAAGTTGGTTTGAACATGTCTGCAGGCGGACCAGATGCTGTTAATGTAGGCTCAATCACTCTAATCGACAGCTCTATCAAGAATACTCCAATTGGTATCACTACTTCTCGGACTACCACATCGAAACCCGATGCCGCCGGTAGTCTGTATTTCGAAAACGTGAAGCTCGAAAACGTGCGCACTACAATATTCGGCACGAATGGAACCATTCTTGCAGGATCAACCGGACCCTCAGTAATCGACGCTTGGAGTGACGGCCATCGATACACTTCCAACGGACCCGTCGAGGCTCGCGGTCCCATCTCCCCCAGTGAACGGCCCGCCACGCTCCTGGACCCGAGCGGGAAATACTACGAGCGCTCCAAACCGCAATACTCAAACCTCCCCCTCCACAAATTCCTCAGCGTTCGTGACCTCGGCGCCAGGGGAGACGGCGCCACAGATGACACCAAAGCCCTGAACTCCGCCATCCTCCTCGCCGCAAAGACCGGCAAAGTGCTCTTCATAGATGCAGGCTACTACCGCGTCACAAGTACAATCTATATCCCCCCTCAATCCCGCATCGTCGGCGAAGCACTCTCCTCCGTGATCCTCTCCAGCGGCTCCTTCTTCGCGGACATCAACTTTCCCCAACCCGTCGTGAAGGTTGCTCTCCCCGGCGAGCGCGGCACCGTAGAATGGTCAGACATGATCGTCAGTACCTCTGGACCGCAACCCGGCGCCATTCTTATCGAATGGAATCTCGCGTCCTATGGCGCCGTGTCTGGGATGTGGGATGTGCATGCTCGGATTGGCGGGTTCGTTGGGTCGCAGTTGCAAGTTGAGCAGTGCCCCACAACACCGAATATCACAATCACGGCCTCGAATCTGGATACGTCGTGTATAGCTGCGTACATGAGCATGCACGTCACGAAATTTGGCACAGGACTGTATATGGAGAACGTGTGGCTCTGGACCGCGGACCACGATCTCGACGACGCGCGGAACAATAATACTCAGATCACTATTTACACCGGTCGAGGACTGTACATTGAAAGCGAACGTGGGGTAATCTGGCTGTAAGCATGATTCAGCCCCCACCTCCCTATTCACCCCTTCTCCTACACTCTACACTGACAACCCAAGCTAACCCAGTCCCTAGCTACGGCACATCCGTAGAACACCACTCAAAATACCAATACCAATTCGCCGACACGCGCTCTATCTTCATGGGACAAATCCAGACCGAAACAGCTTACTACCAGCCCAATCCGGACGCGACCATCCCCTTCCCCACAAACCCTGCCTTAGACGACCCCGTTTTCTCCTACTCCACCAACTCAACCCTCCCCGCCAACAACGGATGGGGTCTCCGCATCCTCCGCAGTTCCTCGATTCTGGGATACGGCGTGGGTCTGTACTCCTTCTTTGACGATTACTCGACTGCGTGTTCGCAGCCGGGGGCGGGGGCGAGGTGTCAGGGTACAATTTTTAGTGTGGAGGGGGGAGCGTTGACGTATGGGGTTAGTGTGTATAATTTGAATACTGTGGGGACGAGGAGTATGGTTACGAGGGATGGGGTGCAGGTTGCGAGTTTTGCGGATAATGTTAGCGGGTTTGTGGATACGATTAATGTGTATAGGACGGAGTAAGGCGGGGGTGGGGGTATGAGGGGATGGGGTCGAGATGTAATGGAGAATGTTCGTAGTAATTTAAGCTTCTCGGGGAATGGAATAATGAGGTTCTCGCTCGCACTGGGTGAAGGAGCCTGATCAGCTAGTTTGGACTTCACAATCAGACAACTTGACGCGAGAAACATACACTTCATACTGCCAAAAAATGCCTTGGCTCTACCGTACCCAGAAACACTTTCATCTTTACAAGTACAGGGGTTTCGGAACCATTTATATGCAGTGCATCCAGTAAGCCAAACTCTCGCCTGTGCTGTGTGTGTGGCTCGCTCGGGCGAAGGAAAAACCCACTTTTGCTTTGACAGACCGACCGATCGACCAAGCATTCCAACCCGTCCGGACCTACACGTAACCCGTCCGCCC
Organism: Clohesyomyces aquaticus; assembly: GCA_002105025.1. NCBI lineage: Eukaryota > Fungi > Ascomycota > Dothideomycetes > Pleosporales > Lindgomycetaceae > Clohesyomyces > Clohesyomyces aquaticus. The sequence continues at coordinate 147,466 of MCFA01000009.1, read as the reverse complement.
ATCCATCCGATCCTTTGTTCATTGCCCATGTCGTCTAGCATTGCCAGTCATCATGTCTAGACAAGATATGCCTTAACCGTTCGTTCCCTCTTGACTGAGCCGCCCTCCAATATCCCTCTATACCAACGCCACGTCAACCCGACGGTCTAGTTCTTCAGCCCAAGCTTGTTGAGAAGACTCCCAGATCGCCCTCCTATCGTCATCTTATCGTCGTCAAAGATCCTCAACAGGCTCTTCCAGACCACACGCGGCTCCTGGCTAGCATCAATTGGCTTCCAGATGCCCGTCTTCTGGTAATATCGGACAACGGGAGCCGTCTGCTGATGGTACGTCGAGAGACGCTTCTTCAGGGTGTCGGCGTTGTCGTCCGAGCGTTGTATTAGCGGCTCGCCGGTCACATCGTCCTTCATGTTGTCCTTGGGCGGGTTGAAGATCTTGTGGTACGAGCGGCCGGACGCGGGGTGGACGAGACGGCCCGTGATGCGAGCCACAAGGAGCGCGTCGTCGATCTGGAGCTCTACGGCGTGTTCGAGGGGCTTGCGGGTTGCAGCGAGCATTTCGTCGAGCTTCTCGGCTTGGGTCACCGTTCGTGGGAAGCCGTCGAGAATAAATCTGAGCAAGAATGCAGTGTTAGCGTGTGTGATTGTGGGGAGAGCGTCGCCGGACGGGCAGAGCCCCGAAGCGGGGCCGTTGGACATCACGTACCCGTTCTTACACTCGGTGTTGTTCTCCAACTCGTTCTTGATCATGTTGACCATGATCTCGTCGCTCACGAGACCACCAGCATCCATGATCTTCTTGGCTTCCCGTCCGAGAGGAGTTTTCTTCGAGACTTGCGCCCGCAGCATATCTCCGGTAGCCTAGACGCCATCAGCACCCATGTTCCTCACGTCCGAAAACGTCTCCAAGTTCCAGTAGTCGCGGGAATGGAATACGTACGAGATGGCAGACGCAGTACTTGTCCTTGATCTTCGGCGCTTGCGTTCCCTTGCCTATTCGTTCATCTGTCAGCAAATCCTCGTTGTTGCTCGCAGGGCACGCGAGGGACTTGTAAACATACCGGCACCCGGAGGCCCCATCAAGATCATCCTCACGCCCTGCTCTTGGTCCGACACACTCGATCCTCCCCCTCCGAGCTTCCCCTCGAGCTGCGCAATCCGCGCCTCCAGCGTTGCGATGTGGGATTTGAGGTCATCCACGACACCTTCCGGTAATGGTGACATTGCGCCGGCTTGTGTGAAACAGGAGACTGAGAATAAGAATTGGATGGGGGTTCGAGCAGCCGAGGAGACGTGGCGGCGGCGCAATTGGGCGTTGAGGAGAGCAAAGACGTAGCTCGGGGAAGGATGAGGTTAAGAGCTTCCAAGGTTAGGTCCTGGAAAACGGCTCGGCTGGACGGCGGGTGAAACTTGGCGTTCGTGGGTCCCGAGGTCGGGGAAGTAGTCCCGATATATATTGCGTATGCAGTCTCCTTAAGCAGCACTTTAGTTGCAGCCGATTCTGTCAAAGGTGATCCGTGACTAGGGGGAAGTCTACCATCATCTGGGAAACTTTTCTTTTTGTTACTTCGCTCCCCGAGTCCTGCGCGCTTTTCAGTTTCCCCAGCCGGCCGGCGCACAGGCCAATCAGCCATCAGATCGGATCGGGGAAGGCGAGTGATGCCACCCCGGTCTGAAGGAACGGTTAAGGAGCCGCTGAACGCGCCAAGCTCCTGGGAATGCACACTTTTGGGCTGCAGACACCTTGTGTGATGCCTCGTGTATGTCAGTTCAGGGTTCCTCGACCACACAGCACCGTCTTGGGAAAGTAGAAGAGGAGATCTGGATTGGCTGATATGTGAGTCTATTTCTGAAGAACCTAGATGCTCCAATGTGGTTTCTAAGCTATAGCAACGCTCATCTAGCAATGTGGTTTTGCTGCCAGTACATACGTGTCTGACAGATATCAAGCAAGCGCTTTTGACTCGCTACCTCCCGATCCTCAAATGTCCGAAAATCAAGATGCAATGTCCTGAGGGGCCGAGGCCCTGCCTCCCCAACGCCATGCTATGCCAAAACAAAATAGGAGGCCATGGATCCATCCGTCCATAGCCTGTCCATAGAGATTTCAAGCTCGACCGATACCCGTCCCAATCCCTCGAGAATCAATAGGCGCGAACCTTCTTGCCTGACCCGGGATTGTCTTCGGCCTTGCGTTTCCCAAGTACGGAGTCGGGAGTACTCGGTGCGGCAAGACTGGAACCCCTGCTATACTCTTCCCAGCAAGTCGCATGGTAAATCTTGCTGTTGATCTTGACCGCGTCCATCCACACGAAGTCGTTCGCTTCGACGTGCCATTGGGGTTCAAACTTCTCCTGACAGATAGGGCAAGGTGCATTGACGAGGGCAGTATCGGTAGGGACGTGGATGTATTTGTCTTTCGCCACCTTCTTCGGGGCGGTCGCGATACCAGAAGCGGCTTTCGCAACTTGTTCCGGGGACGCTTCGTCGACTTCACGATACTCAATCCATTCCTGTGAATTTGTGAGAATCTTTTTTATTTATATGCGAATGCATGTCTCGTACCTTTTCGCTGATGTACCAGCTGCGGTGAATGCCGCGCTTCGCAACATCTGGGTCTTTCACTTTGAAGTGCCAGTCCATGTGACGAGCTTTCCGCTCTCTCCCTTCTTGGGTAGACTCGAAGCGACGGCCGCATGTCGCACATATGTTCGGATACGCATCGTAAAGCTTCGAAATAAGGTGCGGTCGAGGCCTAAACGTCAGTCAGTAGAAGTCAAAAAGGGAAATAGCCAATCAACATACTGCTTGATGGAGGCTGTTGTCAGCTCGACATAATTTGGATTGTTTGCATTCGCTGAAACCTGTCGGCTCATCGGTTGAGATGAGATAGGTGTGGGTTGGGTGGCCACGGAGGGAACAGTCTTCAAAAGGTTGGAGAGCCACTGTGTATCGATTGCGGGTGCAGGGGTGGATGAGCCTTGGAATGGTAAATGAACCAAAGGTGCGGGTTGTGGTGGCATCGCGGGCGGAGCTGCCGCAGGCTTGCTGAACTGACCTAGGATTCTGGCAAGATCCGCAGCGGGATTGATAGGGGGAGCAGCAACAGGAGTTGGAGGAGCTGGCACCGATACAGGTGGGGGCGCAGCGGAGAACGGCGGAGAATAGAAAGGCGACACCGACACAGGGGGTGCCGATGAGCTCGCACCAGAAGAAAAGCGCTGAAGCATTTCGGCCAGAGAAGGAGGAATCGACGGGGGGGTTGGCGTTGGAACCGGTGGAACAGGAGGTCTAGCATGTGCAAACAACTGCGCCAGATCCACAGGGGTGCTGGAGTTCGGGAAAGGGGGAGGCACGCTCGACGGTGGAAAGGGTGCCGATACTGGGAGAACAGTCGTTGAAGGCGGAAAGGGAGCTGGAGGAGCTGGAGGAGCTGGAGGAGCTGGAGGAGACATGTTTTGAATCTGTTTGGCGACTTGTTGTAATTGATCTGGCGGTAGGGTCTGCGTGTTAAGAATTTGCTGGAGCCCAAAAAGAGCGTTCAGCTTGTTCGGAAGCGCTTGGTCGCCAGGCGTGTGAGCCCATTCCTTCTGAGTGGAAGTGATTACTGCGCTCAAGCTGGTTTTCAAGCCTTCAACGTCGATCGGTTTCGGTTGTGGTGGATAGAAAGGTGCATGTGGTTGCGACTGGACTGGTGGGGTGCTGGAAGGCGGGTATTGCCCATAGGGCGCTGCCTGAGGCACCGGCTGCAGATGGAAAGATTAGCACGCGCGCCTTGATCGTTTTTGGAGGTCACTGACCTGCCGAATTCTCGGGTCGTTCGCTGCGGCGTAACGGCCAGCATTCTGTGGTGGCGTAGGCGTGCTCCTCCATGGAACATTTGGCATTGGCCTCCCGGGTATGTTATGCTGCATGGGTGGCTTTTGAGGCATTCCCTGATTGGCGATTGTGCGAAATTTGATAAGAGCATTCTCAATGTCCTGCGTTACTTCAGGAGAGAATACAGGGCGCGTGTCCATCGACTCTGGAACAGGTTGCTTCCAAGTCTTCAAGAGGCCCTCCATGGCCTTTCGGGTGCCTGGGTCCATGAGCGTATACGCGTTCATGAAGGTTCGGTAGAGGTCACGGCCCAGGTAGACCGTGTATGGAGTGCCGACGTTTTTGACGATGGAATCAAGGACATACAAAGCAGGAAGTTTCCACTCAGGCCGGGTCTAGAGAAGTCAGCGGCTGATCAGGTCCGGCTAGGGGAGTTAGGGTAGAGGAGAGGAGCGGGGAGGGGAGGTTCGGAGTAAGTTGGGATAAGGCAAAATTTGAACAGGCGAGTGAAAGTGAAGGTGAAAGCACCCGTCACCTTTCACATGGTGACCTCATGTGAAAACTTACCGTCCGAATATGGTTCTCCAGCTCTCGGGATATGGCTTGTGCATACTCTGTATTTTCTTTGGCGATCAGGGTTAGGTTGCTTATCTCTGGTCTGCTGTTCTGTTTTAGATCCTGTAGAGCATCTTTGAAGTCGGCAGCGACCTCGGCGGATTGTGACATTGTGAGCAATCGATCTCTGGAATGGAAAAGGCAACAAAGCTATGTTAAGAGTTTCGGAGTTTGCAAGTTAGACACTGTGGGTTAAAGCTAATCGCTTTAGAGTCGAATGTGTCGCAACCAGATCCGCGCAGGCTGAAAGTGGACTTTTTCCTCTTTCGCTAACACGGGAAAAGAACGGCTGTATGAATCGTTGCTAGCTATGGCCTCGCCGGGCACGAACAACGTGTAATCTGCGCTGGAATATCCAGAACAGCGACAAAGCTTGCCCTCCGCTCCTGCCTCCGCCTCAACAGCCCCAGGAGTTGCCTCCGACGTCCAACCCTATCCGAGTAGAACAATGCGCGATCACTACAGGACCGAGGCGAGAAAGGAATACCGTGATGCGAAGTGCTTGAGAGCAAACAGGGCGGTGAAGGTGAGAACGGGGGTCGGGGGGCTGGTCGGTTCGAGGTGGTGTTGGGGGATATGCAAGGGCTAGTTTTGGGAAGTCTGGAAGAGGTAAGGATGCACTGGCAGGATGCTCTTTAATAGTGGGAACGGGGGAGAAGAAGGAGTTGTTTGTCGCAAAGGAGCGGCGGCGCCTGGACAGGTCCAAGGTCGAAGTGAAGGTGAGCCTTGGAAGGGGGACAAAGCGGAGCGTCGGAAAAATACGTTTTTCCGAGCGCCAAGACCTAGCCAAGCTGGGACGCCTGCTGTCTTCGGGTTCCTTCCTTTACGCCTTCACGAACTCACCCGCGGTCTCAACGCGCCCGTATCGTCCCCCTACCGGCGCCGTCTGACCACCTCTCACTACGTACACTTGCTGCCCATTTCACGCGACCGTTGCCGCCCGAAAACTCCCCTTCTCAGTCAACATGGAAGATCCGCAATTCCTCTCCGACCACTCCAACTCTCCACTGCCAGAAGCAGGCAACGACCCGGGCGATCCCCTGCGTCCCGAGATAGACGAAGAGAATTCTACGCCAAATCCACCCCTCGGCGCGCCGCATCAAGACACGGAAGTGGCCGAGGACTATGAGGGCATGCCCGATCAGGACAACGTTGATGAGGCAGGCCTGTCGGATGACGAATCAGGCTTGTCCGAGCTGGACGAGCAACAGTTTGATGAATTCAATGCCGAGGATATTGCCATCGAGGAACGTCCGGCGCAGCTAATTGACGAAACCAACGTCAGTCTGATCGGAGTCCACAAGCGAAAGAGGGCTGAGGGCGAGGGCGAGCCGGCGAAGAAGAAAAAGAAGAAGGACAGTAGACGCGACAAACCGAGAAGAAAGAAGAACCAAGATGACGAGGTCAGCGCAACAGAGGACACCGGCGGTCGGGGAAGCAGAAAGCGAAAGGAGGGCAGGGCCAGGAGGGCCTCACCGGATTCTGCAGAGGATGAGAATCTCACTCCCGAAGAACGTACGTAGATGTCTTTTCCGGGAATGTTCAGTGTTCTAACAATTCCCCATAGGTCGAAAGCGTGCCCTCGATCGATCCATCGACCAAGTCCTCAAATCCTCAAAGACTTCTTCGCGTCGTCGCAAGAAGGGCGATATCGACCTGGACCAAATGGCCGATCAAGAGATCGAAGAAATGCGCCGACGGATGGCCGCCGCTGCCGAGGCCGACAATGAAGGTCGCAAGCGTGGCGAGCCCGCTGCTCACAAACTCAAGCTTCTTCCAGAAGTGGTCGCTCTCCTCAACAAAAATACGCTCAAGGAATCTATTGTGGACCCCGAGATCAACCTACTTGAAGCCGTACGCTTCTTTCTCGAGCCCTTAAGCGATGGCAGTCTCCCGGCGTACAGTATTCAGAGGGAGCTTTTCGCTGCATTAGCAAAACTACCCATTACCAAAGACACCTTGGTTGCTTCTGGCATTGGCAAGGTCATTATGTTCTACGTTAAGAGCAAGCGCCCTGAATTGGTCATCAAGCGCCAAGCCGAACGCCTCTTCACGGACTGGACTCGTCCAATCCTCCGACGAACAGACGATTACCGGAAGAAGGAATTCTCTCAGGCAGAGTTCGATCCAACGTAGGCGCCCATTCTCCCCGTTTTATACTAAGATGCTTACATTATGCCACAGTCAACTGCCTGTTCGTTCTGCTCCGGTCAACAACCAAGCCGCAATTGCCCGAGCAAAGGCTCTGGAAGCTCCGCGAGCCTTCCAACGTGCTCGCATGGAGGCTGGTCCCACGACTTATACGATCGTGCCTAAGAGTAATGTTCAAATTGGTAGCGAGCAAGTCAAAAGGGCTCCTGGTGCCGGCGGTGATGAGCTCCTGAAGCGCATCAAAGCCAAGACTGGAGGTAGGGGCGGACGTTGAATTACCTTCTCATTCGGCATTAGCTACTGCTGGCGAATTGTTCTTCATATGGCGTTTGGACATGGACTTGCTCCCATGGGGACAGGCACAGAGACTGCATCTTTGCTCTTCTTCGGGTTTATACTCTATTACTTGCATGGCTGGAGTTTAGTCCTAAAGGGGCAGCACAGTAGGATCTTTGGACACTGGGTTGCAATTGATCGGCCTACACGTCATGGTCATCTCCTGTTCTAATAGAATATTTTCCATGCTGAGGTGCGATGGAGCTGGACTAAGTTGTTGGCCAATTTGAGTGACAACTCAGGTTTCACGCTGATTTAAGTATTGCTAAGTCCATGCAGGAACGTTGGTTTCGAAAAAGTACCCGGCTTCTTTGGACACTGCATGTTAACCACAAGACGCAGAGATTCGATCTGGGCTGCGTTCGATACGTAAGGCTGCTCGCAGTGATAAGGAGATCAATCCCACAAAGCATGGCCCACTTACAACGGCTATTGTGACATGGATTCGAAGTCCATTAAGGAGTTTTCTGGGGAAGTCGGTAAGAAATACTCTCTCCATTGATTAATACAGGAGTGGCAGGAGGTTGCATCTATTAGGTCAGCCACTTCACCAGGGTAACGGCCGCTAGTCCTGCGCCAATCCTTCCCGCAGGGGAACGACCATCGGGAAGGTGCCACTCCGTTCAGCCCAAGGCCAAGAAAAATATCCTCGTCCAACCAACTCTTCAATCTATCTGCAGAGCAAGCCATTAGGGCATCGTGTTTCGTGTGAGACCTTGTCTTTGGACGCGTTCTCCACCACACCGGTAAAATCCAGTGCACAACATCTCGTTCTGGCGCCTGCACGATATGAGTGGAAGATCATGTCCGGTCGACGAGGGTGGTCGCCGAAATAAACTCCCAAAGTTCCTGTTGTTCCCTGTGGGACACTCTTGACCTGCTGCTTTATTGCAGCTCAGCCCCGGACAAGGTACCACTGCATAGCCCCTCACCGAACCATTCGCGGCACCTTAGGATACGGACGTTGTCCGGCAGTAGCTATATGCAGTAGGCCTCCCAACTTGCGACCTTCTCCGAAACCATTGATCTCTCCAAGCGCTGTCGAGAAATCGATGCGCACCATCAAGCCTACCGCCAGCCCGTAGATCCATTTCAGCATCGTCGCGTTACCATCATGACGAGACAAACAGTTCTTAGGTAAGAACTCCATGGATATGTTCCCATAGATATGTTCCCATAGATATGTTCCCATAGGACTGAGCTGATTAGAATAGAGCCGATCTCAAGGAGCGCCATGTCAATATGATGGCCTTCTCGGCCTGCATAGGCTTTGGCTTGTTCTTACAAAGTGGAAAAGTCATATACATTGCCGGCCCTGGTCTTGCGATAATCGCCTTCATCCTGGCGGCTTCTGTTATGTGGTCTGTAATAGCTTGTTTGGGAGAGATGACTGCTCTATTTCCCGTGCAAGGGCCTCTCTTCGAATTCCCCGGACGGTTCATCGACGAAGCAGTGGGATATGCAACCGGGTGGATCTCGTGGTTTGCCTGGACGGTCATCATCGCCGCAGAAGTCCTCGCCATCGCGCAGTTGTGGCGTTTCAGATTCGACGAAAGCTACCTGAGAGAAGTGGGATACCCTGACAAAGAGTTGGGCTGGAGTACAGAAAGCTACAGTCCTGCAGTCTGGGTGTTCATCTTCTTGATTCTGATCGGCTGCATCAACCTACTTCCCGTACGCCAATACGGACAGCTGGAGTACATCTTTGGTGTTATCAAGATCTTCTTCATTTCTGGATTGATAGTGTTCAACGTCATACTTTCAGCCATGCAAAAGGTCCACCATGACAACCATTTCTGGACTTGGAATAAACCGTATGGTTTTTCTTCGGAAAGTTTAGTGGTGCATCCTACCCATGAGACCGACCCAGGAGTGGTACTCAGAGGAGAACAAGGGCAGTTTCTGGCTTTATGGACCGGTATCGCGGCTGGCCTATTCTCGTTCGTTGGTTTCGAGACAATTGCAATTACAGCTGCAGAAAACAAAGATCTGGAAAAGCACGAAACAATCAAGCTCGCCACAAAAAAACTGACGTTACGGATCACAATTCTCTATGTTCTATGTACCTTTGCCGGCGGACTCAATGTTCCCTACAACGACCCGAATCTGATCAATATTCAGATCAACAGCGTACGCGCCGGGCAGAACAGTATTTACGTCCTTGCAGCGGTCAGGAATCATTTACGCGTTTGGCCGAGTATCTTCAATGGGTTCTTTATTTTCTCCGCCACAACATCCGGTATCAACGCGCTCTATAACTCAAGTCGCTTACTGCATGCTTTGGCTTCCATACCTGAGGCCTGGCCTCTCTTCGCTCAAAATTGGAGGCGGCGTCTGGAAAGAACAACTTCTCGAGGCGTTCCCTTAGGGACTGTCTTTGTTTCTTGGTGCTTCGGGCTGATCGCGTTCCTCGCAGTTAAGCCGTTTCCCGCTGTGGTCTTGGGTACGTACTCGAGCTTCATCAGTAGCATATCGATGAACCTACCTGGGAGGAGTGTGCTGACTTGGAAAAAATAGGACGCATCACTAACAACGCCGTTGTATCCGAGTTGATCTCATACGCAGCCATTTGCTTATCATATATCCAATTCTACCACAGGATCAAAGCCGCAGCCGAAGATCCATCACTCGAAAATCGATCTGCATACAATCGGGACGACAAGCAGTATCCTTACCGTACACATGGGCAGTTATTCCGGGCATACTATGGGCTTCTGTTCTGTATCTTGCTCATACTGTTTAACAACTGGCGCGCTTTCATACACCCCTTTAGCAGTCAGTCACTCGTCAATATCCCTTGTCTTTATTTCCGTACCTTAACTGACCCATTTACTTAGCTCCGGATTTCGTAGCTTCTTACATCGGAGTGAGTCGTCCCTAACCACCCAGCTGATGACCTGTCCTAACCCAACCAAAGATTGTTGCATTCTTTGCCCTAATCGCCGGGTATCACATTCGGTCCGACGGTTGGAATCCTATGAAATGGAGGAGGCACGCTTCAATGCAGATATTCCGTCCTCCTCCCAAAGTGGTAGTTCCAGGGAGACGACGAGGGCAGCTAGAGTTTCCTAATCCCAAGGCACCGATGTGGGATGAAGAGAACTTCAAGTCTTTGATTCAATTTGTCTGGGGTTGGCTGAAATAAGAAGGTAGCCTGCTAGCGCCGAAGTTGCTTTTTCTTAATGTACTTCATGCGCAGAAGATTTTGTCCATTCCAAATGAGATATGAAAGCTGGACAGCCAGCTGTTCCAGATGCAAAGGCGATGTTCACCTTTCCCTAACCCCCAAAAACGTCACAATACAAGGCCACAGCACGTGAGAGCTTCACTGGTGAATGTCTGCCGGCAGTGGGGAGGGCTATGTGTCTATATTTATTACAGGTCGGCAATCAACGCCTTTTGATGTGCTGCATTGTGGTGGTTTAGGCTAGCGCAAGGATGCGAAATGAACTGTCCGCGGCATACAAGCCGTGGGACCCTGCCCAGCTGAATTATCAACCCAGCCATCTCGAGCTTTGCCGTACACATATCAGGAATGTGACAGCCAAGGCTGCACAGTCCATTTCGTGTTAGTCTAATGCACCCACTCAGGCAACGACGAAGCACGCTGTGACCTCGAGCCTGCGTCAAGTGTCGTCCGGCCGCGATGCGTCCTTTCCAACTACGACGACCCATCCCGAACAGCTGCGCTCTCTGTCTACATATCAGTCAATGTCTTTTGGCTTGCCAGGCGTAAATGTCAACCCACCACAAGAACCTTGCAGAAGTTTGGCAACATCTCCAAGGACGACATGACCTCGCCATCATATTGCGCGAAGTTATCGGTCAGCACTCCATCGAGACCACCCTTCAAGACAACGAGGCCCAGAATTCCGAGGAGTCAATACGAGCCATCATATGGATTAAGGCCGTTTTCGATCTGCAGCGCGCCTATCTCAGTGGGAACTGCAGTGGGATTGCGGATTGCCCCCCATACGTTCTCTCATGCCTTCTCCCACCCGAGCTGCTATTTTCAACTATCTTGTATCTTGTAAACGTCAAAACAAGATCATTTCCAAGTCAAACGACCCTATTGACCAAGGAGTTCACAAGACCCAGATATATTCTCGCGCAAACCGTGCTATCTGGGCTGAGATTGCTCCTGTTGCGGAAGGAAGAGATCGCAGCCCATGACAAGAAGCGCCTACGTGTCGCAATAAATGCTGCGTGGCAAAACGACCGACTCCACGGTGTTGATCGATTCGTAGTATCAGAGCTTTTCGCGGGTATACTTGATTCAGAAATGTCACGTGAGAACGCATATATTCAAGAGTGGGATAATGCAAGATTGCCAAATTATGCCGCTGGACTGGTGAGTTTTACAATTACCCAAAGCAACAGGATATGGCTAAAGCTTGACAGTATCCTCTCGAAATTCGACCGGAAACATTCGTCCCCTCTCTACTCAACGGAACAATGGAAGAAGCTTGGATAGATGCCTATTTGATTCTCTTTGACTGTATATGGGCAATTGAATCTGCTCTAACTCAGAGATATGTGGATCTTCGGCGGCAGTGTGATATTTTGGGATCTAACCACTACGACGTCGACACGGACGAGACCTTGGAGCAGCTATATCATACACGAACGAGTCTCATCATTTCGCTCTTTCACGTCAAGGGGCCGATGAACCCACCTCCTGGATTGATGGAATCTCTTGCCAGCACCCTCCTTGATTGGGATGACGATCTTGATAGCTTTTTATCTCGACAAGACTCTCTTTTGGTAAGCGTTTCGCCACTAGTAGTCGGTAGATTATCTGCTAATTGGAACTCTTTAATAGCAACGGTCTGCCACAAGGCCAGTACTTTTACGAACCGGAAGTCATGGCCGGCTTGTTCATGAAATTGGACCTTATCTTGAGAGTTCGCTAAATAGCTTTTCCCAATGGCTGGCGAAACGGAAATCAGGGTACGAGCAATTCAGTATTCGGCGAGCGGGCGTAACAGCAACTGATATGGAAGAGATGGTGAGAGAATGGATTGCACGTATGGCATCTCTCAACGTTGAGACCCATGCCCCAGAACTGGAAGGTCCTCTACTACCTACATACATCGTCAATTGTCCAAAGCTACATGTGATTCCAAAGAAACACCTTGAATACAAGCTCAGATGGTGTGACAAGTGGGCGTGCGAGGTATGTGTGTCAGACGACTATACAATGTCACATTGAATCAGACTGACCCGTCGTAGAGCATACAGGAGAACTCTCCTATTGTGAGTTGGAAAGAAGGTACTTTTTAAGATGTTAGAGACCTCGAGCGCATGTATGCTGATGGGTGATAGGTGTGTCCTGTCCAAGTTGCAGTTCAGGGGGAAAGATCAACTACGCCCGGATCATAGAACCTTTTCAACACCTTTCAATGGCCTTGGAAACGTTTCACTTCGACGACTACAGTCTCAGTCAGTATTCTGTTGGTGATTCAGGCTCATATGACACAGCGTCGGCGTCTGGAATTTCACATAACAGTTCCTCTGGAGCTGAAAGCCTTGCAATGAGCCTGCCATCTCAAGCCACAATGTCTGCGAGAAGCCTGTCTCATATTTCGACCGCAAGTGAGAGCAAAAGTCTCTCAGAACAGCCCCCAAGTTATCACCCAAATTACTCCGAATCTCCCATTAGTCCTGCCTCATTGCCTCCACTTTCTCGGGGACTCTCGACGTCTCCTGCTATCGAATGCCCCGTCAGCCCACTCAATCAATCCTTAAATATTCCGATCCCGATAGCATCAAGAATGTCCATGGATTTACCTATTCCAGTATACACGCCAAACAATCCGGAAAGTACCCTAGAGGCTGTCTCGTCTCGATCAGCTGCATCGAGCATTAGATTGAACACGCCATCGACAGACTCTATGATGAGTGGGGGAAGCATTGCAAAGTCAAAATCACCTAGCCGAACCGTGCGAATTGCTAATTCGATGAGAAGACGGCCGACGAAAGAGAAGGAAGCATATCCATTGCCAAAGGTTCCCACATTTGTCTTTTCTGCCTCAGGGCACTCATTACTTCTGTGGGAAAAGAGCGCCGACAATCTTGTGAGATTCGACATCCCGAGCAACGATGCCTCCGCAATTCAAGGTTGCAAGTATGAAGTCCCGAAAGTCGAAGCAGCTGCCGCTGGAAACCACAGGTGCGCCATCATTGCATCCAAAGGGTCAGGGAAGCGAAAGCTCGTCGTCTACGATGGCATCAATCTTAGCCCGGAACACGAAACGGAGCTCGAGGTCTCGAGTAGATTCAGCGGTATCTGCTTAGCTGTTTCGCGCAACGACAAGTTCACCGCAGCCTCCATGGGCGATCAGATCTTCATCTATCGATTGGACGACGGCATCAAATTAATGGCCTTCCACCACCAGATTCAAGTCTTTGAGCTAAGAGGAGGCGTATCACATCGAAGAACGATCAACGTTGGGAGGAACCAGAATGAGGACCTGGTTGCAGAGCAATTTAAAAATGCCGGTTGGTTCGGTGAGCAACGCAAAGGACTCAGCTCGAAGGAGGTCGCAGAGGAACAGCAACGTCAGGGTGCTGTGGTTTCCAGGAAACTCTACTTCTCAACAGACAGCAAACAACTCGTAGTGGCAACTCAATTAGGGGATCATTGCGTCTACGTGGACGTGTGGGATGTATCCAGAGAACCCGTCAGCACGATATCCGAACACTCTCGATCCTTCAAAATGCCCCCATTCACACTGAACGACGGGGACCTGGCAAGCGTATTCTACGACACCATGCGCCGCAGCGCAATCGTCACCGCCTTCCTGGGAAAAGAATACCCTCTCCTCATCCCCTTCCCCGGCTACGAACCCTTACAAAACGAGCAATACTCTACCAAAGTCGTCCACGCAGCACAATCTCCATCCGGACTGACTTTCACCGTCGTCAACGCCATGACCGAAATCATCCAATTCGAGTACACAGCCAAGGGCGGTTTATCACCCCGCAAGCTCAAAAAGGCATCTTCTAAGATCAGCACCAGTGTTTTCAAACCGGGTACCATTGCACTTGCGATGCCGCTCGAGAGCATTCTGCAGTGCTTTTGGATCAAAGATGGGAAATGCATGTTGAGGACGATTCGGATTGGTGCGGGGGAAACGTTCAAGGACTATGATATTCGACCACATTATGACAGGCTGATGAGCTTGAAGAGTAATCCTGTTATTGCAAGGGCGCCGACGCTGAGGATTCCGGAATTGGGGACGGGGGATATTCATGGGTAGCTGGAGATTTGGAGATAAGACGGAGTAGAAGAGGAAGCGTTTGCGAATAGATTTGGACGAGGCAAGAAGAATTGGACCAGGGAATCTTGACGAAGAGAGGGAAAATACGGAGGTTTTGCGCTGTACTGGTAATTTACAGCCGAATGTCCGGTGCAGAGGGCTGCGGTCAGGATCGTGGGTAGGACAGCGCGACATACAAGCCATTGACAGGCGATGAAACTGCGCATGTGGGGCCACGGAAAGAATGAAGTGGAGGGGTAGGCCCCATCGGGTTCGCCTTCGAGGCTGTAATTTATCATTGGAGCGACGGTGAGCGTGCAAGAAGGATGACATGACACGATACCACACGAACGAGCAAAAGACATATTTCTTTGGGAGCGGTATACCAGCTGTAGTCTAGCACTACACCCAACTTGAGCAGTGGGTGTCGTAGTGGATAGTTTGCGACGATATCAACAATGAGCCAAAAATAACAGTGATATCGACACCCTCGTCGAAATCCGAGCATCAAGATATCAGAAACATGACCTGATCCTGTATTGTAGGCTTCTTTTCCCAGGAGCACTCTCCCGCATGCTCAATTTGCGTAAATTGACACCCCACCATCAAACCCCCGGTTTGGATCGCTTATCCTTGTCCGTGTTACCCCTACTTGGACCAATAGTTGGTAGAAGATACCAGAAGAGACGGATACATGGAGATCGGGTGTGATCATATGACCCTCATTTTGATGCCTGGGGTCCAGGGATTTCGAAGTCCGAAGATAGAGTGGTGGTGTCGCGGAACTGTTTTGATAGGTACGGGTGCAGAGCCACAACCAAGATTTGACCTCGCGATAAGGTTATGACATTGGAGGCCTCATGCCCCCTTGTGGCATGGAAGGGAAGGGAAGGCGAAGTGAGGCTGGGGTGCGCTGTGTCGTCTTCTATCTTTGACATCGACATCGACATCGACATCGCCGATGGGTGTGGATAAAGGGACCGACCGAATCACGCAAGAGTGACATAGCCTTCGAATCAATACCGACTTGCAGGTGTACAAGTCGACATTCGCGCCGCCACTTCAGAATTGTTTGCAACGCGGCGCAGCACTGCCACTCCGTTCTCCGGTGAGCTGCAAAGTGGTGAGCTGCAAAGTGGTGAGCTGCAAAGTGGATTGGATCATATCGTGTACGAGCGGTGCACAAAGCAGAGTCGTTGCAATCGGTTGGAAAGTACAGTTGCGCGAAGGCCGGAGAGTTTCGCCGTTTTATTTGATATGCCTCGCTCGTCTAGTTTCGGTATTTAATGTAACCTGCATACAACCTGGAATGCCGCGTGTACGACTTTCGGGGAAAATGAGATGTCGTATTACGCTTGTGGTGCTCTGGGCCAGCAGGCTGACACTTCTTCTCGACATCTCGCCGGTCGGTGCGACGGGCGTTTGGTTGTACAAGACGGAATGATGGTTGGAACTGGTTCCACCGGCGGGAGGCTGCGATGCTAGGCAAGGATGATGATACAGTGGTGCAGGAGACATGTATCGAGGAACCCAGCGGACCTTTTGGCGAGAAGATGTGAAGGTCAAAGCCCGTCCTCCGCGTTTCGGAGGAGATTCTCCACCGTCCTCATACAATCTGAAGAATTGTTCCTTGATACCAGACGCTGGATCCAGTCATGCTCTTTGTACGTTCGAGAAGATTCACTCCAGACAATCTCTTCCCAAACTTCGGACTCGTCTTTGTAGTTTCTTACGTATTCTTCGAAAGAGGGTTCCTCGAGTCCTGATGAAGTCCGAATATGCAGGAAGCTTTCGAATACGCGGAGAGTTATACCACGACCTGCTGCACACCGACCCATCATGTTCATAACTTTTTCCTCTTGTGATACGATGCGGCATAGTATGCACTCGAAGTCCAGCGTGATATTCAATAAATGTGGGCAGATCGATTCCTTTCCATGCTGAAGATAGTGAACGGTGCGGATTGGTCTCGAGATCGCAACTTGTCAAGACTAAGCTGTGGAGATTTGGGGGGAACCAACCCTTTAACCATCCGTACATGTTGGAAGAAGGTAGTTATATCATACGAAGGTATGTTCAGGTACTCAAGTCGTACGAGGAGCCCAAATCCTCGGAAGTAAATAGGTCTCCCTAGTGAGGGCTTTATATGATTGAGACAAAAGATTCTGAGAGTCTCGGTGTGGTCTAACATCGTGTTCGCTACACACAGATACTGATCTCGACTAAAGCCTGTACCCTTGAACGCGTGTAGGGCCGGACTTCGAGTTATGAGACGGAAGAGCTCGTAATCATGGATTGAATCGTCCAGCAAACGGACATGTGGAGTTTTATTTTCACGCAAAATCGTGACTTATCGGTGGAACAGACGTGTAGATGCCATGGTTCCCGGTAGGGCATTGTTTGACATCAAGCAAACTCGGCCGTCGCTGGGAACCGCTATAATAATATGCTCAATTTTGTCGGTCCCCTTGGCTATCATAACTATCTCCTCAAATTTTCGATCAATGTCCAGACACTTGATAGCATCTTGAATATAGCCTCCTCCACTTGCGTCCTCGATATGTGACGCAGGTAATTGGCAATTCAGAACTGATACGTTGGGCAATATGGTGAGGAGAAATAAGACGAGCGCTCCCTCCCACGTCATATAGAATGAATCCTTCAGCCGTGTAAAAAATTGGTTCTCAACAGGCACTCTGTTGATAATATCTCTTATCGCCGTTTGTGCCTCTGGTAGTGCCAATATTGGGTTGGAATGTCGGGATCTCTGAATTTTCTCGACTTGATCTGGACTATGGATCGTGAGTGATCGGACGCATTGAGCGAGATTCTCTTGATTGAACAAGGTGCAGGTAAGGCTCTTGTACTGGGAAGGAGTGGCTTTGCTACAATTGAGCGAAATGTGGGTGTAGAGGAAGGGCGTCGCAATACGGTGGAGTTGCTTCGATGCGAGGGCGAGACTCAAGAGATCTGGCGTCTGCGCGTAGCTTATAATGGCAGCTATGAGCTCTTCGGGGAACCTATCCAGCACTATTGAAAGCGAATTCGCGGATCGACCGTCGAGGAAGGTCGGTGGTGCCGCGTGGAGGGGAAGATGACTTGGATTACTAATCAAGCCTAGCCAATTCCCCATTCGAACTTCTAGGCGTCCCTTCTAGACTTCCTTTGCCACTTTCAACAATTGAGGCTCAATTTGGTACATACCTAATACTCTCGATTGAGGAGAGTAGGATGACTTAAAATTGTGACCTTCATGAAAGACAAGACTTTCATGATATAATGGTACGTACGACGCATGCCTCCTCGGCCCCTCATCCTCCACACATCTACAAAAAGACCATACCTATCAAAGCCGGATGGCATCGCGCCGAAGCGGACCACAAAGCATACCAAATCATAAATCTGGATACTTTCCTGCAGTTTCACCAAGCAACAAACTTCACTTATCAGCGATTAAATGCACACAGCTTTATTCTCTATCAAGCTCAAACATTCTACAATACTGTACTCCGGAATCTTTACTAGTGTCAAAGCGCCTCCCACAGGGGTTTCTGAATCGAAGTAACTGTGCCAGCAAAGAACACTCTCCACGATCTGAGACTCGATTCGGTCCCATGCACGGCCGCAAGGACTTCACAGCGAAAGACTGGAAACTAATGGCAGGGTTGGCGTTCATCCTGACACTAGAGAGAAATCGCACAGGCGAAGATCCCGCGGAAACGAGTTCGCAATGACAAAACATTGCGGTTATATCGCCCACCCTCTCTCAATAGAATGCTACTTTTCATTGAAATCTCTCCACAACCTCCTCTGCACAATATTCTCTCAGCAACCCCTTCTCCATCCATTTTCTCCAATCTTCACACTCAACCCCCACCACATTGACCGGCAGCCCGCGATACTTCCCCCAAAGCAACTCCTCAAACCCATCCCACTCTCCTCCCCACCACCCCAATTCCCCCCAAAAGCGCACTAACCCCCGTAAACACGACCAGCGGTCCATACCCCCCATCCCCATAAACACCCATAGCATTCCAGGCCCCACCCGCCCTCAACGCCTCACTCACAGGCCCACAAACCACATTCCCAATCCCTCTCCCAGCCGCCAACCACGCAAACACCATCGTGCCATCAGCCTCCACATTTCTTACCGCCGCTTTCCCCTTCACAGCGCCCATAATCCCCGGCCACGTCGACGAAAACGAGCCCGCAAAGAGCCCATAGAAGATACTAAAGACGAAGAGTGATGGTAGTGAAGTACTGAAGCCCCAAATCAGGAAAACGGAGGCCGTGGATCCGAGTGTTGAGACGAGGATGCAAGTCGTGACGTGCCAGCGGTCGATGATGAGACCCATGAGTATGCATCCGAAGACGGACGCGATGTTGAATAGGATGATGGTTAGCGTGGAGAGGCTGGTGCTGGCGCCGAGTTGGCGCGCGTAGGTAGGGAGGTAGATGGAGGGAATGAAGTAGCCGAGGCCTTCGAGGATGTTGCCGGCTTGGAGGAGGAGGAATGTTGGGGTGAGCAGGAAAGAGAGGTTGAAGGGGCGAGGGGCGTGGGTTGGGGAAATGGGGATTCGGGGTTTGAGGAAGTAGGTCAAAGGCGCGGTGAGGAGGAAGAGGATGACAGACCAAACGCGGAGCGTCGTGCGGAAGCCGTGGCTGTTGAGCAGGTATTGGAGCAGAAGTGGGATTATGACGCCTCCGAGTCCGGTGCCCGCCTGGAAATCATTAGCAACAAGTCGAGGACTGCGAGAGGTCTACAGATTTGACATACCCACATGATGCCGAACGCAAATCCCTTCTTCTTGACGAACCATTCGTCCATGAACAGGATAGTCGGCGAATACACAAGCCCTCCTCCAATGGCGTAGAAGACGCCCTGGGTGACAATCAAATGCGTCACTGTCTGGGACAGCGAGCTTAGACCGAGACCAAGACACATCGTTACCAAACCAACACCAATAGCAGGTCGTCTAGACCGAGGATATCGTAGTAGCGTGCCAAACACGAGTGGGCCGGACAGATACATCAGCCCCATTGCACAGGTCCCAATAACCGCAATATTCTTTGATCCTTGGAAGGGCTCATGTGCGCTGTAATATTCCTGAAAGACACCAAAGGCGAATGGGAACCCTGAGGAGTGGTCAATACTCTCCATGTCGAATTGAAAATTGAAGCTTACCCCACACCAAGATTTCCACGACAAATGCGGCGGCGAGATACATCCAAGCATCCTTCCCCCCATCAGCTGGGGCAAGCGAGAATTCGGTACCATGCGCCGCATCCCGTTCCGTGTTCGACTCCAGCTCGATCGCGTCTTCGTGTTGAGAATCTGGAAAGCCCCGTTGATGTATTCGGCTCGCAACCTCTCCGTCTACGTCTGACCGACCCATTTTCGTTCTTCTAGCAGATGTTATCAAGCCGTCGGGACCAGTTTCGGGCCTGGAGTGAACAATACAAAAGAAAAAGCGGGCAGTTTCAAGATCTTAAACTCCGCTCTTTTGACAAAATGACTATTCTCGGCACGTCGGCAGAGAGGCATACGCGGGTTAGTAATCGATAACCAACTCCGGTTTCTTTCGGTCTTGGGGATCGCCGACGGAAAGGGCCCGCCTTCAATTCAAAGGATGGGTATGATCGACTATGCGGTCAGACTCAATCCTGGATTGGGGGGCTGTTTTGGTGATTATGTAGGATGTAGGGCGTGCCGAGCGATGTGGCGTTCGGCAACACCTTGAGGACGAATTGGAAGAAGGCGTGTGTCAGCACTACGTATAATGATAGTCATAGTTGAGGGTTTGAAAATTGATGGCTCCTACGATATTGCTTCGTGGACTCCCAGTCCCAACTTTGATTTCCTGAAGTTCTAATCCCAACCACGACCTTAATTTACTTAGAGTATCATCCCATCCGAAAATCGACCTCATAAAGCCTACTAATACATATATCCAACAGCACCTGTCCAGCAGTTGCATTTACACGCCGATCTATACCCACATCCCTACTCTACCTAATAGCATGTCCCTTCCTAAACGTTGCACTCTCCGGATCCCACCCCTGTCCCGCAAACGCCTCGCGATGCTGTCTTTCCCTACCCCCGTCCCTACCTACATCACTCTCACTCCTCTTCTTCGCGTGTTTCCTGCCTCCGTATCCTCCCAACAGTAAACCCGCCGCGGTACCCAAACCGGGGAAAATCACATCACCGAGGAGTGCACCGCCACTGGCGCCGAGGAACGTATCGCGGTCTTTGTGCTCGACTCGAGGACCGCGCGAGTGATTTTTTCCGCTTCCAAGATCATGGTCGCGGGAGCGGTCATGTGAGGAGTCGCGGTCGGAGGGTGAGCTGGAGGAACTTCGGTCGTGATAGTAGTGGTGGCGGTGGCGTGACTGTGAGGTTGATGAAGTGCCGTGTTTTCGGCGGCGGCGGTGGTGGTGTGAGCGGCGGGATGAGCGGTCGCCATCAGAGGGGGAGAAGACGGTGCTGTCGTCGCTGTCGTACTTTGTGTCTTGGAAGTGGACTCTTGGTGGTTGGGAACGGCTTCGGATTGGCTGGAGAGGAGCGCCTAAGTAGCCATTCTGTGGTTGCTGTGAAGGTGGCGGCGGGAATTGTTGCCGTTGTAGTGGTGGTGGTGTTGATGGATATGGAGTCGCGCTTGCTGGTCTGCCGTTTGAGGGCCACTGCTGCTGGTGAGGTGGAGGCAAAGGTCCTTGTACCTGTTTAGGATGCGGTGTATATGCTGAGTAGGATGGTGGCGGAGTATCATAGGTTTGAAGTTGGTGTTGTGAGGGTTGCGGCGGTTGTTGGTATGGATACTGAGGCTGTGAAGGGTACATGTTTGGGGCTCGAGCATGGTTCGCAACCCTTTGTGAGCCGAAATAGTATTCTTGTGCGGCCATCTTATTGTATTCGTTCCCAAGCTCTTCTTCTTCAAAGCCCACTTATGCCTGGCAAAATGAGTTGATGAAATGTTGACAGAGGTGGGGAAGACGAATGATTATAAAGTAAGACAAGCTGCTCCGAAAATAGCAACACCTTGTACAGAATGGTCGCGTGCAGCAGTCATTTGCTAATCTTTGCACTCTCATACGTCATTCCAAGGCACATAAGATCTCGTGCTGAGATCTCCAGGGCTGCTTCGGGTAGACCGGGAGCCTTGGCTTGGTGTTCGCCTTCCATCCACGGATCCTGCCTTGCTGTAGTTAGATCCCTGTAAGCACCAACGGCGAACCGTTTTCGCCGATGATTTTGGAACGGGATTTCCCATCACCAACGCCACTGGGACTTCAAGCTGTAAAAATGGAATAAAATAAAATCAGAGTACCGAAGCATTCGAGCCTCATGGATTACAATGCGTATTTTTAACCTGGCGCGTATACAAGTTTACCATCTTCCCAAAGCCTCAAGGATATGCTTCCGGTGCCAAGAATCTAGCAATGCATTCCCAGCCAACCAACGCCTAACCCATCGAGTAAAAATCCACAATGTAAGCCTGGGCAGCTTTACGTCTTCGCCGCTCCACCCGGACTAGTCTCTACCGGAGCGCGCGCCTCAACGTCTTCTAGATGCAGCTGGTCCTGTAACTCCTTGGGTACCGGAACTCCTTCTACCTTCTTGACGTATTTGCCTTCGTGAAACATCATGAGTCCTCCCAGGCCGGCGACGATGCTGCCCAGTGCAACAAAGAGTCCGGTTGCCCAAGAGGGTCGGTCGTATCTGTTGTAGTGATACATGTAGAAACATAGAACAATTTGGAAGAAGGTGTTCCACATGTTCATCCATACCACGTAATCCATTTTCCAGCTTCTAGTCGCAGGCGCGCGGATGCCGGTGGGTGGAAAATCGGGGAGTTTTGCGGCAGGGATTGGCACCGCAGGGTCTTCCGGGTCCACAGTCTGGCCGGTCGCTAGCGGAGGGAGATGATCGGATCCGGGGAGGCGGAACCATCCACGGTGAATTCCGGCGAGTCTTCGAATGCCTATTTCCGTGCGCTTCGAGCCACCAATCCTCCACCAACCCCACCAGTACAGATCTCGGAATCGCCAGGGCGCAAGACCAAAGCCAGTAACGCAGAATAGAGCGTTGAGAATCTGCGAGTCTATCTCGATCCAGATTCGTCGTGGCGACTGGATGTCGTTGCAGTTTGGGACACACATGTAGGGCGAGGCGTTGCACAAGAGGAGGAACAACATGCCACCCCAGGCAACGACGTTGAGGCCGTACAAAGTGATGAGAAAACCAGCAGGCGTGAGGAACCATTTCCAGAAACCTTTGAGGCCAATGGCTATTGATCGCGTCCACGGTACCTTCGGAGGAGGTACATAGCCGTTGGAGTACTGAATGCTGGTTAGAAAATGGAGTGGCCAAATTGGAGTATGCATTAGCTTACCACGCGCTCTTTCTTCCCTGGCCGCTTGTGTCCCTGTAGCGGTTCCTCTGTTCTCTCAGTGATCTCGGAACTGAGATTTGAGCCATCGGCGCTGTGTGTTTGCACATTTTCTTTCTCCTTGTCGTCGTATTTTGGGATTTGCCAGATACCCTTGACGGGCTTCTGCCGTGCCGTAATTGCACCCATCTCCTCCTCTGTAACAGACGGGAAAGGCTCGGTGCCGCCCACGCCAGGTGAGCCAGGCGTGCCCGTTGAGCTCGTCCGAACGCCCCTCCCGACACTCAGCCGTCCTGGGCTTGTTGGTCCAACACTGCCCTGTGTGGAACTCTTCCTGCGTGATTGCTCTTCGGTCTGGCTGGCCCGCCTCTCGGCTTTGTATCTCTGCGGTTCCTCATCCCATCCAATAGAACTGTACGAGCCCCGTCGAATATCTGCCAAAGTAGGGGCTTTGGACGCAGCATTCCCTGTGGCCGCCCACATGCCCGCTGGCGGACTGGCCTCCATGAACTTTATGCTGGCCGTCCGAAGGCGGCTCGCTGTCGAGGTGTTCGAGGCATTGGTGGATGTTCGAGAGCGTCGGGTGAGTACGTCAGGGCGGGTAGGCGAGTCCTGTTGTGGTGCGTCTGGGTGTGGAAAGGGGACTGGAGTTGGCGTGTTGGCGTTTGGGGACGCCATTGTGAAAAGCGCTACGCCAGATGGGAAGAATTGAACGGCTGCGCTTTCTTTTGTTTATGGGAAGAGGAAATGACAATGACGATGGGGGCGGAAGATCAAGCTTCCTTGTGAAACACGGGCGATCGTGGCGCACGTCAATCCTGGCAGCCAAGCGGGTGTGCGTGCGTGTCGTGTTCTTGTTGCCACTCGTTACCTTGGCGAGATCCTAGCGTATCTGTGGATTATCACACTGTGATATTCATAAAGCAAGGAGGTTGGAAACCTGTTGAAAGTGCTAATTATGTAGGTCGCGCATCAAAGACTCGATCGCCTTTGAGTTGGAGCACGGACGGGGCTCCGGGGGCCAGCCCTCTAGACTGGGGTTTCCCGATGCGCTAGATGCAGATGACCACGACTCCGCATCATCACCCACGGTCTTTTCATTTTGCAAAGCAAGTCTCGCACCCGTGGCAGCATGACCATTACCACGACTGTCTACGCGATTCACAGGAGGGACCTGCTTGTTCACAACAGATGCAGGGAGAATGCGGTTGGTGCGCCTCGTTGCGACACGATGACCAGGTGGCTGTGCTGGCTTGAATGGCTCAGGGTATCATTTTGTTCATTCAAACTTATAATTTGATAACGACAGACAGTTCGAACTTTTCAACTAAAGCAAAGTCCATGCAAGCCCCAAAATAATGGAAAGCATCGACGTTGCCAGAGTAGCGCGAATAGAGCTGCCGTCGCCTGTGGAGCTCGGTGCAGGTGTGCCGGTCGACGACTGGGCGGGCGCAGAGACAGTCGTACTGACAGTGATCTCGCCTGTAGGAATCGACATGATGCCAGTATCAGAGGCGGTAGATACCAGGCCAGTCGTAGCCTGTGGCACAGTAACCGGATTCTGGGTGGAATCTGTCTGTATAGTGAAGAGCCCGCCAGTCTCTGTTTGACTGGGCGCCGTGTTGCTACCTTGGACACTCTCAGACTGGGCGCAATGAGAAAGTTGGTCAGGGAACTTACAGGCGCGGCCACATACGGAGAGCCCGGTACAGACTTCAACGCACCCAGACGACTCGGTGCCAACGACGCAGTCGTTTCCCTGGCATGGGCGTGGAATGGATATCGAAGAGACGTCGATGGTCTGGATGGTCATGAAGATGTTCTCGGTGGTGGCTGAGCTGTCGGCCAGGGCGCGCATCACGCTAGCGAAAAGCAGTAAGGCTGCCGTCGCGAACATGTTGAGTTTTGGGCCGGTGGGCGGGCACGCGGGGTCTTCGCTGAGTCAAGTGTCGGTATTCTGCAGGAGCGACTTCAGCTTGAACTTCTGTTTTCTGTCCAGAGGGAAAGAGTGAGAGACTGCTTGTGGCAGCCTGCGCCTGCTTACCTTTTACGCTTGCACAGCAAGAGCGTCCTTGGCTAGCGGATTTTCGGGATCTACGCTCCTTCCCGCAACAGCACAGCTTCCCCCTCCACCTCACGCTGCGCACATCACTCCACCGCCAATTGCTTTCCCTAAAGGACAAGTGCGATACGGCGCCCAGCACAACCTGAAACACACCATGCAGTCCTCCCCGCTCCAATCCCTGGTCGACGATCCCACGATGCTATCGACTTCGCACCTTCCCAGTTTGCACGCTCTCGCCGTCCAAGTCCAGTACAACCTGCAATACCAGCACTCGTGGACCGACCTGCGGCTTCATACGCACTCCCCAACCGCCAATGAGCCTCTCCCTCGCCCCCTCCTCTCCGGTCTCCCGCCGGAGAGGCTCTACGTCCACCCCGATGAGCAGATCCAGCTGTTGAAGGACGCCGAGCGACGGCGGAAAGCGAAACAAAAGGAAGGAGAGGATATAGGCATACTGGATGTGCAGGCAAGGCCGGAGCTGGAATGGCTCCTACCTACCCGGCTCGGCGAGAAGTGGACGCTGAGGCGGCTGAGCGAGGTCTTCAACGTCATCACCGCTGTTCCACCCGAGCCGGATGCCACAGACAAAGACGATCATCGCCCAACCAATCCGTGGAGAGCGACGAAGAGACTGGTTCTGGCAACAGTTGGCTCCGATAGTACCGTGGTATACTACATCGTCCACGATGGCGTGGTGAAGCCTCGACAGAATTAGGACCTCAAAATCCGTCTCCTGCCTCCAAAGCGTAATCATTCGCTGCAATTTGACACTATTGTCGTATCGAGGAGCCCTTTCACGCAGCTCAAAGTCAACGATCATAACCGTAAATACACATTCCCTTGCCATATTATTCTCATTGATCATCATACAGGCTACCCGGCAGAACTGCTCAACCTCAAGGCACTTCAGGATTGATCCAGTCACCTAGCTTTGGCATCTTATAGAACTTGCTCATATCCACCTCGCTTTCCGGTGGTAGCTGATGTTCCTCAGCCCATTTCTGGACCGCCTCATAATCTCTGCACTTGTGCTTGGTGTTGAAATCGGTGAATGGCGTAGGGTGATCCTCCCCTTCCACCTGATACCAGACCTGGCCGAGGACACCAACATCAACAACACACATCAGTTGCTGCCGCAAAATGTCCAGACAGTGCGTCACGTGGTACTGTACGACATAGTCCTCGTTGACGAAGGCTCCCTTCTTCTGATCTCTATAATATTCGTAGTTCCAATATAGAGACTTGCGAAGTAGGTTCTACGGATATCAGTAACTCCTCACCCATGAGCTATACGGCTACGCACTAAGCAGTGGAGATGATGTAGACCCTCAACGTTGGCTGGATATCCTCCACCGTAGTAATCGCTGACCTGGACCTGATCCTTTCGAAGACCAGTCCTGTCGCCTTCGTTTGCGGGGACAATGATGCTGCGATCTGAAGACAGCTATTAGCAAACGAGGAATGTGAATGGAGCCAACCTACAATCGACGCCTAAGGCCGACCATGCTGCATCTACTTCTGGTCCTGCAGATTGACGATAAATATTCTCCTTCAGGAAAGACCCGTTGAAGAGGACTGTGTGCCAATTCGGCTCTACCTCCTTGACGAGTGGTGCTTGCAATTTAAAATCAATACCAACTTTGAAACATACAGAGATGATTCTTACAATATCGGGAGATGTGGTGAATGCAGAATTTGTCAGCATCGAACACCAAGTGGCCATCCTGCAAACGCAACCCAAGCCATAGCACAATCCCGAGAGTGCCGACACTGCACAGTACGCAGGATAACAAAGCAGTGAGAGTAGGCCCACGCGGATTCTTCCGTCCTGCATACGTCGAGTCAGACGGGGAAGGCAACAGGGCCTCACTGTCCTCTTTTTGCGGTATCTCACTAAACTTGACGTGCTTTTGGAAGATTTGACGAAACATTGTGCTCTGGACAATAGGGCGAGCAGAGTGTTCAAGGTGGGCTGGTGGTTGAACAGCTGGAGAGCTGGAGCTCGCTGTTATTTAGTTAGCAAATCCTTCAAGTCATTGTGGGCTAGTGACGCCTTTCGTATCTATGGCTGTGATATCGAATGACCATTTTCAAGCCATTGGAAGATTGCACGCATGTGGTGCATTGAAGGCCTTACCAATGGACTTGAGCTCGATTCCGAAGTCGTACTAAACGCCATGGATTTGTGCATACGACTTCCAGACACATCGTTCATTCTGCGGGCGTACTCCCTCCAAAGAATTGCCTTTCCACAGTCTTAAGCAGGCGCCAGCTGGTCGACATGAAGCCATGGTTGTCATGGCAGCGGGATATTGGCCACCATGATTCCGGTGCGATACATGAGCAACCAGTGACTACCCAATCACTTTGGGAGATCTGAAAAGAGTTATTAGATCACAGAAGGCGTGCGTTGAGCAGGTACTACCACTCACCTCGATATCATCAAACTTCTCCTATTGGCATATGGTGTGGGACTCTGGATACGATCAATGCTCGCCGACCACTCCATAGGCCACCGCCCAGCCCAGTCCGCCTCTGGACACTTGATTCATAGCTACCTCCTCCGCCGATATTTTCGCCTTCTAAAGTCTACTGGCTCGCTGAACGAACAGCACGATCAAATTAGCACAATCGCATCCTCCGCCCCCATTGTTTGCGGCATAATCTACCTGAATCAGTCGCTGCCAATGTTGCTCAAGTTACCATCCATCCCTAATAGCAGCCGTCATCGCAATGCGAGTTTCCGAAGAGCAAACTGACCAAATCGCTCACTTCGAATGGGTGCTACGGTGGTTTTCAATGTGATACCCGAACAAGGCCGTGAAAGCACGCACGAGCATCCAAAGTTTCACAGCACTTTCCATCAGGAGATGGAACGATACCACAAGCTATGTTTGCGTATCTTGCCTTCCAGAACACGAACATCCCCTCAGAGGTTATCTGCGTGGGTTTAGTGTACGGCATTCGATTACGACAGACTGTGCTTTCGGTGCGTGAATACTAAGCACGCTTTGCGCACAACAGCTCTGACATGTTGGAATTAACTGATAAACCTGGCCACTGTATAGGGACACACAATGTACCAACTATGTAGCTTCCCGATACTAGGACGGTGGATCCAGGAGAGTCACGGCAAACGGAAGGACGGCAAGTAAAAGACGCAATGCGGCATATCCGCATCATCCACTTGACCTCTACCGTTTGCTCATCATCGTCGCAGAAGATGAAATCAACGCAATCGCCTCTTAAGCGGTTTGCTCTGTAGCACCCAAATGCGAGATCGTGGAGGCATGCAGCCGTGTTTGACTGAATCAAGACGGGTGCTCTGGATCCCGAGACTGGGACGATGTCGGACGACTATCATGCATGCGGAACAAGTTGGATAGTGCAATGGGCTGTTCGAATTGCGGGATTGGCTTGCGCGACTTGTGCGGCCTGGACGAAGGTCCTGGGTGGGTTCATAAAGCTCGAGAGACCCGCTGGATATCTCGTCCCCGCATCATCGTTAACTCTTCTTTAACTCGGCTTTCTTCCGGATCAATTGCTCAAGCACTCTTGCAACAGACAATGTATATCCAATCACTCGCCCTCGTCTCAGTGCTCGCCGCGACCGTGTCCGCCGCCCCCGTAGACGCGTCGAAGGCCTCGTATGGTTCTTACGCGCCGTATGACGGGTATGGCAAATACAGCACCTACAAAGACTATCACCGAAGCGTGGACAACGATGCTAGGAACCATGTGGAGATGGGCAAAGGTTTGTTTTCTTCTCTGCTGTCTCGCGTCAACGGGGTACCGCTAACGCACTTGATACAGAGCATTTCAACATGGCCACCCGAGACATGGATCACTGCACGGAACGCGTGTGTAGCAAACAGGACCAGAAACGCGATGTGGCCATGAGTGCTGATGTGTCCATGTGCATGCAATCCGGCATGGACGCTTGTATGAAGAACCAGAAACGTGATGTCCTGGATATGGATCATGAGATGGACAAGGACATTCAAGCCTGTAAGGATATGAACATGCACACGGGTGACGTGAACATGGAAGAGTGCAGGTCCAACATGCAGCAGAAGCGCGAGATGGATATGCAGGAGATGTGTAAGCATCATGTTGCAGAGATGTGCTTTGGCAAGAGGGATATGGGTATGGAGACGGAGAATCATGATGGGGATATGGAGAAGCGCGCGGGTAAGTATTTTAGTTATCCGAGATATACGTAAGTCTTACCCGAAAGTCCATTTCCCCTTTCCATTATTGCTTCGGTGGAGATTCTAAGAGGATTGGACTAATACGTTGATGGGATGTAGACCATATTCTTCCTATGGTAATTACGGAAGGAGTGTGGAGAAGGAAGCCGCTAAGAAGGAGTGAGTAAGAAACGGAAGGGTCCTCTCCATTGAAGCCCACAGCCTCCATGGAGGTCGAAGGAGTTCTTCTTCACCACACACCGCGTGGAGAGTGGAGTTGTAGTACGTAGTCTTACGTCAATGCCTGGAAGGAGGGGGTTGTGGCTGGAGAGACTGGACCCTAGGATCTGAAGTCGAGTCGCTCGTTCATCAATATGTATGTTGTTATCATGTGATGCAGATTGGTGCTGCTGCACTCTTTTGGTAATAAAATTGCAGTTACGCAGTGAGACTGGAACTTGAAGTTTGTGGTGAGCTGCTTGTTGGTTGCTCGAGTGATTGCTGCCAGGCTGGACGCGTGTCCACAGGATTCGAGATTGTGAGTTGGCTGTGGTTTATTGATACAGGATAGAGAGGTGATAAATTAAGCGACGAGAATGGAAATATAAATGATTATTTACCTAATTAGACTATTTAAAGTACTTTGATATATCTTTGTCGAAAGCATGAGTCGAAGGCGAAGTAAAAGGTTGAAGTGAAGTTAGGTGTGGTCCTAGTTCCGATATGAGGGAGAGAAAGATACCGATGATCCTGGATACGTAGCCGTAGTGGAACTCGACGAGGATCATCTTATGCCTTGTACTTAGCCTCTTGATTATTGCTGCATTATAAGATTCGTAAATAATATTCTGAGGGGGTATTCGAAGTCTGTGATTCTGCCCGTGAGAATGCCAACACGCCTGAAGTCGAAGTAAGCGCCATCACAGCCCTAGAAGTCAGACCAAGTCCGCCAGACAGACTCTCTTACCTAACCTCCGGTTGCACACCAACCACCCCGCCACACCTACCACACCGACCTGCAATGATCTGTCCACGAAAACGGGGGCTACCAAGATCTCCGCAACCCTTAACTTATCCCCGACCCTGCCCTGTCCTTGGCCGGCCAGTTGCGCCTCCTCCGATCCATCGCGTGCAGGTCGACGCATGCGGACGCGCACGTCCCCAACCAAACGGGCGATTAATCTGGAAGCCGGTACATGATTAGACAAACTCGGCTCCAGCTTCAGGCGCGCAGGCCTTCCAGGACACGCGGGCGAAGGGGACCGTTCTGTTTGGGCGGGTAGAAAGCGAAAAAGCGTATATGTGGCGGGGATGGGAGGGCGTTCTAGCTCGATTCCAGGAAGAAGGGTCGCGTTGATGAAAGAGTGGTTGAGCAGACGAGGAAGAAGCGAGTGTGCAATTTGTAGAGAAATGAATTTGTTTGTTGGGGAAAAAAGGAAACTTTGGAGGTGCAGGGAACTTGATGGTGGTACAGATGGGGAAAAGCATTCTCGTGTAACGTTTCTAGATGAATTGCTGCATTTAGAGCAAAGGCGAATCAGATTTAGCCAGATGTGTTATCCTGCGGAGAGAATTGAGATAATGCACACATGCTAGAATTTTCTAGAAAAGAGGCCGTTGGAGAAGCGGCGTGGAGTTACGTGAAAGCAAGACTCATGTGTAGAGATATCCATGTTGATATCAACATCGCGAAAAGAGGTGGAGAGGTTGCTGGCCAGCCTCGAGCCGTCCTCGGCTCCCATCCCATCTCACATCGGCCTTTCACGATCGGCGGTCCCCAGTTCGCGTCAGGCATGATGGCCGAGAGCGGGGCCAATCAGCGCCGGCCATGGGGACCCGAGGGAACGGGAGGGCTGGCAGACAACGTGGGTGAACTTCGTCATTGCGCTCGAGCTTTGCGGAGCTGAAACCCGAGCCAAGTTGAACCTTCAGCGTGGACCCGTGAGAGGCGTGGACGCCGGTCGCCAGCATCCCATCGTCTTCTGCGACATCACGGGGCCGCGCTGCCTGTAACCACACTATGGAAGCGGTGGATAGTCGGTCGGGGCGGGGTTACGTGGCAGGGTGAATTCTGAATCAAGTAGACAGAGGCAATTGTCAGCTGCTTGAGGCAGAAGAGGTGGAATATATGGGGTTAGGGCCGTGGATCAGTAAGACAGTGCTCGCCTTTGGCAATATGCACGGAGACGAGCAGGCGGAGAGGTGTCGATGGATGGAAGCAGGATGGAAGAGGCGTGGCGGGTCTGTCTCCCTCGTGCCCCGCAAAAAGCAGCAGCGGAGTGGGTCCCTGTCCCGCCGCCACTCCACAGGCTGGACGTCGACGTCCCCTCGTGACCTCACCTGGGCGCCTGCAGATAGAATGCCACTCAGCCAGACGGCTAGAGACGACGGGATGGATGCCAACATCGTGGCCGGACTGCCATTACCACGCGTGACGGAGTCGTCGAGCAAAGAAATGCAGATCGGCGCCGCACCAGCGCAAAGGGCTCCAAGCACCAGGCGCTCAGGCCGTGGTCGCAAGCAAAAAGGGCACTTGAAGCTGCTTTGTCGTGCCTTATTAATGGTCGCGAGGTCGAGAACTGGACGGCTCGATCCATGATCCATGTGGGGACTGGCTGCGCACCGCCAGAGGCTGCCAATGCGCCGTCCTGACTGGGCCTATCCAGGCCGAGGTGTCCTCCCAAACCGCCCAGTGTGTTGCGAGCAGTGAAGGAGTGCGCACCTGTCTGCGGTTGTGCGCGCTGCGAATCCTGCCAACTGTATTACGAGCCATATGCAAGCCATCTCCTGCCTGCGTGTGCCCTTGTCCCCGAGAAGCTATCCGCGCAGGCCCGACGCGAGCCATTATACGCCGAATTAGAATTACCTGGGGAATTTACCTGGGGTTTGCGCTCCCTGCCTCTACACCCAAGTCCAGTAATCCGCCGCGCTCCAACTCGTCGCCGTCACCGCTCGCAGCCAGCCTTTCAGTCTTTCTTCTTTGTGCCCTTCGCTACCCGCTCGCTCTATAGGGCACTACGCTGGCCTCGCCCTAGCCAACTAACCCCGGACGTCGAGCACAAGCTAAACCCGAGCTTTCTGCTGGTGCTGTGGGGGAGAGGCCCGATTCACCTCCGAGGCCTGCATTCTGGGCAAGACACCCACCGCTTACGGCTGCACCCCGAGCCTCAGACATGCTGACGTTGCGGCTGCTCCTCCGTGAATGAAGCCCTCGACTGCCTCCATTCCCCACTCCCGCCGCTCCATGTGACTCCCGCTGCTGAGAGCTTCGCCGCAGAACAGAGACGCCTGGCGTCGAGGAAATGGGCGATTCGGGCGCATCGACCGCTATGGCAACACCCTTCCAACCACACGAAGCAGACAATGACGATCCTCTGACTTTGAACGAATACGGCCTTCCCGAACTGCGAACCGGGCTCTCGCCTTCCCTTGGGCCCAACAGCAACAGCCCGACCGCGATGATGCAGTCCTTCTCCGACTTTCCCTCCCTCACCGGCTTCGGTCAGCCTCACGCCTTCAATTCCACCTTTGAGCGCTCGCAGATGGGCACGAGTCCCACCACCAAGACAGGGTTCCGCGGCCATCGAGGCAGCATTAGCAACATGAGCGAAGAAAATATCAGCGGTGGCGGGAGCGCGCATCCCCATCGATTGAGCATTAGCAGCACAGGGCATTTTGGCCAGGACGATAGTAACACGAGCCCCGAAAGCGGGCCGGCGCTCGGCATGCTTGCGCTCGGGGACCCTATGAGCGATGGACTGAACATGCAGCTCGACGACAGTGTGAATGGCGATGGCGGAGAGGGGTCCGCGACCTCGAAGAAGGATAAGGACGGGAACCTGGAACCGCCGCCATGGAGCGAGATGAAGACAAAGGCGGGGAAGGAGCGAAAGAGATTGCCGCTCGCGTGCATTGCGTGTCGGAGAAAGAAGATTCGCTGCTCCGGAGAAAAGCCGGCGTGTAAGCATTGCTTGCGGAGTAGGATACCGTGCGTATACAAGGTCACGACGAGGAAAGCAGCACCGCGGACCGACTACATGGCTATGCTGGACAAGCGGTTGAAGAGGATGGAAGACCGAGTCATCAAGCTCATTCCTAGGGATAGTCTCCCTTCGATATCCGGCGTTGGGAGATCGGTCGTCAAACCGGCTCTTCCGGGAGCACCTCCAAAGACACTGAGCACAAAGAAGCGACCCGCTGAAGAAGCATTCGGCGGCGAGCTAGACGAGTGGTCAAAGTCAAAATCCGCAAACCCCGACATTTCATCAGCGTCGAAAACCAAAGACTCGGATGAGAACAGACTACTGACCGAGGGCGCGGAGAGTCTGCCGTCGAAAGAGATACAGGAGCATTTGGCCGAGGTGTATTTTGATTACGTCTACGGACAGAGCTATCCCCTTCTCCACAAACCCAGTTTCATGCGGAGATTGGCGTCTGGAAACATTCCACCTGTCCTAATATTAGCCATCTGTGCAATATCAGCACGGTTTTCGACACATCCGCAGCTACGGACAGAGCCGGCGTTTCTGCGAGGCGACGTCTGGGGAGAGCGAGCACGGGAGATTGCCTTGAAACGATACGATGCACCAAATATCACCATACTAATAGTCTATCTCATTCTTGGCCTCCATGAGTTCGGAACCTGTCAGGGCGGCCGGAGTTGGATGTTCGGAGGCATGGCACAGAGAATGGCGTACGCACTACAGCTCCACAAAGAACTGGAGTACGACCCGAGTATTCCGGAATCCGAACGAAAACCACTGACCTTGACCGATCGAGAGATTCGGCGGCGGACCATGTGGTCGTGCTTTTTGATGGATCGCTTCAATTCTTCGGGAACGGATCGGCCACTGTTCGTGAACGAGCAATACATCGAGGTTCAGCTGCCGATGAAGGAGAACCTCTTCTTACAAGAAATACGAGCACCCACGGAGAACCTAGAAGGCAACGTGCCGAATCCCGTACCACCTGACAGCGGTCAGTTATGGAATCCAAAGGAGAACATGGGCGTTGCCGCATACACCATCCGCCTGGTTTGCATTTGGGGCAAACTCGTAAAGTACATGAATCTTGGCGGCAAGGAACGGGAAACCGAGCCTATGTGGTCTCCCAAGTCCACTTTCCTGGCCCTCAAGAGAGAAGCAAAGGAGTACAAGGAGTCTCTTCCGGAGATGCTTCTCTATAACCCGGAGAATCTGAAGAGTCATGCAATTGGCAGGACGGCGAATCAGTTTCTTTACCTTCACATTCTATACCAGCAGATTATCCTCTTCATGCATCGGTTTTCGTTACCATCGACAGCAGGCAGTCGACCACCGAAAGACATGCCTCACGACTTTCTCACCGAGTCCGCCCGAACCGCGCTCGACGCTGCAAACCAAATCTCCTGCCTCATCAACGAGTCCATGGACTACAATGTCGTTGCTCCCTTTGCCGGATACTCGGCCTTCTTCTCGTCGACTGTCCATGTCCACGGCGTCTTCTCAAAGAACCCGAAGCTCGAGGCGCAGTCAAAGAAGTATCTTGCCTACAACGTCAAGTACCTCAGCAAAATGAAGAAGTATTGGGGCATGTTTCACTATATTGCCGAAAATCTGAAAGAGCTCTACCGGCAGCATGCTGATGCGGTACTGCGCGGACCCGCGACGATTGGAGACAAGAAGAGCAAGGGGATGATATTCCAGTATGGAGACTGGTTCGACCGATATCCGCACGGCGTCTCGAAAACAGACTACGAGGACGCAGCAGAATCGCAGGCACACGAACCAGGCACAGACGCAGTCTTAGGACAAAAGAGCGATCTCCAGAGCGTAGAGGAATTCTTCGCCTCATTATCGCCGCCCACAAAAGCCGAGCAGCAGCGCAAAATGGCGCGCAAGAACAAATCAAAATCCGTTTCCAAAGCCGACGCACCTGCGCCCCAATCCACCGACACCACAAAAGTGCAACCGCAAACCCAGCAAATCCACCCAAGCCATTTACGGCAGCAACTGGGCCACATGCAAATCCCCCAAGACCCAATGGACACGTCCGCCTTCGACCCAGCCTACTTCTCTCAAGCCAACCCCCAACAATCCTTCATCCAAGACTTCCAACACCCACACTCCCACCCTCAAGTCCCCATGCTCTCGACATCACCCACCTCCCTCATCTCCCCGCACGGCATGGACGTCTCGCCGTTCCCAGACATGTCCGCTCACCCCAACTCCGCGGCGTTCTGGAATATGGATCCCATAGGCCTGGGTGGAAATGGATATTTCTCGGATCCAAGCACTGCGTGGTTTTTGCCGTTTAACATGGAACCGCCGACGTTGGCGGACGATGGGGGAGTGTTTGGTGGGGGAGGGGATGCGGCCTTTGGGTTTGGTCTCGGGCCGGGTCAACATGTGGATTTGGCAGCGTTGAATGGGACGGTGAATGGGTTGGGGAATGGGAATGCGGGGCATGGGAGGGGGCATGGGGGGCATAGGGCGAGTGTGGGACATCAGGGGGGGATAGAAGGGTTAGATGGGAGGTAATGGGAGGTGGGTGAATGTGAATAAAGGGGATTTGGGTTGGGAGTGTAGATAGAAGGAAGGAAATCTGAAGTAGGCGCTTTGGCGGTCTTGTTTTGGCGGGTTGGGGACGGGGAATAGGCAGGCGGACAATCTGATGCACACATGTATGCTTGGGCATGTTGGTGCAATTACCCAATGCTTATGTATCTATGTACGAGAGAGAGTTTTCGGGGGAACCTTGATTTTGACGTCTATGTCTTGTTGTTGTTATGATATACTGATACATACAACGATGTTAGCTTTGCTTAGTCCTGACTTCTGCTCTGGATTTGTCGAAAAGAGTCGAAAGTGAGTAGTAAGTCTATACTGTATCACAAGCTCATGCCAGAAGTACTTCCATTCCACGTGCGTTCTTCTCCAAAGCTTCTTCACAACCTTTTTCTTCGATACCCCTGTCTGTCAATCCAACCAGGTACGTACATCTCCCCCTCACGTGCCCACAGAGTTCCGTAACCGTGGGAATTGTGGACCTCGGAAATCGGCTAATGGGCATCACGTGAAGTGGTCCTTTCCACTGCGTCTTGGCAATGTCCGCTTAACCCCAGCTACACCCTGGTATTTGACGATATTGTGGCTCGCAATCGAGGGAAGGATCTTGAGTTGGGCTGAAATGAGGAGGGAATCGTAGGCCGGGGTATGCTTGCGAGTCTGGGGTTGCTGCTGTGGTCTGCATATCATGCATGGACGCGATCGTTTGCGGGGGACATGCATACTAAATCGCTTTTTGCATCGTCTCGTATCATGCCACATGATTTTCGAGATCGGCTCCTTCGTGGCGATGAGCTTGGGGATGAATGGGTCTTCATAAGAGGACTGGTTCACTGCGTGCATATCTCGGATGGGGTGCTATTGGCTGATATTTCAGATATGTCTGTTCCGCGGAAAAGCTCCTCTCATGGTAGTACCATGACCATGGTGGCTCTCGTAGATTTATGTACCGACGACATCAGAAGAAAACCTAGCACCTTCAAATCTCCAAGTCCACATTCTTCCAGCCCTAGCACGAATCATGAGTTAGTCTTGCCTGACTCCTCCGCCCTCCTTTCCATATCCCAGAACCTCCTCACTTTTCCCCAATATATTTCCTCCAGTTCCTATGCACCCACACCCGATTCACCTTCCCAAAGATATCTACCATCACCTCGCGTCAGCAAAACCCCAAACTCGAAGGAAAGAGGTACTTACACATCGGCACACAAGTCGTAAAACCACACAGCGTGACGATTCCAAACACTTTGCACATATGACTCGGGCCCTCTTTCGCCATCCAGTCGTTGATGAAGGTGCTGAACGCGTAGAATAGGAAGTTCTTGATCATCATCTGCAGGATGAAGATCTGCGTTGAGTGCGCTTTGAAGGCATCCCTATGCATCCCATTTGGTTAGCTAGCTCCTTTTCCACCGCCCGCCAAACTCAATCCAATCCAATGCAAAGTCTCAAAATACGGGCGAGAGGGGGTAAGTGTTGAAAAGGCCAAACTCACAGAATGTACAACCCCCCACTCGTACTTGCCACACTCGTCGCAAAACACACCGCCCCATAACAAAAACTACACAAGTACACCATCTCCCTCTTCTTCTGCCCCACCGCCCACATAAACGTGAACCACCCCACCGCAAACATAATCACCGCAAGCACACAAACCGGAATCCTGAACTCCGGTTCGTAGACGCCGCGGTTGCGACGCGCGAATAAGCGCGCGACGAAGTCACATATGGGACCGGCGGAGATACCGAGAATGCCGCCGATGAGCGCGCCGGTGAAGAAGAAGCCGTTTTGCGAGACGGTGAGGTGGTAGGGGGGTGGGGAGAAGATTTGCGCGAGGGTGTAGGCGGTGCCGACGAAGAAGGACTGTTGAGGGGGGTGTCAGTGGGAGTACGGCCTTGCATGACACCTCCAAGTCCGTACCCTATAGATATCGAGTGATGAAAAGAACAGGGACTGATACGTACCACAAGTACTGCACTAACAAGCATAACCCAAAGCACCGCCGGATTCAAAAAATGCACAAAGATCTCTCCCAGCAACTTGAACACGCCTTCCTCGTTATACGTCACTCCCGTCAACGGCCTCAACTCTTGCACAAACCCTCTTTTCTTAGTCCTCGTCGCCCCGTTCGTTGAAATCTGGGTAACGCGTTCTCCACCCGCTTTGTCTTTTACATCTACATCCTCTGAGCTCGCAATCCCCGTCGGTGTAACCTCCATGCGTTTGAACTGGCTCTCCGGCATGAAGAGAACAACTCCTAACAACCCAAAAATCTGAATCGGCAACAAAATCACAAACAGCGTTTTCGCGCCCAAATGTTGAAACGTCGTTCCGGCAATGATCGCCACGAAACTGCTCAAGCACGCGAGCGTCAGTACCAACAGCGCAGTTCTTGTTCCTCTTTCATGCAAGAAGAACATGTCCCCAATGGCGGCGACGGACAGCGATTCAAAGGCTGTGGTGCCGAGGCCTTGAACGAGACGGCCTGCGAGCAGCATGTTATAGGATTTGGAGTGCGTGGGTTGGTCGAAGGCGGCGATGCAGATACCGGTGCCGATTACGCCGAAGAGGGCTGCGAAGAGGAATTGTGGTCGCTTGCCGTATTTTTGGCCGAGGACGGAGACGAAGGGGCTTTTGGGGGTTGGAGTTAGTATGGGTTGAGGGGCTTGGTGCGGGATGCGGATGGAGATGCTTGGAGGAGTGGACGTGGCAGTTGGGTTTTAAGTTTGGGGAATGAATCAACTCACCCGAGTGCTCCAACAACTAACAATTGGTATCCGGACAGTTGAGCGACGCTCTTGACGGCAACATGAAGTTGCATAGCCAATGCGACGGTGGCCGGCGCGATCATGGGCCCGGGAGCCGCGGCGAAGATGATGCAGTTGAAGAACAGGAATGCGAATGCGATTTCGCGTTTCCATGTTGGCCAAAGCTATACATCATCAGCACATAAACTTCGACGCTGAGGAACTCGGATGTTCTATACAAGAGGATCATTCGGGTCGTCTGAAGGCTGCGGGACTAGGACGATTGTGGTTCCCTGCGGTATGTTAGTGTGAGGAGATAATAATGGACTTCAAGGATCACCGAAACCTTTCTGCCCTTCGCATGCTTGAAATGCGAATGCTCGAATTCATGGCCCACGCTCGTCGTCGCCGTATCCACTAGAAATTCCGTCCCGGGCGGATGTTCATCAGTTTTCGGTTCAATAATACCGAGCGCCATAGCTGTGTGTGTATCCTCAATCCACAAATCTAGTCTATTCTATCCTCCAAAACGATCTCAAGGATCAGCAAGAGCAAAAGGTGATGTCGAGGTCGCGGCGCCGTCGAAAACCTCCGACCCTCATATCGCTTATTATAAGTCTTGTGTCCTCACAACCCCGACTCAGAAAGCCCCGCAATGCAGGCCATACTGCATTCGCACGCGGATCCCTGCGCAAAGTGCTCAGGAGGTGCGAAACGGGGGTCTGAAATCTCGTTTGCGATTGATCCGGCTGTACGTGCGGATATCTGCCGATACCCACGACTTCGGTTAGCATTATGATGTGCAGATCGAGAACAAATCGCAGCGGAGGGGATGATGAGGGGTAGATTTGTTGATGCATGGGGAGCGCAGGCTGAAAGTGGTACAAAATTGAAAACGGAGAGGTATTTGAGGGCAATTGATTGATGAGTTCTTGTTGAGTTCTCTTCCCGGTAATGCCTGCATTTGCGTTCGCTAGTTGACCAAAGCGTGCAGCGTAAGAGCCCCAAGCGTTCGTGTCGTTTATTACCCTAAGTAATTGCTGAAAAGAACCTTGAAAATTGGAGCTCCAAGACACATGATACCTAGGTATCGTCAACGTTCATGTATCGATGTAGGGAGAGGGCATTTTCGCATTATTTTGCCTTGAAAGCTTACCATGCACCAGTTAGTAGAAGCGAGCATACTAGTATGGAACCTAGGTGCTAACTAGCAAAGATCAGGACACCAATGGACCTAAATGATTGCGCAGGAATGCTAAAATCTGGGCAGTTGCTTAGTTGGAGCCCTGGAGCTATAAGACCGTCGAAACCGCGGGGAAACCGCCGAGGAGAATGTGGAGGGCGAAGAGGAGAAGGGGAGAGGGGCAGAAGGCCCAGAAGGGAGAATGGATGTATTTCGCGTCGGAATCCCTTCTCATGGATCAAGGTTATGGGTGCGAGTGAGAGATGTATCATGAAAAGAGGTTGGATTCGGATGCCGACGGAAGTTTCAAAGTTTCTCGGCCAATCAGAGCCGGTGCAGTCATACTTCCGTTCACGAGCCAATCAGATCCATCTTCGTATGCACTCTCTGCGCAATGAATTGGCTTTTCGAACTAGAGTTGGCAAGAACCAGAACCATGCTCGCGAATAGAAATCCCATCAGACTACTAATCGTCGGGACCCACCGACTTAGCCACACGAACTGAAACCGTGTCAGGCTAAGCAGCAACCATCCCCTTATCTCCAAACGCTAGAGCCGACTTGTCACCGTCCTGTGGCTTAGTTCTCACTCCAAAGCAACCTTTCCTATTACGGCATCCGGTGCGTGAAAGACTTATTATAGTATCTAGTGCGATTTATGTAGGTACTTTAACCATGAAGCCTCCAAGTATTCTTTTCGTCGTCCGTTTCTTCTAATCACGTAAATACATACGTCCCCATCCAACATGACCGCACCCCTCCACCAACCCATTACCATCCCAGCCACAAGCCCCTCCCTAGGCTCACCATTCCTCCGAGCATATCCCCCCTCACTCTCAGCCTTCGACATCCCGCCCCCAACCTTCCTCCAATTTCTCGATGACCTCAACCGCGCCATTGTCGTCAGTCCTCCACTATCCGTCCTAGGGCTCGCAGGCGAGCTCGTCGGCATGGTGCCCCTCGCCACAGCACAGATAGTCGGGAACTCTGTGAGCGCGGCCGCAAAACTCGGGGCCCACGGTATCAGCAAAGGGCGGTGCGAGATGTTTATCAAAGAGTCGAATCAGAAGCTTTTCGCGCCACGGGGACTGAGGGTCGATATTGTTAAGCTTGAGGTCGTGGCGAAGGAAGCGGGGATACCGATTTTGGATCAGAGAGGGAAGATTGTTAAAGGGACGACACTGCTGCGTCCGGTTAGTGGGCTTGAGGCGAACGTGTCGGCGCAGCAGCGAAGGGTTGAAGCACTTGGACCGTGGACGAGCCCGTTGGAGGTGCTCCCTGATGAGCATCGCGAAGTGCCGGAGAGCATGTTCGGCAAGATTCACGCGGTCACATCCGAGCGGCAGCGTCGAAAAGAAGAGTCCAAGATTCTGAAAAAGCGGCCTGGCGGACCAAAAGATGTTGACAAGATGCGTGAGGAGGAGGAAAAGTTGCAGGAGAAGCTCGACAAGGATATGAGAGAGTTTGCAGACGACGAGGAGAAGGTTCGCAGAAAGGAGAGAAAGGATCTGGAGAAGATGGAGAGCAAGCTAAGGAAGGTTGGTGAGAAGCGGGATAAGAGACAGCGTGAGTATGATGAGGATTTAGAGAGGTTGTATAGGAAGCTTGGGCCGAGTAAAAAGGATAAGGAAGAGAAGGCGTTGCGGAAGATTTTGTGGCTGCTGATTCGGAGGGAAAACAGTAACGCTCCTCCTCCAGTTTATCCCGAACTTGATGAGATGGAATATGGGGTCGAAACGGGGCGAGAGATGTCACTGCGTTGATATTCTTGTAGACTAGTACTTGTAACATACGCAATTGACGTGTATGCGTATTATGGCTCTTTATGTATTTCTGAACCCCTAAATCATCGTTGTCCGTCCAAAACTCCAGGTATTATATTGTACATATTTTTCATAATTAACTATCGGAAGTCAAAACCCGAAAACGCCTGCGAAGGGTCGAGCATAATAGATTCGTCAAGGTTCGTGAATTGCAGAATCTCCGAATTGAGGTCAAATGAGCTTGAATCGTCAAAAGCGAAATCCAAGCTCGCCTGACTAGGTAGGGGAGTCATAAAATTCCTATAATGATCTTAGCGTACAGCCTCAAGAACTCTCATGCTACGTGAACCTACGGATCAAAGTTCCCCCAAAGCTGTGCAATAAGATCATCGTCCAGAAGCACCCCGGCATTACAAACCTTCTGATCTTCGGAGATTCCCAAGTCCGCCAATCGCACAGGAGTCTCCTCGGCAACGATTTTGCAGAATCCGACTTGCTCCATTCTGCGAAGCAACATAAGACCAGTCTCGATATTCGATCGGTAACACTGCAGCTTCGTGTGCGCGTATGCGAGGATGAAGATCATGATTGCTCGAAGAATGCAAGTGCTGTCAAAGGCCGTGAGACTGGAGAGCGTGTTGTCGTTGGCCATCTGATGCAAGATACCAATGCTTTTTTGTGCCGCGTCAATACAGGTCTTACCCATTCTCTCAAACCAGATCTTTTTAGTCGGTGAGAGTTCGTTGCGGTTGAGCACAAGGTAGAGTAAGAAAGGTCGGCACAAGAGAATCGTGGAGCTCCAGTAATGGAGGTGTAGAGAAGCAACAGCCCGTTTTTGTGTGGGTGGTGCGGGAACGTCGTGCTTCAAATGTGGCGGAATGAGCTGTAGCCACTTTTGCAAAGAGAGCAGAAGCGCTGAGATGGTCGAGAGGGAAACCGTCTTTGTACTGGAAGATCGTTCTGGATAGACCGCCTGAACAATGTCGCGTTTGAGCCGACATAGTTCAACGGAGGTGGATAACCATGAGAGTGGGGTGTGCATCCCGGGATACAGCATCTATCATGTGTAAGGGTCAAATATTACTCAGACTAGTAAGGAATACACACCTGTTCAGAAGGTAGAGGCGTATCGATTTTCAGCAATCTCTCGTCGATCAGGTTTGGACTACCTCCTCGAGATGCAATATCTTGATCGAGCATAAACAACGTCCACCATATCCTTCTACTTTGTTCCCGTTCCATTGAGCTCCCGGACTCAGGCATCTGATCTCGATGTAATCCGAGTGAATAAGCCATCTGGACACTAGCGCCCATGTAAAGATATGATGTAACCCTCGAGCAAAGATTTTCAAGTGCGATGCTCTGTCGAAAATTAGTTAACAGAATTCAAAACAAAGGCGTACTCACCAAAATAGCCAGTGCACGGATGCTGTCAAGATCGGCCTCGTCATATACACTCGGAATCAGCTGCTTTGCCAGGGCGATGTAGTCGGTCGATGTCTTCTCAGCCGATGGCAAAGACAACAAACTTGCACTGTCCTGTGGCGATCCATCCTGTTCGTCCGCAGTTGCCGCACCAAT
The DNA here is from genome assembly GCA_002105025.1 of Clohesyomyces aquaticus. Lineage (NCBI taxonomy): Eukaryota > Fungi > Ascomycota > Dothideomycetes > Pleosporales > Lindgomycetaceae > Clohesyomyces > Clohesyomyces aquaticus. Next base: position 104,821 of record MCFA01000009.1, on the reverse strand, counting down.
TGCGAAGATCGCATACAGTGAACACATCCATGAGTTGGACGCTAGCAGACAGGATGTCGAATATGTGCTGTCTACTCGATTCAGGAATCCTTCGATCGAGTAGAACCAATAAGTGCAATGCACTTCCTCGAGAAATCTGGATATGTAACGGTCACCCAATTGGCGTGGTGGGAGGTAATACCTTTCCTCCGCAATCCCGCCACCGTCATGCGATGGGGACGGAGTCGGTAGGGAAGGCGGAAAAGAGCCTATCTTGGGGGGTGCGATGATACTTGAACGTCGCCTGACACTGTCGCTTAGTGTGCAAACGGCCGCATTGAATGGTATCTCGGAATGGGCTCCGATGTATCCTGTGCGTTCAGCATCATATGCGTACGTGATGAAACCAAAACTTACGGAATTTCCCTTGAGAATCCTTCATCATACAACCCAACGGCTCATGTAGGTCATTGACAGACTCGACGACTATCTCTTCATCTTTTTGGCTTTCTTCCTCGGAGGATGATGACTGGTCCTGGGTGGGAGCAGCCTGAACTTGCTGCACAATGGAAGTTGTAATTGTTCCATTGACAATGTCTTTCGCAATGGATCGGAGCTGTGGAAGATTGAGCTCTCGATCTGGGAAGAAGTATTCAAGAATGCGAATGGAGCATTGATACTCTTCTTCTGTGACGTGGTAGTATGGCCTCTTTCTTCGAGGCGTGGCTATACGACATGTTGCTCCTGTTCTTGCACAGTAACGGCAAGGACCTGGCACTGAAGTGAAGGTCAGCTACTTGCGTATTCTAGCACGTACTCACGCGTCCAATAATAACGTAGTCCCCTTACCTGGATCGATGCACTGCGTACCAGATTAGCGGCTTGGCGATCAATCAATCGTTGGAGAAAATCTCTGATTGCATACCTTAGTCTTGCGGCTTCTGCATCTATCGCAGCTATTGTGAACTCGGTGTGGGTTGGGTAGTCTGTCCCGCTGAGCAGGCGGCGCTTCTGATTGGGCTGCTTCAGTCATATGGGACGAAAGAATCGCTGAGATCCAAGTCGTGTTGTTTCCACTTCCACGGCTCAAATATTTGTGTCATACGACAAAACCACGATGGTATGTTGTTCAGTTTTACTCTCCGTATGAAGGGAGAAATGATGGGTGGTCCAGTCAAGTGCGGGGAAACTCTAAATATGTGGGGGCGCTAATTAAGGTGAAAACGGCGTGCAGGGGCAAGCCGAGTTGGAATTTAGCATTCGGCATCGGGAAGACGTCCGTCGTAGAATTCTCTTACGCACATCAAAAGAATAAGAAGGATGCAAGAAACTATACTATATGGATATATGCATGAATGTCTAGCACGGTTGGAACCCATCCACTTTGCCGCAGTTAGAAGTCGGCTATCTTTATAATAACCGATTTTGTCTCAAGAAAATTGTTCAGCGAGTACGCCGGCTCTCCCTCTCGTCCACTACCTGATGATTTATAGCCACCGAAAGGCATATCTCTACCGGTCACTGGGCTTGTGCAGTTGACTCCGACGGTGCCGGCCTCAAGTCCCTTGGCGAACCTCAAAGCGCGGTCGATGTCCTTGGTGTAGACAGCTGCGTACAGGCCATACTCGGTGTTGTTGGCCTTGGCCAGAACCTCTTCCTCGGCCTTGAACACGTTTATGTTGACAACAGGTCCAAAAATCTCCTCCTTCATGACGGCCGCGTCCTCGGGGGTGTTAGTAAAAATCGTTGGTTGAATGTAGTATCCTTCCCGGTCGGATGGTGCACCACCGCCCGTCACCAGATCTCCAGACTGTTTTCCCATCTCTAGATATCGAAGTACCGTTTTGTGTTGGATTTCATCAGCCTGCGGTCCGTGATTGACACCTTTCTCAAGAGGATCACCCATGGTGATTTGCTCGAATTTGTGTTTGAAGAGCTCGATGAATTTATCCGCAACCGTGTCCTGCACATAAACACGTGAGTTGGCCATGCACACCTGACCACTGTTCCACTGGATGCTGTAAGCCGTATCCTTTGCCGCCTTTTCTAGGTCGGCGTCTGCAAAGACCACAGCTGGCGACTTTCCACCGAGCTCGAGCAGAACGGTCTTGAGATTCGATTTCGCGGCTGCGGCTTGGATAATCCGGCCAGTGCGCCCAGAGCCCGTGAACGACAAAGCGCGGACATCCATGTGGTGACTGAGAATCGACCCGCTGACCGCACCAAACCCAGTGATTACATTTATCACTCCAGGCGGGAAGCCAGCCTTCTCAACGAGGGTAGCGAACTTGGCGGATGTCAAAGGAGCCTTCTCGCTACTTTTCAGCACAGTTGTGTTGCCGACAATCAGGGCCGGGGCGAGTTTGCTCGCAAGGAAGAGTAAGGGCACATTCCATGGAATGATTGCAGCAACCACACCATATGGTTGACGAAGGGTCATGTTGACAAATCCGGGTGTCTGCACGCTTGTGGTGCCCTGGACTGAGTAGCCAACTTCAGCGTAGTGGTCCCATTTCGCAGCGCATGCCATGCCATCGATGAAGGTGCCTAGAGGCTTTCCCATTGAAGCGGCTTCGAGGGCGGCAAGCTCATCGTTGCTTTCTCTGATCAATTTGGCAAGCTTCTTGAAGTAAACACCCCGCTGGTCCGGCGAGAGCTTGGACCAAGACGGGAAAGCAGCTTTGGCAGAAGCAACGGCACGATCTGTGTCTTGCTCAGAAGCTTCGTGAACTGCAATTTCATCAACATCTACGCAAGGGCTTGTCGGGCGGGAACACTCACCTTTCGCGACAAGCTTCAGTGTAGCAGGATTGTGAATATCAAACGTCTTCCCATCAGAAGACTCGCAGAACTATAGAGAGATAAGTCGCACTGTGCTACCGTCCCAGGGGCCCGACCTACCTCTCCATTGATGAACAGACGTGTCTCAATCTTCTCCGGCAGTCCCATCTTGCAGTTTGATAGGGCGGATGGGTTTAAACAAGCGCGAAAAGACTTCCTCTGGGATATCGCAGCGGAATAGCAAGGGGATTGAGTGTGCTTGGGGAAGACTGGAGGCTAAGGGTGGGGATTCGAGGAAATAACAGTGCTTACGATGACCCCAAGACCAGAGGTGTCTTCAGCTGAATTTCCGAGACAGAATCCGCGTAACAAGGGCGAAAAGCTAGGAAGCTCGATATACGTCCCAGGTTTTACTCACAGAATAGCCGTAGCCTCAAGGCTCGGCAGCGGAAGAAAGAAGGGCTGTGAGCTTCGACCCCACATGTTCACGGAGGTGCTGCGGAGGTGAGCTACCCCGCCATGGTTACATTGCCGGCCTGATGAGACCGCAGAAGATTGGCGCATGCGCCTCAATTGCCGTTTCGATTGATCGGACGGCTCGCAAGGAGATGAGGGGGCTTATGTCCATATGATCCCGTTAGCATGGGATTTGGAGATGTGGGTGACACCGCTCGAGCTTCGGCGGGTTGGAGGCGGAGCATTCCCTTTTTAATAGAGAGATAAACCCATTAACAGGACGGTCAAATCTTCGAACAAGTTACCTTCGAGAAAGCCGTCAAAATGAGCGAAATTGAAGAACTCAAGAAGGTCGTAGAAGAGCTCAAGAAGCAAGTGACGCGAGTAACAGGTACGCTGTACATGACTAAGCTTTTGAAAACGCACTAACGGAATTTAGACCAGGAGGAAGTGCGCAAGCTTCAGTACAAGTACGGCTACTACCTCGACAAGTGCCTGTACAAGGAGGTAAAAAGCGTCACCAGATCATGAATTGGCTTTTAATAACGACTTCTAGGTTTCTGAGCTCTTCGCGGACCATCCCGACACGTGTGTCGAATTTCTTGGAGGCCGCTACAATGGCATCGACGGCGTCAAGCGCCTGTACATTGGCCGATTTGCCCGGACGTTCGTGAATGGCCGCAATGGCCCCGTCCACGGATTCCTCCTCGACCACCCTCAGATCCAAGGCATCGTCGATGTCAACCAAGACTGCACCCGTGCTAAGGGCCGCTTCCGATCCATGATGAGCGCCGGCACCCACGAATCGGTCAAGGACACCCACCCGCGAGGATTGGTACAATGGTGGGAGGGAGGCATATACGAGAACGAATACATCAAACAGGATGGCGTCTGGAAGATCTTCAGACTGAAGTACTTCCCGTTCTGGCACGCCACTTTCGAGAAGGGATGGTCTTACACAAAGCCCAACTACATTCCCTTCCTATCGACGACGTACCCCAGCGACCCCAATGGACCGAACGAGCTTTGTGAGAACCCTATGCTCTGGCCAGACTGCCGTGTCGTCCCGTTCCATTATACCCACCCGGTCACTGGTGCACAGGTCGCTGATGACGACCTGAAGGCTCCCCATTACGGCAAAGACCCAAGCACCAGTACACCTGCCTTGGTGTTGAGCAAGCCGAAGATAGACGAATAGATATTCAATAGAATAAATGAGAAAACTGCTCCTTCATATGGCGTGCGTCTTTGGGATTCGTATGTCCGTTCATCTTTTGATAGCAGACATCGAGGTGGACTAGACTATCTGGGTTCTTGACGTCGAATGCGTTTTTACTTTGTTGGTGTTTGGAATGGCATCCATTTTACCATCCTCAATTTGCCTATAAGCTACCTTCAATACCCATCACCCATCGTCGACGCATAGCCTCACGAGACTTGCTTCTGCTCAGCATCACTAAGATAATTTTTCATGGGGTCGGGGGCTGTGGAATTCATATCGACATTTTTCGCGACTCCGCGCTATCATACTGTCTACTCATCCAGAGGCAGCTTGAAGAGCCTGATCGCATTTCTCCTCCCAACAGCATCCTTCTGGTCCTCGGGCAAGTCTACTGACTTCCACCAAGTCTGACCTTCTTCTATGGTATCGTAAGGCGTGTCTGGACGAATTATTAGGTAAGTCGGTCTTTCGGATTGAATTGACTCTTACCAATGGCGTAGAGGCATCTTTCCAGGCCAATCTCCTCGATGCAGAACTTCAACCCTCGGGTGTTGTAATTGCCAGAAGTTGTAATGGAAACATTCTTTCTAAAGTAGTCGCCGTAATCCCCCCTCATCGGTCTCGCACCCTTCTTGAAGGGGTGGTTGATCCAATGATCTGCTCTCCACAAGTTGAAAGGTATGCCCTCTCCCAGATGCCCTGCTACTATCTGCACTTTCGGGTACTTGTCGAGGAACCCCGAAGACAGGACGGCATAGAGATGCCAACTCAAGTCAAGGTGGAACTGCACACCGGCACCTAACAAGTGTCGCCGATCGCCATACTTCGTGCCCGGCTGGAGGTCCGGCTTGATGGAATATCGGGGGTGGAAGTATATTGGAACATCGAGTTCCTGTACCGTCTTCCAGAAAAGCTCATACTCGGGCGTGTCGAAGTAAACTTTCTCTTCACCATCGGCGCCTTTAGATTGGAAGTCATTGACGAGACCTCCGAACATTCCCAACTCTTTGACTGCTCGCCGTAGTTCAGTCGATGCGTCCTCTGCGTTATGCATAGATATCGCCGCCAATGCACCGAATCGTTTTGGATTCTTCTTGACCTCTCCGGCTAGGTAGTCGTTCGCTACTTGTGCCATACTCTTCGCCTTCTCCGGATCGGGCTCTCCTTGACAACCTGGAGAGGTCAAGGAAAGTAGCATATACTCGACACCGTGCTCATCCATGCTTTTGAGACGTTCGCCATGGATGTCTAACAGACGTTTTTCGTGCGCTGATAGTCCGGATGCTTGGTCGGCTTTTGGTTGCATTAAGCTTTGAAACTGAGCAAAGGTATGTGCTTCAATGCCCGCTGGGTCGATGATGGCCTCTTCGACCGCTATTGTTCCCCTCATATTGATATTGTAGCTATTCGACGATTCAGTATTGCTACTCCAAATATTTTATTGACTCACTGTATTCAAGTATGCTTGTCGGAGTATTGAGTGCACTGCGGTTGCTGTTGTTTTACCGAACTACTTCAAGCTCCAACAATGTAGGCGGTCCCTCGAACGCGAGAGCGTGGACCCTAGACAACTCTTCCCCAACGATCCCCTGCTCTTTCATCACGGCAAGTAAATTGGTATGCAGGTCATCTGCAAGCCCATGCAACTATTCATGTGGCTCGTAAGCCCCTCTCACTGTCCATCGGCCCCATCTCACCGAGCCCACAGATTTACCATACTCGTCGGCTTTATCATTCCGACGCCCAACGACCCCTGCATTCACCCACAAGCACCCGCAGCTACCCCGCGTTCCCCACATCGTCCAGGAAAGGCAATTGAGTTTCTGCAACGTCTGCTTTGGTACATTCTATCACACCACTGGATGTCAGCCTTGGTATATCAACTTACCGTTGTAGCAATTTGAGGCTGCACGCAACTTTCTCAATCAGTGAACCTACCATTCACTGCCCTTCCACAATGGCGCATCTCTTTTCCCTCGCCACGCCTGCAAAATCAGGATACACCTCAGGTAAGCGCTCCGACGACCAAGTCAAATTCCCCGACACCGGATTCTTCCACGGCTTCAACAAGCCCTCGCGTCTCGAAGCCGATATCTTCGAGCTCGAGACCACAGGCGAAATTCCAAAGGACATCAATGGCACATTCTACCGCATCCAACCGGATCACCGGTTCCCGCCTATGTTTGAAGAGGACATTCACTTCAATGGCGACGGCTCCGTTTCCGCTTTCCGGTTCGAGAACGGCCATGTGGATTTCAGACAGAGATATGTGCATACCGATCGTTTCAAGGCGGAGACTAAGGCGCGGAGGGCGTTGTTGGGGAAGTATAGGAATCCGTATACCGATAATGAGATGGTGAAGGGGATTATACGGACTGCTTCAAACACAAACATTGTCTTCTGGAGAGGCGTTTTGCTGGCGATGAAGGAAGATGGTCCACCTTTTGCTATGGATCCTGTCACACTGGAGACGATTGGCCGATATGATTTTGATGGTCAAGTTCAGTCGCCTACGTTTACCGCACATCCGAAGTTTGACCCTGATACGGGTGAGATGGTGTGCTATGGATACCAAGCCGGAGGAGATGGCCACGATGCGAGCTGTGACATTGTGGTGTATACGTTAGACAAGGACGGAAAAAGGACGGAAGAGTGCTGGTACAAGGCTCCGTTTTGTGGGATGATTCACGATTGCGCAATTACTAAGAATTATCTCATTCTTCCGTTGACGCCTATCAAAGCAAATCTTGAGAGGATAAAAAAGGGTGGAAATCACTTTGCTTGGGACCCGAATGAAGATCAATGGTACGGCATCGTACCACGCAGGAATGGGAAGCCGGAAGATATTGTCTGGCTTCGAGCTGACAATGGTAAGTCCTCCCTTCCGAAACTACACTACCTAGTCGGCCTGCAACTAACTATCTACACCAGGATTCCACGGTCACGTAGCCGGTTCCTACGAAGACTCAAACGGCCACATCGTCGTCGACCTCACCATCGCCTCAGACAACGTATTCTTCTTCTTCCCGCCCGACCAACCCGACGGCACACCATCCACGCTCCTCCAACGCAACAAACTCGTCTCCGACACCTACCGCTGGACCTTCGACCCCAAGTCCCCAACAAACACTCGCGTCACACCCACCAAACTCTTCGGCATCAATGGCGAATTCTCCCGCGTCGATGACCGCCATCTCACGAAACCCTACAACCACTTCTGGCAGTGTCAGATCGACCCGTCAAAACCTTACGACTTCCCGAAATGTGGACCGCCAGCTGGAGGGCTGTTCAATGTGATGGGTCATTTTGAATGGGATACTGGGAAGAAGGATACGTGGTTTGCGGGACCGACGTGTACGTTTCAAGAGCCAGTCTTCATACCGAGAGAAGGTGGCGCGGAAGGTGAGGGATATCTGATGGCGCTCGTGAACCACTTGGATGTGTTGAGGAACGATATTGTGATTTTCGATGCATTGAATTTGGCACAGGGACCGATTGCTGTGATACATTTGCCGGTGAAGCTGAGGCTAGGGTTGCATGGGAATTTTGTCGAGCAGAAGGATATTGATGAGTGGGCGGAGAGGAGAAAAGAGAGTGGGGATGTGGGTCCGGCGAAACCGGCGACGGAGCCGTTACCGTGGCAGAAGAAGTTGATGGAGAGTAATGGGACCAATGGACATAATGGGCATTAAGAGATAGATGCTGAAATGAAACAGTTGCATTGTTGTAATACAAGCGTGGTATGTTTAAGTCTCGGTCGATCAGCCCTCAAGAATATTTCCAGTACCGAATATATCGAAACGCCTATTCACTACTCAATACGCTTAGGTTGGTATTTCTTTTAGAAATACTATGAGTAGATTGACAAGATCATTCGTGAATTTAAGCAATTCTATCTATATTATTTGAGCAAAAGCTTAGATAGAACATGCTGGTCTTAGGCAAACTTGAGTAGGACTTGACAAGACGGTGGAACACAAGCTTGGTTAGTAGGAGGCTGAGGGACTGAGAGCTGCGCGGCGTCGAGCTCTCTTAGGGCCCACTCCTGCAAGACACGGTCGGCCTATCATCTCCGAGAGGGTTATAGGTAACGCGAAACAGTCTGCTGGGCGTGAAAGGGACTGCGGGGCGTAGCATATAATGGCAGCGATGGATGGCTCCAAGGCACTTGCTCTAGCTATTGGGGCGCACGCGCAGAGTGGACCCTTGGTGGACTCGTACAGCCTTGCAAGTAGACAGTTGTCCTCTGGGGCGCAGGAGGCTGCTGCTTGGGATCTACATGTGGTGGGCTGTACAATGGGAGGAGGATCAAACTCTCGCTAACAACACTGTCTATATGGCTTGAAAGGACGGATGCGCGTGTCGGTCTATCTAGAGTACGGGTGGCAGCGCCGCTGTGATAGGCTTAAGGAGCAAATCAGGGAACTTATGCGTTTCAACGCATAGTAGGGAGCTTGGGCGGGCAAGCTATGCCGCCCCTACTATATAACTTACAATATACATGTTTCTCTGGCTGGCTAGCGCACCGCAGGGTACCAGGGATCTCTAGAGGATGCCCCTGCGGATGGCATGAACAAACAGTCAAACACGTGATCTTCCACTGCACGAGATATAACAGGAGCGCGCTGCTACCACGCCTACGCAACGAAAGGCTAAAAGATGCCCTAGGCCACCCAGAACAAGCAAAGGCAACAGCCTCGTGGTTACTTGAGCAGAGAGTTCTAAAACAGTTTAAAGTAGCCCAGGACTTGGCCCTAGAGAATCATGCAACATACCAAGAGATCTAGGGACTATCAGGCTAGACGGACCCTTAAGGAAACGCTGCCCCAACGCTACCACAACGCCAGCATAACGCTACCAAAGACCGCTAGACTACCCCTTGTACAAATACCTCTCCCTCTCTTCCTATTTTCTCACTCTCTCTCCCTCCCTCTCTCTTAAGCCCCTTACTAAGGGCAAGTGTAACAGCATAGGCAGTCAAGACAAAAGGAAAACGTAGTACCCTCGCAGGCAAAAAGCAAGGGGAACGTAAATATAGCACACAGAAGGTTTTCTCTACGCATGAGTTTTATCCTATAGCAAAAGTCTACATAAGCTACTAGAGCTTAAAATAGACGGTAAATAAATTAAATAATAAAATAATAATAGATAGAACATGCTTATTCTTTTGATATAGCTACATTAACATGGAGAAGCTGTAAGGCTGGTATCAAAGACCAAGGATATTCCTTAAGAATACTAGCTCCTTCGTATCGCCGCGGCGTGACGCAGGCATTCAAACTGACAGCGACGCCGAGCCAACTCGACGGCTGGGGTTGACGTTTAGATGCTCTAAACCCGGCCTGATTGAGCTCTCCATGGTACCGAAATCTCCCCTTTTTGTAATGGAACAATGAGTCCGGATTGAAAAAGTAGAGCGTCTTCCACTGAGTGCCATCTGTGATCAGACTATGCTATGTTTCGCATGTCGCTTGCATATGTACCCCGTCAAGATCTAGCTCGTCGGCCTATGGCCTCACGTATTCACCGCATCCTAAAATGCGCTCACTACCAACGACGGTGACAGTATCCAGCTGGAGGGCAGGGAAAAGTGTTAGAACCTACGTTAGGCGATAGTTGTGAACATACATCGCGGATGTGTGAATCTGGCCTCGAAAGGGTAGCCTGACAGGATTGCCGCTTGTCCACAAGTGGCGAATGTTCGAGATAGTGGTGGAAGGAAGCTTGGAGAGCACATCGAGCATTGATTCCGGAGTTTGAAAGTTGAAAAGAACACGCGCTGTCTAAAGCAGCCGAGTTTCTTAGTAAATCTGTCGAGATGTATACAGAAGAGCCAACGAGTTCCGTTTCATTTTGTTTATTGTTGACATAGCCACGTTCACGACGTCAGCGGCGGCCCCCCAGGTCAGCCTGGTTGACCAGAAACCCACGCGAAGATATAATTCCTAAGCTCCGGGGCCAATTGCAGCAGCCGGAATGTTGGTTGTAGGGTATCTTTTTTCATGGCGTGCATTCAATCAAGATTGCTAGGTAACGAGGAGGAGATCGTATTTGCCAACTGCAGGTGCTGTATAAGCCACCCAATGCAGACGTATTCCATGAACTGCTGAAAAAGAGATTCCTCAATGTCCATGGCAAAGCCTCAGCGCCAATACCGTGATAGAGTAATGTAGCTTCTAGTTTGAAGGGTCTGATGAGATGTGCGGTGAGACAGGTGCGGGACTGCCCACAGTAGAAGACACCTGTGTCTGTCGATTTCACGCTGCCGTTGTTCGTGCGTAACGCTGTGTTTGAAGCTTGAGTAGGCGCTACTCGAAGTAGGATTGGCCTGACGGAAATGTCATTCTGGTGGAGTTCCTGTTCAACACGCTCGGTCTGCTCAATTATGCTCGTTGTCGTAGATCAGAATGAGTCATCTACGCTATTCCGAGAACGGCTAGCACAGTAGGGCTGTGCGGAGTAAAACAAGCTACACCTCATGTGAACCAATGGGACAGAATATCTATAGTCTGATCCACTACTTCTTATAAAAGACCACTCCCCGATGTCATGAAAAGATCAATTTTGCCCTTCGAATTTGTACCTTCAGTTGCTTCAAAAATAGTTCGCATCACATCGCCCGTTCGACTTCCTCCCATCAGCCGATCCCTCTTCCCATATTCGACGATGATGTCACCCTTCTTATTGCTTCAATTATGGGCATGTCTAGGAGCTGCAATAACCGAGAATTCTCATAACACACAAAATTGCGATGCATCCACGTTCACAGCCCCGGACGTCCCAAGCGCGAAAGTCCTCTCCATAACCGCAGAGGAAAGACGCAATGTCGACATGCCCGCGGCTCCAGGACTGTTGAACCCAATAACTGACTTGAACTTCTGCGATATCAAAGTCTATCTTACCCACCCAGGAACCAACGACAAAGTTCTGGTCCAGACCTGGCTACCCCTCTCCGAGGACCTCTGGAACGGCCGCTTTCAAGCAACAGGCGGCGGCGCTTGGGCAACTGGAATGCTTGATATAGGATTGGGACCAGCAATTGCGAGCGGCTATGCGGCGTCGTCTACGACTGGAGGATACCCATTCGACTTCTTCTCGGCGGACTGGATGCTACATAAAGACAAGAGTATCAATTGGGACTTGGTTCACAACTTTGCAACCAGAAGTCTGGCGGACCAGGTTTACGTTGGCAAAAGTCTGGCAGAGCAATATTACGGTCACAAGCCTAGCTATTCGTACTGGAATGGGTGCTCTCAGGGCGGTCGACAGGGCTATATGATGGCCCAGAGATATCCGGGGTTATTGGATGGAGTGATGGCTGCTGCACCCGCTATCAGACTACCTAGCGTTTTCTTGTTTGGTATATGGCCAATTGTAGCGATGAATGAGGCTGGCACGCTTGTAAGCAATTGCGAGTTCGATTGGTTTGCGTCGAAGGCTTTGGAAGAATGCGACATGTTGGATGGTGCCAAGGATGGAGTCATGGGAGACCCGGAAGCTTGCACATCCTTTGATCCACTTAATTATATTGGGCAAAAGATGGAGTGTTCTGGACTCGAAATCTTGGTTACGGAAGCCGTGGCGGAAGCTGTCCGCAGGGTTCATCAAGGTCCTACCACACCATTTGGCGTCAACGTCTTCCAGGGCGCACCCTACGGTACACCTCTCAACGCTTTCTTGAGCATCACCATTGACTCGAACGGCGTTCGCACCCTGAACGACCCGTCAATGCTCGACACATTCCCGCGAACGATCCTCCTGCGACACTCCAAATTCAACTTTAATGTCTCGAAACTCACTGCATCCGAGTATTTCTCCCTGTGGGCTCAAGCAGACGAAGAATTCGGTTGGATCCTCAACTCAGATAACTCAGATCTCTCCGCTTTCCGCGATTCGGGAGCGAAATTGCTGAGCTGGCATGGCACTAATGATCATACAATCCCGCACCGAAATACAATCACGTACCGCCAGCACGTTGAGAGGGATATAGGGGGCGCTAAGGCAGTCGATGATTTCTATCGATTGTTCCTTGCTCCGGGTGTCGGACATTGCGGCTTTGGAGTGGGACCCGCGCCGAAAGATCCTCTGGAAGAACTAATTGCTTGGGTGGAGAGGGGAGAACCGCCGGAGACACTCGCTTCGGAAATCAAAAACCAAGAGGGGGAATTGGTGACGAGGAACCTTTGTCGGTACCCGAGAACTCCCAAATATCTGGCCACCGGAGGGATGAACAACGCAAGCAACTGGGGTTGCGAGATGCCCGATGGAGAGGAGGAAGGTGGCTTCGCTGCTGAACTGAAAGATAATCTTAAGCAGGCGGGACTGGGATTAGATTAGACATTGAATATCTGCTTGATTTCTTCTGCTGCAGGCTCTCCTCGCCATCTCAGCATTAGCTTCGCGCCAACGGCTTTACTGCTTACATGTTTTAGCTAGATGAAAAATGTATACACTATATGCTCTATTGCTGCTGATGATGTGTATCATTACAATCCTCATATTTAGGCTACTACTCTCCGTATACCTTCTTATTTCTCCTCAAAGTATATAAGTGCGCACCCAATTTCCTTGAGATGACACATCTCCCTCTTCCCGGTCCCCGATATATATAAATCATCCCCTTTCCCCCCTTATAAGTTTCTTCACAGCAGCAACAGACTCAAAAGACTAAAAGTAACTGCAGGTATACCCCATGACTGATAAAAACAGAACGAGAGAGAATAATGGAGCAAAAACTTGAGCTGCCTTTCAATTGCGCGGGTACTATACGGCTATAAATATCGCCCTGCCCCTCAATTTGGCACTTTCTTTCCTGGATTGCCAAAACACGAAAAACCCGCTCGAAAGTCAGTCTGGCGAAAGCGATGGGGTTCTCCGAGTCCAAAGAGGGGTCACTACATGTCCGTCTGCCGTGCTGAAGATCTGCAGACAGTGATCATCATCATCACCATTCCCAACCCAACAGCATCACAACGCGTATCTCTGCAGCTTGTAACTCTGAGAATATATAAACACCCCTCATTACCACCGTTCCTTCCTTCTCCACACGCATAATCAAAGTCTGACTCTAAAAAAGGACGTGAAGTGGGGAATGGCTAGTGAAAAATGGACCGAGATGAGCTTTATGGAGTGAGAGCGCTCCTCGCTCCTTGGAAATAATATTCCAGCTCCCTGGCACCATGGTTATGACCCCGCGGTTCCGTGCGGACACCAAACTTACAAGAAAATGACACCGAGAGTACGTCATGGACAGAGGGAGTCTCAGTAGTGGCTATAGGAGGAACTTAGACATCCTCTATCCACCCGGTATGTGGACTCATTTCTCTGGAATCCGCGACGATGATTACCACTACTACCTCGAACTTCTTTCAACCTATATTGCACCCCGTGACAGGTGCGTTCTTGGAGGGAGTCACAAACATATATACCCACGCCTTTCCTCTCTGTTTCCTTCTTCGCAGTCACGGACAGCTCGTAAGGGTCTAAAAATTGCCCTCTGTTCGTTCGATGGTTGCCACAAAAAACCTCCATCGCGGACAAGTATGGCTTGGGGACTAGGTCTGAGAGCATGAATACACGTCGAAAGGGATGAGGCATTTGGTTCTGGAGTGTCGTCGTCCCCTAGCCTCGACGAAAAATGGCACACAAATCCAACATGGAGATCCAATTTCCAGGTAGTATACGACATTATTGGAAGTTCGCTCCGAGCGTTCGACCTGGAGCGATGGCGATCATGACCATCACTTTACGAGACTTTCATGATCGCCATTAGAAACTCTGTGTGCATATTAAAACCACTCTAAACTTTATCCTCGCACCAAGAAGAGAACAAAATCAATTCACACTTTTGCGCCAACAACCATCGGCCAAACTATAGCCTTGCGAGTAAGTAAGCTACGCAAGTATGAACCCTATAAACCCAACCAGCCTTCTGAGGACCCCATGTCTTGAGTGGAAACCCCCCAAAAAACCGAATCCCTAGAAACGCCATTGCACAATGTGTATACCTCCCATCACCCTCCCCAAGCTATCCCACCGAGCCCACCCACCACATACTCACTCATCACGCAGCTGGCTTTGCCATGACATCCACGTACCGACCCCCCCTCTTCCCCTTCTTCGCACCACCTTTCCTAGCGGCCGGCGCGCCAATCAAATCCTCGATACTACTCGCATTACTAATTCCCGTACTCGGTCTGCTCGGAGGTCCACTCGAGCCCAAGTTAGGAGGCATCAGTGTCGGCAACTTCCCGCCCTCGTTGTCACTCGGGATCCCCGGCGTCGAAGCTCTCGATCCCGGGTCACTCAGCGGTGGAGGCATCGAGCTGGATCTCTGCGGGTTGGAGGTCGGTGGTCTGGTAGTCGGTGCAGAGAGCGCATGCGGTAGACTGGATCCCAATGGGGATCCGATACCCAATGCATGATTTGCTGAGACGTTGTTCCCGGAGACGCTTCGACTGGGCGGGCCCGATTTAGGGGGTGGTGGCGTCGCCATTGGTTTACTGGCCTCCGTGGCCACCGCTTTCTTGTTGACCCATTTCTTGAGTTCTGGGTCATAGTAGAAGTTGTTCTCTTCCCCAAGTTTGGCCTTGATGGGTCCAGCGGGCGCATTTGGATCTTTCTTGAACCATCCACCGAACCAACCTGATGTCTTCCGTCCATCCTGCCTGTCGCGCGCCGCGTCAGCCTCGGCGGCTTTGCGGAAGGCTTCATCGGCTTTCCGGTCGGCTTCGGATTTGGATTTCGTCCCACCGTTTTTGAGAGCTGCGGCGCGGGCGACAATGTCGTCATCATCCTCAAGGTCCATGAATGACTTCTTCTTCTTGGGCTTGTCGACGGGAGAATTGTCCTCTTCATCAGGTTGGTACGGCTCGTAGGTTGGAGGCTCGTATGAGCTGGTAGGCGGCTCATAACCCATGGAGGGAGGCTCATATCCACCTGATTGTGGATGTTCTGAAGCTGGGACTGACTGTTCAGAATTCTCGTGCATAGGATGATAACCTGATGCAAAGCTTGGGCTGGGTTCTCCCGTGCCTGGCATGTATGGGTTGCCGTACGAAGGCACAGGAGCTTCAGACTTAAGCGGCATATAGGACTGCGCCTTCACGCTTTGCGACCTCTGGTTAGGCGGGCTGTATGGACCTTGCGAAGGGGTGTATGGACCAGACTGGGTGGGGGTGTATGGGCCAGACATTTGCGGCGAGGGCATGTAAGAGCTGGATGTGTGTCTCATCCCAGATCCTCCATCTGCGGAATCCATCGATGACCGGCCTGTAGGGTCAAAGCGTGCCTGGTCCAGTGAGCCTCTTGGAGCATCTAGCGACGCTCGGGGAGCATATGTGTTCGAAGGGGCATATCTCGAGTTCGAAGGCGCGGAAGCAGGCATAGAGCCACCACCTGAATACATGCCATATAGATCAGTGCTCGATTGTGACGGGCTTAGCTGTGGAGTGTTTCCGGCAATCTTAGCAAATGGTCCCACGTCGTTGCCCGCAGAGTGGTTGGATGCTGTGTCTTCATCGTCGCCGGCGATGAAGCTATTAAACTTAGATAGAAGACTGTTGGATACCTTGTCCATGCTCGGCTTAGAAATCCATGAGGAGGAACCATCTTTGGGAGATTGCGATAAACGTTTGCTTAGATCATCCAAACTTGCGATAAAAGCTCCGTTGTAGTAGGGCGAAACTCTTGTCGTAGCCTTCATTGCGGCGGCTATAGCGTCGCAGTACGCCTGAGCATCTGTTCGCTGACCGTACTCGGCCAACGTGTACGCATGGGCAAGCTTGTAGCTTTGCAAGTGCGGAATGATATACGTTCCGTTTGGCGCCGACAACGACATGGCGAACTCGTAGATCTCGGTCAAGAGTACAGGTTCGAGATCGGTGCCTAGGGCCAGAGGGTGTAGGCGATGATCAGCTCCAACGAGGACGATGTCTGACTGAGGGTCGTCGACACCACCTATGCAAGCAATCGGACGCGCGAAGATGAAGCAAATGTGTGCTGCCTCAACCCTTCCGTAGCCCGATAGGAGCTTACCGAGCGAGATCAAAGCCTGAACATCGCCCTCGCTGCGGTTGTTCAGAACCAGAGAAAGTGTTTCGCGCCAGTTCTCAAGCCCTTGGAGTGCGTTCTGGTTGGATCCTGCGCCGTCGGTGCTCAACATCTGGAAGCCAGCTCGGGCAGATGCAGGAATCAGTTCGTCGACGCAGTCTTCCCAATTGCCTGCAAAAATTTCATACAACACGGCTAGCGCTTGGTTGTTGCCGCCCATCTTCTTGACCTCTTTACGCACAAATTCTTGCACGACTTGTTTCCAGATGTCCTTATTGAGGGTGGAAGACAGGAGCATGGCATGGGCCCACAGTCGTTGGTCGACCGCATGCCATACTGCCTTTTCGCGGTCGCCTTTCGTAAGAAGAGCTCGCAGCTCTTGCACAGCTTTGGGGTCGATGGGGTCGGCCTGCACTGGCAAGGTGTTTGATCTTGCACGGCCGACAAGATCTGCCGCGGTCGTCAAGGTGCCGGTACTTTCTGAAGAGTCAATGTCATGGATCGACAGAACCTTGCGAACGGCTGCTTCGGCAGCGACGTTGCCCTCCAAATGGCCATCGTGGTCCACCAGCGCTTGGAGAATCTTCCACAGCAAAACCTTCTCTTCCAAGCGTTTCAATTCGGTCGGATCCATGGTTTGGTCAACACCTGGAGCATTTAGCTGACCCTGGAAATACTCAATCCTGCGACCCATCCAAGCGGAAACATCCTTCTTCTTATTCTTTGCCTTCAGGGGTCCTGGAAATTTGGCGAGGTCCTCCGGCATTGGCAGGGCCTCCCTCATACTCTGAATCTTCACTTCCCCTGGGCTGCATTTCATCATCGGCATGGATGCACCACCGCCGTAACGTGGGATTTGCTTGGGAAAGCTGGTGACCACAGTGCCCCCCAGTCCCCATGTGAAGATTGGTGCGCCTTTCCACCGCGCAAGAGGGTCCGCTGCACGCTCGTCCGATGG
Organism: Clohesyomyces aquaticus; assembly: GCA_002105025.1. Taxonomy (NCBI): domain Eukaryota; kingdom Fungi; phylum Ascomycota; class Dothideomycetes; order Pleosporales; family Lindgomycetaceae; genus Clohesyomyces; species Clohesyomyces aquaticus. The sequence goes on along the minus strand of MCFA01000009.1, from coordinate 87,374 downwards.
GGCTATGTACTCAAAGTCGTGTGAGGCGATGCGTCTCTGGGGAATGACATTTATAAGGTCTTGGCCGAAACTTGGAACGGTGACAGGCATGCCGTAGTTGGATGTAGGGGAGACTATTCCATTCGAAGAAGCCGGACGCTCGTAGGAAGAAAGTGTGCGTAGAGGGCTCTTCATGGTAGCCCCTGGAGACTGGGACATAGACCGTCGAGGAGGAGCGAAAGTTGTTGGCGGAGCTGAAGTTCCTGGCTGGTATTGGGGAGTGTAGTTCGCCCGCTTCCTGGGGGACCCTACGGTAGAGGAGGGACCGCTCCTCGGTGGCGGTGGAGTCTCTGATCGGGCAGTCGTTGGCGGCCCGGGCATTTGACTAGTCCCTTGTCCTTCATCCTGCTCTTCAATTTCACTGACTTCTTCAAGAGGACGTCTGAAAGGAATGCGAGGAACACCATCAGCCGAATGCATGACGTGATGGCCCTGGTGAGGGGGATGCTCTGGCGCGCCGTGAGAAGGTGCTGACTGCTCTTGTTGAACTGGGTGATGAGCCAGTGGGCTCGATGTACGGGGAGCATATGGCTGGACGGGTGGCCTGGGCAGGCTAGATTCCGAGACATATCGACCGTGCGTAGGTCCTTGTTGCGGAGGTGCTGGGGAATATCTCGAGTTTGCAGCTGGTGCCACAGGTGGCGCTGGCGAATAGCGTGCATTAGCTGCGGGCGCTGGTGGTGGTGCTGGTGAGTACCTGGATGCTGTGGCTGGAGGGGCAGCAGGCGGAGGTATGGGAAGACTGTTAGATCTCGCAGGTGCCGAGGGGATGTCTGGAAATGCTGGCAGTCTTTCGGGCTGTTGAAGCTGTGGAATGAGAGGTGTGGTATCAGGTAGGACCTCGTTTCGTAGCGAAGACCAGGAACTAGTCCGCTCCTTTTGTGGTATTTGGGGAGGCGCGTAGGGAGTGGGAGGCGCGTAGGGAGTGGGAGGAGATGGATGCTGCTGTTGAGGAGTATAGCGCCCTGACGGTCTTGGTTTCGAAGTAACGGGCAATTCGGCAAAGAAATCATTTGACGCGGGCTTTGAAGGCGCCGCTGGCTTCGCAGGGGGCGGCATTCCACTCATAGGTGATTTCATCGAGTGACTCGAGGACGGCGGGGAAAGGCTAGAAACCGACATGGGTGGTGGGGGTGCTTGTTGCATCCCGCCGGGTGAGTTTGCATACATGCTGCTGCTCCTGGGAGGCAGATGGGGGGATTGCGCCGGAGGTGCTGCTGCATGATGTACCACCGGCCTCTTGCGACTCGACACAATGTCATCAGGGAGATCGTAAGGCGAGTGATAGCCACCCGACTTGTCGACGAAACTTTGGGCGGAGCCAGTCATTGCAGGTCTCTGAGCTTGTTGCTGATACTGGTTGTACGCAGAATATGCAACGTTCGGAGTCGCCATTGTTTTCTTTGCATCCAGCTGAGAGAAGTCGGTAAATTGTGGTCCGTGGTTGCCATAGGTATTCGGTGCTGTTGCCGGAGCTTGGGCGGTCTGGGGGGCATATCGGCTAGCTGTGTTCGTGGATTGCTGGACAGGCTGGGAAGATTCATCTTCTAGAAAACCGTCATCGTCTAGGTCAAAGGGGGCGGCGGCTCCATCATTGTCGGGCAGAAATTCGTCGTCCAATTCCAGATCCCACAGATCACCGGCCGGGGCCGCTCTGGTCTCTGCATGATCCAATGCAGTGGCCGCGGAGGCCTCTTCAGGGCGCTGGCTCTCGAGCGGTTGGGTGCTCCCGGTGCCGAAAAGGTCCTGGTCATCTCCGTTACCCCAATCTATGTCATCTCCAGTGTTCCCGCCAAAGCTTGTGTTTCCGACGGCCTCGTCCCCAACAGTCGTTCCTACCGGATCGGGTTGAGGTGTGGCTAGCGGCGCATCCTGTTGCTTCCCGCCGAGGTCGAAAACCTCGCCTGAGGCTTCCCACTCATCTGTGGCGGGCTCGGCATCGGCGACAAGAGGTGCCTGCGCGCTCTCGGTCACGGCTTCCTCCAGAAGGGTCGTCTGTCCCTGGTGCTCGTAGTGTTCGGTTGGAGGGTACACTACCGATGGCCCTTGTCCCACGGAATCCTCTTCGGAATCCTCCTCCTCTTCTTCAGGGGATTCTGACCGGTGTTTGTGGTGGTCCGTGAGAAGGGGTGGTGAAGGCTTCCCAGCTTCCTCAGAGTCTGCTTCAGACTCCTCTTCGGACTCCTCTTCAGACTCCTCCTCCTCCTCCTCCTCTTCTCCAGACGACTCCGGCCGGGCCCGCTCGATGCCGTTTGCGCCTCCGTCTGTGCCATGCCCCATGGGAGCTTGTTTGCCGACACCATTTGTGCTCGCGCCTGTGTCGACAGCCTGCGTGATTGCCGTTGTCTGGTTGTTGCCATGTCCAACATACTGGTCGAAGAAGGTGCCCTCGGACGTGCGTTCCTTATCGGGGACGTGGCTCTTTCCCTGCGGAGGGAGCACCGGTGCCGCGGGTCGAACTTCCTGATGCGCCTTGGCAATCACCGCGCTGGTCGGTGCCTGTGCTGTCTCCTCCTCTGAAAATTCCGAGCCATCCGATGGCGCACTCTGATGCGCTGCCTCCGAGTCGGGTCTTAGGGCGGGATTCCATGATGCAGGCGCGGCGGTGGAGCTGTCACCGTACGCGTACGAGAAATTGGGTCCGTCGTCGAGTTCCATTATGGTAAATTATTGTAGATGATAAAAGGGGTATATGCAAATACTAGAGAAGATGTGTCAGCCCTGTGCTGGCCTCGATGCGATTAAAGCGTGTGCCTCGGCGATGATGACGGCGTGTTAGATACGAGCATCGTCGCCGCGGCGTCGCGTCGAATGAAGAATAATGGAAAGGCGGAGGACGGAAACAGGTCGGGGGCCGGATTCGGGCAGCGGACTCAGGGCGTCGGTCGCAAATTCTCGCGGTGCCGTTTGCGGATAAGGGGAGATGAGGCCATCCATCCCTTTCGACATCACGGGGGTTTACGTACCTATACAAAAGAAGGAGAAGCCCAACAAACAGCAAGGGCAGATGCAGGACTCCAGGCAGCATGAAATGGCCTATGCGGTCGAAGGAGTCGCGCAATGGATCAGCAAAAGGACACGATGCGGCACAGAGCCATTCGAAAATGCGGGTGAGATGGAGTTCGAAGTTGCCATGTGTTCCCGGCTCCATTGATAGATTGAAACCGCGGTCCATGCGCCAACGCCAGCACAGCGCCACTGTGGCGCGCCGCATAGGGGACCAGGACTGGGGCTGCCGACGTTCCAAGGTTGGGGGACTCGCGGCATCACCGCAACGGCTGAGCTGCACCGCCTCCTGCACCCTTATTTTTCCTTCACGCCATTGCGACGACCCCGAAATCAACGAATAGTGGAAGTTGACCCAGCAGTCCTACCCACGCCGAGAAATCGGAAGAACGCTGCGGAACCGCCGAAACTGGGTGCCTGCCGTTCCGCTGCGCAGCTCCCCCGAAAGACCACCTCGCAACAGCATAGGCGCGGAATCACCACCAGACGCTGCGACACCCCCGATACCCCGTCCACGCGATTGCACATGTCCTCAAGATAGTCCTTGGTCTCCACTCTCAACTCGGCCTGTCGACAAACCCCCCTACATGAGCCATGTCAGCGCCTCACCAATACCACCAGCCAAATGCGCCCGACGATGCCGACTCCGACCTCGAGCTTGATCTCGACGAGCTGGACCCTATATCTTCGTCCTCGAGAACCCCGTCGTCCCCCCCGCGCCGCCCCTCCAGAGAACACAGGAAGCCGTACCATGAGCTTGGAGCCAGGATACCGTTGCGGAATCTGCGGATTGGCAGACTAAGAGGCAATCGGAGGACAGCTGCTGCAAGCCAAGAGGCGGAAGAGGAGGATCTGAGGGGTCTCATGGAAGATGGAGAAGGAACCAATAGCAACAGAAACTCGGCGGGCAGCTTTGGCCAGTCTGGCGACGACGATGTGCCCTTGCTGCCCACCAGCTATGGGCGAAGGCGGCCACACCAGCGGGCCCCAAGTGCCCTCTCTAAACTCGGATCCACCCTTCGACTTCCCAGCTTCCTATCTTCCGGTGGTTCCCGACCGACTACACCTAGAGACCAGCCGGGCGAGAACGACTTGGATGCCAACGAAGAGCATGATCCAAGCTCGCAAAGGACCATCTCCGTGGGCCAGCTTCAGACCGCGAGATTCCCCGCTAATGCCGTCTCAAATGCGAAATATACCCCTTGGAGCTTCCTTCCGCGGACTTTGTATAACGAATTTTCCTTCTTCATTAACATGTACTTTTTGCTTGTAGCGTGCTCCCAGATCATCCCGGCTCTCCGGATCGGTTATCTTTCGACATATGTTGTACCACTGGCGTTCGTTATAACAATTACGTTGGGGAAGGAGGCGCTTGACGACATCGCACGACGACGACGAGATGCAGAGGCTAATTCGGAAGGGTACACGGTCCTGAAGTTCGAGGAGAATAGCGTAGGAAACGGAGTCGCGCCCGGGAAGCGGTCAGATGCCAAACGGAAAGCGCGAAAAGCGAAGACCAGGAACAGCCGCTTGACGGATATTGAAGATGAAGAAGAGCGTTTATCTACCACGAAAGGGTTGCCCACCGCGAGCTTCTTCGAGATCACCAAGCCTTCCCGAAATCTCAAGGTCGGAGATGTTGTCAAGCTGGGGAAAGACCAACGAGTGCCTGCCGATATGGTCATTCTCAAAAGCTACTCCGCTGAAACCGTGACCTTGACGGCTGTTCCAGACCCCTCACCAACTCTGGTGGATGATGGGGAAAACCCTTTCTCGGATCCTTCGGAGACCACCTCGAAGGGCAGTGGGCGAGCGATGGGCGCAGGTTCATCGGGAGAAGCATTCATTCGAACAGACCAGCTGGACGGCGAGACCGACTGGAAGCTACGTCTAACATCCCCCTTGACCCAAAATCTGGATGTTGGAGAATTCACTCGGTTACGCGTCGTTGCTGGGAAGCCCGATCGGAAGGTCAACGAGTTCTACGGGACTGTGGAACTTGCACCCAAGAGCCAGCGACAGTACGACCCCCATGACCAAGAGGAACATGCCCCCGACTCTGAAGCTGTTCAGTCGGCCCCTCTCAATATTGACAACACAGTATGGGCGAATACCGTACTTGCCTCGAGTTGCCACGTCTTGGCGGTCGTTGTCTACACCGGCCCGCAAACTCGCCAAGCACTTTCCACATCTCCATCACGGTCAAAGACTGGGCTTTTGGAGTACGAGATTAACTCACTCACCAAGTTTCTCTGCATATTCACTCTCTCATTGTCGTTCGTCCTGGTGGCTTTGGCCCGATTCCGCGACATCCAAGGCCGCCCCTGGTACGTTTCGATGATGCGATTCTTGATTCTCTTCTCTACCATTGTGCCTGTTGGTTTGCGCGTCAACCTCGATATGGGCAAATCGGTATATGCATGGTTCATCGAACATGACAAGAGCATACCAGGGACGGTGGTGCGAACTAGCACAATCCCTGAGGATTTGGGTCGCATTGAGTATTTGCTCAGCGATAAAACTGGTACTCTTACTCAGAATGGTATGTACTCTGTGCCGACTTGAGGTTCAACGTTAATACGCAACAGAAATGGAGATGAAGAAGATTCACGTCGGAACTGTTTCATATGCCGGCGAAGCCATGGATGAGGTCTCCACCTATGTCCGACAGAGCTTCAATCCCCACCCCGGAGAAGCACCCACGCTCAACACGCCAGCTTCTGCCTATGTCGCCCCTCTTTCATCCGCGACTAGAACTAGAAGAGAAATCGGATCGCGCGTCCGCGATGTTGTTCTAGCATTGGCACTCTGCCACAATGTCACCCCTACGGCAGAAGAAGAGAACGGCGAAGTTGTCACGACTTATCAAGCCTCTTCTCCTGATGAAATCGCGATTGTGCGATGGACCGAGCACGTCGGGCTGAGGCTACTCCAAAGGGATCGCGAATCCATGACACTTCAATCTTGCGACACTGGGAACGTCGTCGTTCGTGTGCGGATCCTCAACGTATTTCCATTCACATCAGAAGGCAAGCGAATGGGTATCGTCGTCAAGTTCTATCATGGCCCAGAATCGTCAGCAACCGATGATGACGGGGAAATTTGGTTCTATCAAAAGGGCGCTGACACGGTTATGATGTCGATCGTTGCGGCAAACGACTGGCTCGAAGAGGAAACCTCGAACATGGCCAGAGAAGGCCTGCGAACTCTAGTCGTTGGTCGTAAGAAGCTGTCGGCACAAACGTATCAAGACTTTTCCATGAAGCATGCGCAGGCGTCGCTTGCGCTGCACAATCGGGACAATGCCGTCGCGGACGTTGTCAAGGAATACCTTGAGAACGACCTGGAACTTCTCGGGGTGACAGGCGTGGAGGATAAGCTGCAAAAGGATGTCAAACCCTCTCTAGAGCTTCTGCGCAATGCCGGAATCAAGATTTGGATGTTGACCGGCGACAAAGTGGAAACGGCTCGATGCGTGGCAGTCAGTTCAAAGCTGGTCGCTCGAGGGCAGTACGTCCACACCATCGCGAAGAGTACGTTTCAATTTCCGGACCACGACTTTACCTGACTAACACACATCAGTGAAACGCAAAGACCTAGCGCACGACTCCCTCGACTTCCTCCGCGGTAAAACCGACGCCTGCCTCCTCATCGACGGCGAATCCCTCGCCCTCATGCTAACCCACTACCGCGAGCAATTCATCTCCATCGCCGTGCTCCTCCCCGCCGTCGTCGCATGTCGCTGCTCTCCAACCCAAAAAGCCGACGTCGCGCGCCTGATCCGCGAATTCACCAAAAAGCGCGTATGCTGTATCGGAGACGGCGGCAACGACGTCTCCATGATTCAAGCCGCCGACGTCGGCGTCGGAATCGTCGGAAAAGAAGGCCGGCAAGCCTCCCTTGCGGCGGACTTCTCAATCGAGCAGTTTTGCTACTTGGTCAAATTACTCGTCTGGCATGGCCGCAATAGCTACAAACGTAGCGCTAAGCTTTCGCAATTCGTCATACATCGTGGTCTTATTATCTCTATCTGCCAGACTGTGTACAGCATTGCGTCGCGCTTTGAACCTAATGCGCTATACCTCGATTGGCTGCTCGTCGGGTACTCGACTATCTACACCATGATGCCGGTCTTCAGTCTCGTCCTCGACAGGGATGTGGATGAGAGCGTGGCGAATCTGTATCCGGAGCTGTATGCCGAATTGAAAACAGGTCGTAGTCTAAGCTACAAGTCCTTCTTCATCTGGGTCCTGGTTTCCATCTACCAAGGTACCATGATCCAGGGCGCGAGCCAGCTCCTCATCGGCGTGGCTTCCGAGCCACCAGTTGTTCCTGTGGAAGACGATGAAATATTCAAACGAATGGTTTCAGTTTCCTTCTCTGTGCTCGTTATGAACGAACTGATCATGGTGGCGATGGAAGTCGTCACCTGGCATTGGATCATGATTGCATCGATTGTCGGTACGGCTGGGATCTATTGGGGTAGTGTTCCGCTTTTGGGGAGATACTTTGAGTTGGGATGGATTATGACGCCGGGGTTTTGGTGGAAGTTTGCAGTTATTGCAGCGGTGAGTTTGGTGCCGCCGTATGCGGCCAAGATTTTGGGGAGGACGTTGAGGCCCCCGAGTTATAGGAAGGTTAGGGGGGTGTAGGGGTGCATGTGGGGATGGCGTTTTAGGGTTGGGGTTGGGGTTGGGGATACATAGCGTGTTGTATTGTTTTTTAGTTGTCTTGAATTGAGGTCTGGAATTCTTGATCATGAATTGTCGGCAGAGGTTTTCAGGCCTCCTACCGTGTTTTTTCACTCCCAATAAGACATATCTCACGGGCACTCTAAATGATGGAAGGTTCAGCCGACTAACAAAGGAGCTGGAAGGTAAACCCAGCTCAATCTTCTGTAGAACTTCTACAGGCTAACATATACTAGCCGTCGCAGCAGAGCTAGCGACGTCCAACACACACAAGGTGGCTTTATATACATATCTCAAAGACGTGATCCAGGAAGATGTAGGCGAAATCAGTCAAAATAGCATACGTCATTCGTACAGAGTCTCATCCGAGTATTTCATGCAGTTCTTCGGGTTTCAATGAATCAAATTCAGGAAACGGCGATGATCACCATCATCATCCGGTCTGATAGGATCGCGCGCACCAAGATATTCAACCAGATTGGTGATAAAATCAGGAAGGCGGCAAAAGCAACATGGTCAAATCGGTGTAGGAGTCAAATTACTTTCAAGAAAGCGGGAGTTGACCCACTGAATTTTCGATATGACACTTTTGGCACACACTTCCCCGAGTCTATTGAACCACGTGCCCTTGAGTTTTAGAGAGCAAGATAGTGGAGGAACGTATGCAAATATCGTAAAATAGCAGAAGGAGAGGATTTATATATTTGACTGGGGCTAGACTCGCCGTTTCGAGAGAACTCAGGGCTCCAGTGTAGCAATGATGCCAATCATCATTTCAACCAAACAAAAATCGTACATCTTCTGGTCGGCCCGCGACGTCGAGCTTTTCTCGGGCTGTCACATCTTGCCAGACAGCAATTTATGCACATCAGGCTGTACCTTAAGCAGCACTCCAGCAATCTCATCCCAACATTCATTCATCAGTTCCTTGTTCTCAGCCAGATCACCCATTCTATAATGAAATTAACTCTCGCTCAACTTCTCTTTGACCAGAGAACTTACGGATACAAAACATCATGACTCCAAAACCTTCCCTGACTTTCCTTTCCTAGTGCAGTAGCACCCACCAGCGTCCTCGATCCTTCTTCCGCGTTACGCGCCAGGAAGCGCTGGAACACACCCATGAAAAATTTCATGTGCAGCGGAAAATTCCTCCCCAGGTTCGTACGAGTCATGAACGGACAACACGCGTTCACGATAATTTCCGGCGTGCCGTCGGGTCGAGTCGTCGCCCATGCGATGTGTTTCATGACGGCCATGCCCAGGAGCTTGACCATGCAGTAGCTTTTCGTGGCATCGAACTTGGACTCGTCGTTTGCGGCTTGGAGTAAGCTTCCAGTGAACCATTCCGACTTCACGTCTGCATGACCGAGGCTGTTGACGAAGGTCAATTGTGGCGTCGTCAGCTTCTCTTCCGCGGTCCTACGAAGCAGCGGAAGCAGCAGAATAGCCATGAGCGCAGTCGATAGAACGTTGACTTGAAGCGCCAATTCCCAGCCTTCTGGAGACTTGCCATAGCTCGGATTTGCGAGCCCCGCGTTCAAAAGTGCAATGTCCAGATATGGTGTTTCGTTCTCTAGGGCCACAACGAATTCCCGTACCGAGGAGAAGGAGCTTAGGTCGACTGGCACGATGGTGATGCGGTCGCTGGAGCACGAAGTCCGTTGGATGATAGCCTGCTTTGCGTCTTCGCCTTTTTGGGCTGAGCGGACACCGAGGAAGAGCTTGTCGGCACCCTTTTCGATGTACTTGATAGCGGCTTCAAATCCCAATCCAACGTTGGCGCCGGTAACGAGGACCGTTTTCCCTGCAAAAGAGACATCGGGATCAACTGGGGGGTTCTTGACGGCCCATCGAAGCTTCGCGAGGCCGGAGAGATTTAGCGCTGGGCTGCTTGATGCTTCTCGCGTAACGATGGTGGTAGGAGTGGGCATTCTTAGACGGTGGGAAAGAACGAGGCGCGATTATAGACAATGGTAAGAGGAAGACGGAGAGAGAAAGATCGAGAAGACAGTATGGTTCGTAAAATTTGGGGACTGCTTGATATTGCTCGTTCTGAATGATATCTTGACCAAGGCCAACCTGACAACGCTGTGTCTCAGCTCGAGCCGTGGCGGAAGTCCGCATTCTAATTCCGATGCCCACTGGAAGAACGTCTGTGAACGAAGAGTCTCAAAAGCAGACGGAGCAGCATAAATAAGATGCTTATGATACGTAGTGTATAGATACTCTACTAGATATCGTAGTATCACCTGGGACAGCCGACTTCCAAGGTTAGAGACTGCGGAAGTCCGCACCATTCGATCTGAATGGCACGGGCGAAGGCTCAACGCTGCAGACGCACGTACAGCGATTGTGTGCGACAGATCTATAGAGGAGGAACAGTACGAAAGAGAACAGCACGAAGAAAGTAAAGAAATGAACATACAGAACGGTATTTACGTGTTTGTCTTCTCCAACGTGTGGAGGCGAAACGGTGTAGCGCCAAGCGTCTATTCCTTTTTTGGATTCAGGGGTGTGGTGCGGGGTTGGGTCGTCTCTGAGACGCCACCTCTTCCCCCAACATCCACGGACCAATTTCCATCTTCTGATTCCGTGTCCTGCGACCATGGCCGGCCCTTTGTTCCAAGGGACGACTTCGAAAGCGATTCCGAAAGTGCTGCCGAACGCTCCAACATCCCCGCATGCTAAAATGAATGTACTTTATCAATCATAATTGGTGGACTGACAACGTCGCACAACTGTCTCCTTCTAGAAGTCTTCCCCGCATGAGGACACGCAACCCCAAGAGGATCCATTTAACCCGACGGAGCATTATGGCATTCTGGGTTACACAATGCTTGCTGCATCCACTCCTAGTTTTGCAATATATTAAACCCGGAAACTCCACGCAGTCCCGTGGTTGCAATAATCTATTTACCCTGGTCAGCGCAAGGGAAAATCGGACCGTGCAGACACACAAATGATCTTGGAAAGCTTATCTCACAAGGTTTTGGTCGCTGTGGGATCAGATCAGTTCATCATGTCCTTGCCTACCTTTCCTTTTGGTAGGTTTGTTAACATTTCTATGCATCTGTCACTCTAGGTTCCACGAGATGTGAGGTTATGGCTGTCATTTCGCGTTCTCTTTTTCGTGCTGTCACCTTGGGATTCCTTGTCACGATATCTTGCTTTATCACGTTCTTCTTCCGGGATCAACTTGGACGATACGAAAGTCAAGATAGACCGTTGCGAGTTCCATTCCGGAATCCCGTCTCGTCTTCATCACTCTCAAAAGCGTCCACGAAGGCTTCCCTACTCCACGAGTATCACGACAACTTGAGTCTATCCGAAGAGCAATGCGCCAATGCGTTCCAGACATTTGCCACCCAAATCGACGATGCTGTCAGTCGAGGGAAGTTTGCCCTCACAAAGACCCCTTCGGATTACACAGGACTTGTTCAAGGAAGGATAAAGCACAACAAAGTGATTGATCCTGCATTTCCGCTGTCCCATTCCCCGCTGACTTGTCTTCAGCTCTACATTCTGACCACTTCCCCCGATACCTTGCCCGAGATCATCCACCAACGTGCCGCGATCCTACACCAACTACATCGTGCCATTGTTACATCTCCTGCTCCGGTTCCAGACACGCACTTTTCTTTCGTGATCAACGACAACCCGAAAAACAACTCTTGGTCCTTCGCTCATCCCAATAAACCCTCCTCACAAAACATTTGGCTCATGCCACACTTTAGCTGGTGGTCCTGGGCCTCCCGTTTACTCGGCACCATGGACGAAGCACTCGAAAGAATCTCACACGTTGAATCAACCACACCGTACTCTTCGAAAATGGATAAAGTCGTATGGCGCGGCACAATATGGTTCAACCCTATCGGCAATCCCATGTTACGCTCAAAGCTCATCACCACGACCAAGGACAAAGAGTGGGCCGACGTTGAAAAGCTGGAGGTCGGGAATGATGGAAAGGCTAAGAACGCATTGCCGATTGAAGACTTCTGCAAGTACAAGTACGTGGTGTATACGGAGGGCGTGACATATAGTGGACGGTTGGCCTATCACCAAGCCTGCGAAAGCGTGTTGTTGATGCCGCCGCTAAATTATTTGACAAGCACTGCGCGACTGATCAGGCCAATTGATGCGAAAGATTTATTGCCCAAAGATATCAAGGCGATGGATTCTGAGTCTGCGGGTGGAGACAAGAAGGTCTGGGTCCCAAAAAAACTTTTACCAACCGTCCGCGATTGGAGAGAAGCAAACGCCATATACGTTGAAAAGGACTGGTCGAATCTGGAAGATACGGTCAACTTTTTGCGTCTCAACTCCGAGATCGCAGAAACGATTGCCGCGAACCAACGCAAATTGACGGTTCAGGAGGGATACCTGAGCTCGGCAGCTGAAACGTGTTACTGGAGGGCACTTATCAAGGGTTGGGCGAAGGTTGCAGTCCCGGATAAGCAGTGGGGCGATGAGTTGGGTCAGAGATTTGAGAGCTGGATTTTGAACGAGACGGTTACGAGAAGAGATGGTACGATAGGGAAGGTCTGGACCTGAGGTACTAGAGTATGTGTGAGTGTTTTCTTCTTGTGCATATTTGATGAAAGAGGATTTACTCAAGATTCATGCTAATGAACTATGTGAGCCTTGAGCTACCGTACATATCACCGTGCTCAGGCCCTAAGCCATTCCCACTCTCCCTTCATTCAGAATCTTTTCCCTGTCCTACCTAATCTCCCTCCGACACAGAGTCAGCACTATCAGTGACATGCTGAACCAGTGCAACACTGTGAGCCAGAGCTCCCTCTTTCACTTGCTCCACCACATCTCTCTCCGCCAACTGTTGCATCACCTCACCGGCTCCTGCTCAAATGGTGTCTAGGACATCCGACGCGAGCTAATTCTGTTCCTCCGATGTGTTCAGTTCAAAGGAGTAGTCAACCTCGAGGCTCATATGCATTCGAACGACTGCAAAGACCCTATGCCTCTTCTTGTCGGTCCTCTGCGCTTCGCTTTTGCCACCCCTCACTCTCACTTCCTCGCAGATCGATGTAATGCTTTGAAAGTCATGAATTTTGTCACCTTCGTTTGGGGTTTCTGAGTTTGTGGTTATCTCTGGGATTGGCTGGGTCGGGCTGCGTACATATTGGGCGTCTGATTAGCCTTTGGAAAGAGTAAAGTGGGCGGCCGGATTCGTTGGGGTAGATAAGGGAATTCCATTCGGAGTATTGACGATACCTTGGGGTGCGGGTATCGGACTCTCTAAATCAATGAGGTTAAGGCCGTCGAAGGTCTTAGCGTTTGGTTCGTTGCATGTGCTAGACTGCGATAATGTCCCTGCATAGTCTGACCGTTCAGTATTCGGGTTGAGATTGACCAGTTGTATACTCTTACGAAGGCCAAAGAAATATCTTGAGAGGCCCAGATATAGCTCGCCGTCTTTAGTTAGACCCTCACTGTTCTTTAAGAATCAAGGACCGGTATCTGACTCGAAATTCCAGTCTACCGTCATCTCCTCCGTTACGATTGCTTCGGCTAACGTCTTCAACTTTTCAGACGCCATTTGATATGCCAGCTTCTTGAAAGCTTGCACCTCTTTTGCGTCTTTTCCGACTGCCGTCGGAACCCCAAACCCAATGGCCATCGTCATGTGCCCGATTACCTCTTGATACTGTTCGTTGACGTGTATATGTAATCTAGCATCGGAGAGAAATTGTGGGCTCGGTTCGAAGACTACCTGGTCCTGGGTAGTTTCCGCTGCTGTAATCCCTGCCACAGGCGGTACTTCCGCAGGTTCTGGTAACTTTGAACGCTCTGGCGATTGTTGACGGCTCATGTGTCCGTATTCGTCGAAATCAATGTAATTAGCAACCGCGGCAACGCGGCGGCGTTGACTGGCTGCTTGATCCATGGAAACCTGGGCGGCCTCTCCGACTGGGTCGTGTGTGCGAGAAAGAATCAAGGCCGGCGGAGCTTCTAGCTTGTTTGTAACCTCTTCAACAGGAGGCGTCGCCAAAATCGTGAGGCACCCTCCATTCGTGAGCATGTTTTCTTCCGCCTGCTTCTTTTCCTTTGGTAGCTTGTCATGTTGTGTACTGTTCTCTCCTGGACGTTCGAGCGTTAGACATAAGCGACCTTGATTGTCAAAGTCGAAGTTTGTGGGAATATTGGTCTGCCTGTGTTGTTGGGGTCCATCTACGTCCTTCTGCTGGCCGCGATACTGGTTGACATTGGCTGGCACATCTGAAAGTGCACGGTGTCCTAAGATCGGCGATTGTGGAGGAATCGGTGTAGACGACGTGATGTTTTCCTTCTCGTCTGCCTTCTCTTCCCCCTGTATAACTGGAATCTGTGCGCACACCTCCTCCTGCTCTGTGCCTCCCACTGTACCTTGCACGATCGGATGTAGTGGCTCTAGAGTGTCTGACTGTGATATGTCCGAGGAGCTATCCTGGACGGATTCCGGGGTCGTATCGACTGGTGCAGCACGGCGACGTCGCCAGTCACTGCCTACCCAGTTGTTAAACAATCCGCGAAAAGCGACACCTCGTCCTCTGGCTCCCACAGGACTGCCATGCCCACGGCTATGTCCCGATTCTGGCGAAGTAAGCGGCGATGCCTTACTTTCGCGGGTTTCTAGAGGTGGCGAAAGATGTCCATAGGCTTGATTATCTTGCCGATGGCCATGGACGTTTGGATAGCCGCGGAGAAAGATAGCACCGCGACCACGTGTGCGCATAGTATCTGTGGCGTTTGGGTGATGACGTATGGATCGTTCGGCGCTTGAATTATGAGAGCGGTTTGAGGCGCGTGTTGTGCTCCTGCTTTCTAGAGTTTCCGTATGGGCCGAAGTTCGATTTCGTAACGGTATCGTTGAATTCGATTTCTCGCTACGCATTTTGAGGCGTCTTGTTACGGTTTTGCTCTTCGTAGGCGTGGTGTCTTTTTGAGGCTCGGGTTGGGGTTCACCGCCTGCGACTTGCTCGTCCGAAGTAGCCCCTGGTGGACTCTGCGCTTCGAATTCATGTGAGGTAGCTCCCACCCCCTCATCCGAACCTTTTGCAGCTTCTTGCACAAGTTTCGCGGTTTCTTCCTTCTCCACTGTAATCGTATCATGGCCTCTCCCGCCTCCATTCGCAGAACGGCTCGACATGCTTGTGCTCGTGGCAGTAGCGAAGGTTGGGCATTTCGTGATAAATGCGTGCCTACATTTATTGATTTGGTCAGCTTCAAAATTTTGAAGAGTAAATGTGCGTGGTTGTTCGTGTACAAAAGTCGGCGACAATCGACAGCAAACAATGAATGAGGTGTTCTACGCTAAAGCGTACACCTCCTAATCACAACAAATGATTACGGTGAATCCAACTAATGGTGATCGACACGAGAGTAATATAGTCTCACCCTCTATTTGACTAGTCCGTTTTCGTCTTGGCTTATCCCTTGATGAATGGCGCAATCGAATCACAAATTTCTCAGACCGAAATTTAAGCATCACTCTACGGGATATCCCCACTGCTTCATCTAACTCCGAACCCAACTTTCTGGGCAGGCTCTAGACCTCTTAAAGAAGCACTCATCTCTTGCGCATTTCGAGTGGAGAACATCTTTCCTTTGCTACCTTCCCTGCCCATGTTTTCTCAAAAAAATGGTAGGGCCTTCCAGCCTAGATTTTCGACGCATCCTGATTCAACGGAAAATCTCAAAGCAGCGAGCCACTCATCCCAGGTTACGACTTCGATCTGTTCCGTATTTGAACTGTACAGAGTGTCCCGGATTTCGGCGGAGATGTCTTCCCATGAAGCAGGGTTTGTGATGTTGAACACTTTGTTCTCCCCTCGCCTCTTCGGGTGAAAGAGAGTAATATCCATGATTGTTCGCGCGACGTACTCCACCGGTATCCAGAAGACAAGCGTTTGGCCATCTAGGGTCGAAGGGGCCTTCCTTAGACCTGCGGAAGCCTGTACAATTTATTATGCGTTACTACTCGGGTCTGGTAATGGATCATTGAGCGATTCTTTAAGATGAAGTCCACTTACCGTGGATAACCACTCCTTCTGAATCCACATCCCCTTTTCGCCTAAAAGCCCTTCAATCTGCGCAACGCGCAAAATGCTCCAAGACATATTATCTGACTGGGAACCTTGGAAAAGATGCTCCGCGACCATTTTGGATTCTCTATAGCCTATGGCAGCCGCCTCGAGGTTCGGGATGACCTCTTCTTGAATAGACGACTCTGCGTCCTGCAGATCCTGTCAGAACTCGGCCACTGACACGGAAGACACGAATCCCAAGTGTACTAAATGCTTGGCTTGCTTCGATAACTGAATGAGATTGCTCAGTCTAGCAATGTAGCTTTTGAATGATCACAATGAGAGATTGAAGTCTACCCGCCACTGGTTGTTTGTCATGGGTTATTTGCTGTGATCAATGGTTAACTTAACATGTCAAAGTACGGATGATACAAGTAGCGTGGCTCTTCAGGTATATGTAGTCTTTTTCCGACAGATCTAGCTCTGCATCCGATAATCTGGCATTTCGGAAGACTACATTATATCTTTCCTAGTCATTGTGTAGCCTACGATGGAAGCTAATCTTTGACTGTTTTTGCATAGCATTACTAGATCTGTCCAAACACCATATCTCACCTATGTCGTTATGTCGCATGAGCTCGTCAAGAATGTAGCTTCCTAGTGAGTCTGTGCTTCCGATGAGAATGACCACACTAGACACGGAGCCTAGCTTTTGCTGCTTGAGAGATTGGGAATATCTCTCAATCAAGGACTTCATTACCGCAGTCTTACTCTCAGCGCTCGTTTCAATTCGCATGTCGCCGTTGTTTTGAGTGAGTTTCCAAACAAACTCAGTCAGACCAGCGATGATCGGATGCCTGTAGATGGCAGAGACATCGAGGCAATTTGGCCAGAGATCCGCAGATATGCCACAGTATGGTAGCAGCTTGTAGAGAATCCGCGCCACTGGCAAATCAGTCTTCTTGATCTTGTAGATTTACCATTCCAGCATCTTGCTGGACCAAATCGCGCAGAAGAGCTGCAATGGATTCCTTCGTACTCAAATCCGTCATTTGAAAGTCCTATCCGGTTTCCAAACCGCAAACAGCTCATAAAGTCGCAAGGGGTGTGGTCGTAGCTCAAGCCCCGTGTTTGGATGAAATTGAAGATAATTCTAGTCTTCGCGGTCCGTGTCGACGCAAGTGAGCCAGCCGGCCTCGGTGGCGCCCATGTAAAGTATGAGTTTCGTTTGCTCACAGATGATGTCACCGATTTCTTGGGAAAGAGGCCCGCCTCCAAACGCGACTGCTTTAACCCTGAACAAGGCGTTCAGGGTGTCTTCGTTCTGGGCAATGTCCTCTACCGTGGATAGCACCGTCACTAGGCAGTCGACTCTTGCATGCTGAAACATGCCATGCAGAACGGAAGACGTGATAGATGCCTGAGACCCCAATAGTAGCGTTTGGTGCGCGAATATCGTCCACATTAACGCCTTGCTCAGACTAGCTGAGTAATATAGGGGAAAGGTCAGATAAACCCGAGAGTTGATCAGCTCGTCAATCAAAAGAGATTTTCCTTTCACTAGGGGACATAATAGGTGGGCTTCGGTATTGGATGTGCTGGACATGTACCGTACCACTGACTTTGGAAGTCCTGTGCTGCCGCTGGTGTGAAGAATCCAGCAAGGGTCCACCTTCCCCCCTTCAAATGATTTTGAGTAGCGATAAATCTCAGCCGGTTCTCTTTGCAGAATTTCCTCCAGAGTTAGCATATCAATAGTATGCATAGGTCGGCTGTCAATGATGGCTTGGGGATTTCCGTCACTAGCCGTCAAGACCCAAGTATTACAGTTTCCGCTTTCTAGGACAGCAAGATGAACTTCCAAGCTATTCTTCGACGAGACAAACAACATCTGTGTACCAAGTTAGTGAATAGTATTTAAGTGAGGCATCACTTGGACTTAGTCAACTTACTTTTCGTCCTGTGTTGACAGCTGCAACAGCTAATATGAAATACCGTATATCACCAGAATTTTGCAAGGCAGTATCTTTGCTATTACCGAAATTACATTGCCTAGCGAACCTGGCCCCATGTATCCCAAAGCTTCTCCTCAGGGAGCTGTACCCGAGGCACTGTCGAGAAGTCGGCATGTTCGGCTGATTGCATTGGCGTATTCCCAGCATGTGACTTCGCGAAAGCCATCAGAGACCTGAATACCTAGGCAGTACTCATACAAAACACGATGTGGAGTGGTTTTGGCAAGGTCCTCAATCACCGTTGGGAAGAGGCGATTTCCTGCATCTGCAGGCACTTTTAGATTAGAGAGTCTCATGATCACGATCGAAACTCCAGCAAACTATCGGAAAAAGGTAACTAGTAGAGAGCTTGTCTCTAATATTTTCTATTACGCTTTACGTTCCGGACTCACCGAGCCACAGATCGGTAGGTAAGATCCCGGTTCAATGGTACATCCTGCATGTGATAACTCAGGTTGGCTTATCGCCTAGGCAAAGAAATATTCTTTGCTTTAGATTCACGGGTTCGTCCGATAATCAACTTGCATAAGGTCGGAAACGACTCCCGACACCCTAGCCTAGTTTATGTACCCCGGCCGAGAATGGAGGAAGGACAAGACCCTGAAACGGCCCCACGTTCTTGGGGTTAGGGTACTTAAACTTGGCCGGGATTCCACTTGATCTTCTCGATACTTAAATTTCTAGCAAGTTGCGATAACGCTGGCTCGTGCAGTTCGGAACAGGCCTGCTTTAGGTCTCGGTGTGCTGTTACCGATGAACAGGAAAATGGTCGAGGAAGTGTCTACCTTGTGATTGATTTCATATCTGACTCGATCATCACCTGAACCTCGGAAACCTGTCGACCGGAAAATAAAACGGCTGACTTTACGGCCTTCAAGGGAAGCGCTGATGGCACTATCAGAGAGGATTCTTCACCACGAAAAATTGGGCCTAGACAAGTGCTGGTGAGCCACAACCCGAGCGCGGTAGAATTCCTATTCTAAATCAATACGAAAAAAGGAAGATCAGTTCTTGCTCGAGCAAATCGGCTGGATGTGCTGCTTGTGCATTTAAAGAAACTGTTTAGATTAATCTTCTTCAGTGAACGTATTTCAAGCATCATCGGACCTGGCACAAGTTTTTAGGCTGATTGCGTGACTTGAATTGCAGGTGCATATATCGCACAGCACCCTATGTGCCAGTGACCTTTTACGAACACTGTTCCACGTATTTCTCATTATCCGACGCTAAATCGTACAGGGCAATTACCTTCAAGACATGGTCTCGGGCCATTAAGGCACTGGAACTGTATCCCAAGTTGGTGATGCTGTCGCCAAATCTCGAATGTAAGTCCGGCTTCCATCTTGCTATGACCTCAAAGTTGACCTGTAGGACTATAGCGGCAACCAATGCCGTTGGGACTACCAGGATTCTAACTGTGGTGCATGCAAACAATGCCTCAAAGCAGCGAGGCTCACCGTCCGAACAAAGAGTGCTTCACCTACCACAACGCGATCAAGGATCTTTCGTAACAATGGCCGTTTGGTCTGAAGCCTGGCCTTCTCACTTACCTAAAGGTCTCTCCAATACCCACGCTGCGCCGCTCATGTGTGCTGGATCTACGGTATGGACTGCGCTTCAGAAGAACCCAGTACGTCCGACAGATCGAGTGGGTATGGTAGGATTGGGTGGACTAGGTCTTGTTGCGGTCTTGTCTGCAATGGCACTGGGTTGTGAGGTAGTGGTATTCTCCAAGACGGAGAATAAAAGAGAGGAAGCTATGAAACCTGGAGCAGATGAGTTTCATGCTGCTGAGGATCAGCAGATATTGAATATTGGCGCCCCACTCGACCGATTGCTAGTTGCGGCTTCCTCTCAGGCTGATTGGGAATTATTTATCTCTTTGATGGCTCTGGTACGTTTATGCGCGAGATGCGCTTTAAAATGGTGGCCGTCACTTATGATCTGACTTTGCCACAGGAGGGTTCTATATACCCTATTACCATCGCATTTGACAATCTATCTATCCCATATCTCGAATTTGTTCTTTCCGAACTGAAACTACATAGGTGCACTGTTTCTTCGTGTCAGATGCACATTGATATGTGGGAGTTTGCCGCTAGGAAAGGCATCAAAATCGTGGGTTGAAGAGTTTCCAACACTGCGGATCGATTTCCACTCAATGAGTGGAAAACCGTTTCCACTCATTTTACACTTATTTTTCTACTCATTTTTCCACTCATTTTTCCACTCATTTTTCCACTCATTTTTCCACTCATTTTTCCACTCATTTTTCCACTCACTTTTCTACTCATTTTTATATAGTTAATTAAAAATAATTAAAAAATAGCTTAATAATTCGTTGCGCTAATATGGTGTACTAGCTCTATCTATAGCTCAATCTAGTACATACTCGCGGCGAAGTCCCCTCGGCTCCTATCCCCACGGCTCCTCAACACCAAATCTGCTCTCACGACCTGCCCTGCCTGCCCTACCTGCCCTGCTAGCTTGTTGCATTGGTGAATTGATCTCTCTACATCGTAATTAGTCTGCAATCTAACGTGAATCTAATATAAATACTTAACTGATGAGGATGGCGACGATGGAGATGGAGATGGCGATGGAGATGGAGATGGCGATGAAGATGGAGATGGAGGAGGAGTAGAGGAGAGATGGAAGGAGGGAGGCAGGGAGGGTCATATAGTCTGTGTGGGTGAGCCAAGCCCGCCCGGTGAAGGAGTGGGGGGGGAGGGGGGCCCACCTCAGCACTAGATTCGAAAATCTCTAAGTAGATTTACTGATTTAGTTAAAAATTAGACAATTTTACTTAGAAAATAAGCCTAAGTAGGGTTTTCTACTTAATAAGTGGGGTTTTTCTACTTAATGAGTGCCCTAGGTGGGATTTTTCTACTCAATGAGTGGAAAACGATCCGCAGTGAATGCCAGTAACAGGAATTACAGATGCGATAGTGAAGCTCAAGTCTGGAGAATTACGGTTTGGGGCGGTCATAACAGCATAGATAGACCTTTTAACTTATTTGGTCGTGCATTTGAAGATATATTTTATTCAAGTGATGTGTGGCTGACTCCAACTTTGCGCCACCAAATAATGCAGTGGTTTGTGGATGTCTGTCTCATCGATATGTACGCCTCGAATTGTTTTGAACCTTCAAGTTACTTATAACGCGTCAAAAGCGATAATACGCTAACAGCCCCCTAGGTCCAAATTGAGAGTCTCACACATTTTGCTCCAAACCCCAATCTTAGTCTGATCAAAGCAAACGTTTCAAACACTCCCCTAATGCAGCCTCACTCCTCCTCATCCTCTACAACCTCAAACCTCGAAATTCTCTTCGTCTTCTTGGTCGTCGTCGGACAGCCAGGATCCACACCTTGAACTGGGAGCGCCATAACATACCTCCACCCCTTTGCAGCAATGTTCTCGTCAGTAAGCGTACCCTCACTTCCATCGAAGAAGCCCTCGTCACAAGCCTTCAAAAGGATTGTGTCACCCTGACAATCTTTCCCTTCAAGGGAGCCTTTGTTAGAGAAGTTGACGCAATTTTTCATGCCAATACCCACTGCGGATCGTTTTCCACTCATTGAGTGGAAACCCACTCATTAAGTAGAAAAACCCCACTCAGGGCACTCATTGAGTGGAAAAACCCTACTTATTAAGTAGAAAACCCTACTTAGGCTTATTTTCTAAGTAAAATTGTCTAACTTTTTACAGAATCAGTGAATCTACTTAGAGATTTTCGAATCTGGTGCTGAGGTGGGCTCCCCTCCCCCCCCCACTCCTTCACCGGGCGGGCTTGGCTCACCCATACAGACTATATGACCCTCCCTGCCTCCCTCCTTCCATCTCTCCTCTACTCCTCCTCCATCTCCATCTTCATCGCCATCTCCATCTCCATCGCCATCTCCATCTCCATCGCCATCTCCATCTCCATCGCCATCTCCATCTCCATCGCCATCTCCATCTCCATCGCCATCTCCATCTCCATCGTCGCCATCCTTATCAGTCAAGTATTTATATTAGATTCACGTTAGATTGCAGACTAATCACGATGTAGAGAGATCAATTCACCAATGCAACAAGCTAGCAGGGCAGGTAGGGCAGGCAGGGCAGGTCGTGAGAGCAGATTTGGTGTTGAGGAGCCGTGGGGGTAGGAGCCGAGGGGAGCCGAGCCCCTGCGTGGTACAGTACACTATACTATGTACTAGATAGAGCTATAGATAGAGCTAGTACACCATATTAGCGCAACGAATTATTAAGCTATTTTTTTAATTATTTTTAATTAAATTATTTACAAATATTTATATATATAAAAATGAGTAGAAAAATAAGTAGAAAAATAAGTGTAAAATGAGTGGAAAATTTCCACTCATTGAGTGGTCGTTTACGTGCCAAAAAACCCACTCAATGAGTGGAAATCGATCCGCAGTGCCGTCCTTGAAAGCGCTATCCTTGAAGTATGAATTAAATATTACGAGGTCCCCAGGGAAGGGGTCGGATTTGAACTTCGAGGTTTGGAAGAGTAGATTCAGGTCACCGATCCGAGGGTCAAAAACCGGGAGTTTGCTGTTGAAGAACGTTAGCTCGTGGGCGGTAGGATGTATATGATGAGTCAATGAAAGAATATCCGTAGATAATCAAACGGTATGTAACCCTTTAGAGACTCTTAATCTGATTTCCTTGCAGCAGAGATAAAATCGAGGATGACTTACGTGTCAGGTGGAACTCCAATCCACGACCCTACTAAATCTGTCGTGTCGCCACCTAGTAAATCACGAATCCCGTTAGTACAACTATCCTGATAACATTTCGCAAAATCGACCGGAGCTATCCAAGTCTAGACTCACAGTGAAGCCAAGCGCTGATGCTGACGTCGGCCTGCTTTGTTGAGTTGACCTTCCCTAGAATTCCCGTCACAGAGAAAATGCACGTGTTCTTGATGCTAGGAGCGTTCATGGCGCCTCCACCTGTGACACCACCGTTCAAGAGGTCCTAATACATGTGGTCAGTTGAACTCTCTAATAATCTAGAGAGTGGAAGAGGCAAGTTGTTATAGAGAAAGGTAGGCATACAAGCTCCTTGGGGTAGGTACCAACGTTCAAGCCAAGCAGACCAAGCCTGATAAGGAGGGATGCGAAGAATTGTACCGCCATTTGGGACTGGGCTTTTGGCTTTCAGGAATTGAGTGGAATTGTCGTGTTGACAAATGATCTGTTGATTGCTGGGTCAGAGATCGGGATCGAGATGATATTGGTATCTAGGTAAATATCTCAGGCAACCGATGCTGGAGTTTAAATATTGATCAATGTTGGCAATGGGGAGATTTAGCCCCAACTGGCGAGATAGAGGTACTGCGAAATTAGAAAGGCTAACTAATGCGTCTATTAACATAAGACGGAAATCCTAGGTGATTTGGCACCCTTGATCAAGGAGCAGCATACGAAACATGAGGTTGCTCTGGACGGATTCTCAAGGTCACTGCCTCTTCATCATGCCCGGTACAAAGCAACCACTATCTGGACCCATTGCCGCCTTCTTGTCTCTTCGCAATTATCTAACCTATGTGCGTTCGTAGGTATATGTAGAGGTGTATTCTAATCAGGCCCAATGCTATCCAATTTCACGACCGCAGTCGCAGTGAAAACTCTGCTCTGTCTCACCACAGGCATCGTCACGCCGCGCCCGCTATCAACGCGACGTCTCTGCGCTGGCTCTGAGCTCACGAGAGTCAGGTTCCCAGGCTTCACGACGTGGAGGTGCAGAGTCCGATTTCGAAGCCCTCCCTCCAAATTAAGAGAAGGCTACACCTGACAGGGTTCGGTCTATAAATGTTAAGAGGTATACTACGAGGGCAGCAACTTCCTTTCGCACAAACTAATAACCCAAAAAGAAACTGCTTGTTATGTCCATACCCAAACGTTGGCAATGGTGCCTACCGAGGGAGGTGTGTTGACGGATGGGTGCTCAACTCCGGTCCAGTCCGCTCATCGTGGTTTGAAACGCGGGGCTGTGCAGAGACGTCCAAAAACCCCATGTTCTCGTGTGAGAGGGGACGGGATTCTAGTCCACTTAGTCTGACGGTTATTGTATCAATAATGATAGAATTACTTGCTATTAGATCAATAATAGATGGAAAACTAAGTGAACACCTTCGTAACTCGATTGTAAATAAAGTAGGCGCAAAGTTCATACATTTCAAAAAAGGTTGATGCTTAGGAAAGATTTAGCTAGTAATAAAGATAAGTTTTGATAGAGGAAAAGTATAATTCACATGTGTCAATTTCGCCCGATTGTCTTCTCCGGGATAAATTCCCTTAACATCCCCATTCATGCCCTTCTCGCGCACACTTGTTGCTGTACTATCCACTCCTTGCTCCAGACCTTCGATGGTCGACAGATCCTCCGAGAACGTAAGGACCGGCGCAGGAATGAGGGCCTTGGTTCTCGGGGAAGAAGTAATTTAGATCCCAGTACAGGGCGATAGTCGCATGAAAGCCGTACAGCCAGTTGATCTTGTACAGATGCATTATTCCGTCATTGACTTTGACAGTTTTTGGCGAGATGGTGTATGCAAGGCCGGGTAGCAAGGGCACCATGACGAAGAGCATGGTGACTACGGCACGCCAGTTGAATCCTTTCTGCAAGAGAAGTCAGTGACGTCGACGGGCACCAGGTGAGCTATTGGATGACGTCCCAACTCCTTATCCCATCATTTAGCCTCTCTCAGCTTACAATGTCCAGCCATCTTTGCCCCTTTTATCCGCTTCCGGAACTTCGGGTGCCAGGGAGGTTCCTTTCCGTTCCGATTGCTGTCTTCCTCATTGCCTCCGGAATCCTTATTCTCTTGTTCATCTAGCTCGACGTTCATCGTGTCCATCATAGCTCGATCGAGAAAGTTTTTAATTATGCTAGTCTCGTTTTCGAAGTCTTGCACAATCCGCTGTATGTCATGTAGTTTAGCTTCTCGACTTGCAACTAACTCTTGCAGCTCCCATCGCTCTTTACCCAGGAGATCTGCCTTGCGCTGGTCGTCATCCGTATAGCGCTCGCCGCCGCTTTTCACAGTCTGGTCCACGATGGCGTAGATCATGTCTGACAACTCGGTCGTGACGGCGTTGGCAGCTTTTGCGGCGATGTCGTATGCATCGGTGGGGGTTTCGGCCTCGAGGATGATAGTAGCAGAGTCGGTGCCGTCCTTGATTGCAGTTACATCGTTGAAGACTGAAACAACGCCAGAATAGCGGGTCAAACGCTGTGCGAGCATTTCCACGAGTTCGGGTTTCTTGTAACCGAAGGTGAGCTTGGTGATGGAGTGGCGTTGTTGGAGCCAGATTTGGTGTTCGGGAGCGACGGGTGGCGGTGGGGCCTCTATTGAAAGCAACGGAAGACCAGGTTCCGGCGAAATATCGTCTTCTAACCGAATTTTTTGCATGATGAAAGCCAGCAGGATGGTGGAGGAGGGTATGCGTGATTAGGACTTTTAACGGTAGTGTAGCGACTAAACAAACCTGGTGGATTGATGAGTGAAGAACTGTCAATTATGTGCGAGGGAAAACTGAACAGTGTTGTAGAGGTGTTGATCGACTCTACCGGCGCCTGCAGAATTTGGCTGAAGGCATAGGTAGGCGTTTATCGCTATGATATAACTTCACCTTCGCGCCTCGGTCTTTCCTACAGTATGCGGTACTTGGTAGTGGTACGGTAGGTGCATTCACACATATCGAATGGTGCCTGGTTAAAGAGTGTCGACAACCCTGTCCGTTCCACACCCAAATTCCAGATGCTGTACTTCGCGCTAGAAAGAGTTGTTCAATACCACGATGGTTATGAATATTCGCGGCGCAAGAGAAGGGTCAATGCAGAGAGTGACAAGGAGCGAGAGGGAAAAGTTGTTTGAACATTGAGAGAGACAAGAGATAGAGAGGATGTCGAAATACTGCCGTCCTTTTTCCGCCGTTCGGGAGAAGCCTGCCACCAATGATAGCAAAACTGCAACCCGACATCTTGAACCCTGCTTGGACCCAAGATGTGTCCCTTTTCTGTGAGCTGATCCCAACGATGATGTCAAGAACTCTCAAAGTATATGCCGTGCTGGGAGCCACCACTGTCGTCTGGACAATCCACGATCGTCCACAACCTAAATGACGACAGTGATGATAAGTCACCGACAATCAATAATGATTGTCCTCATACTAAGTGAACGCTTTTCCGGGCCCAAAACCAGAGACACCGTGAGTGTCTTTCCCAAGGTGTCCGTTTTGACTTCAAGTGGAAAGAGAGTCAAGATTGGCTTCTTTTACTATCCGTTACTGTCCTGCGCCGAGATTCGGTCATGGTGGGGTGTACACGGCATGTGGTACTTGGTAGTGGCACGGTGAGTAGATCCGCGGGGATCACAGGGTGGTTGGTTTGAAGAGTGTTAACGACACTGTCGGTTCCACCATCAAATTTCACATGCTGTATATCCCGGTTCCGGTATATCTATCAAGCGCCGAACATGTGGACATCCTGGGAGGGAGCCTGCACGTGCCCAGAGAATGCTACAGCAGTGGTCAGTCAATTTGCGGTCAGGTAGATATGAGGGATGGCTTACCAGGGGAGTCTGGAACGGTGCGGCCGGACCTCATGCACATAGGATTCTCGGTGAAGATGCCGATGTCAACCATGTCATCCTCACGATCCCGGATGCTGATATTGGTGATGCCGCCTGTCTCGTTGCAATAACTCACGTGTGTTGGGCACGGAATAGGCCTACGTTGCGGGAAGTATAACATGAGGTTGCGATAAGCGCGTCGAGGCTTTGAAGTTCCCCAAGCGTACCGAACAGGGCCAGCTACGATGTTCGTCACTGACATAGTGAGTGGGTTGCCACATTTGCCAAGGTCCACCTTGCGGCGCTTGTCCGTGAGTAAAGGTGCGCCCTGGGGGGGGCCATAGGTTCGGGAGGTGACGCCCCAAGACCGAGCAGCATCGTCGTAGTCCACAGGTGAAGCCTTACGCTTCAGCTTGGCCTGGCTAGCCTGCAGACGACTGGGAACGTCACGCTTCATGGGTTTCTCCACAATGACAAAATCTTCAGAGTCGTCAAAAACGTGTGGCTTGGACAGGTCCGACGGTGCAAGATGCTGGCTAGCTTTCGCCGCGAGCTGATGATTTTTGACAGCCTTGCCTTTACCAGAGGCAGAACCTGACGTGACACCATTGATGAACGGGTGGAACGAGACCTCTGCGCCGTGACCGGAATCATGGTGGACGTTGTTCGGATAGGAAACATTGCTGCCACGACTCATCGAGCGGAGATAGTACCGGGGAGCATTCGCGTCACGATTCTTCACGGCCGCAGTCTTTCTACCTTGTACCGTCTTCGTCGGAGGTACCATGACCCAGTCGGCCATCTCATTAAGGTCTGGCCTGAGGTCGATCAGGCCATGCTTGCGAGGGTCGTACTTGGCAGAGTCGGCAAACGCGTTGGCACCGGAAGGCTCTGGGCGATTGGGCATGGCTTCCTGGCGGGTAACGACCTCGTTGCCGTACTGTTGCGGGAAGTGCGTCTTCTTGCCGAGGGACGGAGCGGTGCCACGCATCTTCTGGACGAAGGACATTCTGAGGATCAGGGTTTGCTGGCTGCGTTTGGATTTGTCAGTATGAGTATCAAAGCAAGAGACCAGGGTTGACATACTTTGGGTTGGGTGGGAGGGTTGGCTTGTTGAGCAGACGATCGTGGTCTACGTTTGTTATGTCAAGCAAGTGCTACAACACAATTAGGGGGCTCAGGATCGAGGAGAATGTTAGGAGGAGCGGGCGCACACTCTTGTGGGCTTGGGCTGCGTTCGGAGTAGGGCGGTCGCAAGGCCGTTGGTGGTGCAGCGGGGAGTGGGAGCGTGGTGTAGAGGGAGGAGGCGTCAATGCAGAGGTGGGACGCGGCTTATGTAGTTTCCGAGAGTGAGCTTGTCCGGAGCGTTCACGGTAAGTCAGCTTGGCCTAGCAACGAGGGTAAACACACGTCTTGTTGTGTGTGTTGGCAGTGAGTGGACGAAGGGCGTTCGCTACAAAACAAAATAGACCGCAACCAACGTAGCCTCTGAACATATCGTCACTGCTTGAAAAGGGGCGTGTTCGCAGAATCAGCTCAAATTAGCTTCAACTTAAGAATCCGATATACCAGGGACGATCACTGCAGCACACTTGTATGCTGCGAGATGAAGAAGCAACGTGGTAGACAAGCGCACCAAGGCTAGTGAGCACGAAGTTGGCGGCTTCGAATTGCCCATTCCTGTACAGAATCTGGGCCTGAAATGCATGATCTGGAGCATATTAGATGTGCTACTGTGATGGCGCAAGTCTAATCTCCTGGTCACCATGCTGTGCACTGATGGGTCTCTCAGGTAGCCCGCCTACGCTTCCGGGAGAGGAAGGGGATATCAACCTCAGCTGTTCAATGATCGCTGTGACTCGTTAGCTTGGTTGCTCAACTGGCTGTTCCTCGTCTTACGGTCAAAGCTCCGATACCGCTGGAGCTGTTCTTCCTGAGATGCTTTCTCGTCGGAAGATCGCGCAAGCTGCTCTTCACACTCCTTTAGACTGGCTGCGGTCTTCTCTGCGCGTTTTCGAGCTGCGACCAAGTCCAAATTGAGGCGATCAATCTCGTCCACTCGAACGCGGTTGGAGTCCCGAAGACCCTGGCATGTGGCCTTTTCTTTAGCGTGCCATTCTTGCAGCTGCTGAATTCGATCGTTCTTGACCTTCAGTTCCTTCTCATGGCTTGCGATTAGGTTCTTCCGTTTCTCATCGACACCTCTATAGAACTCCTGAAAACGCTCGGCCTCTCCTTCTAGGCAGAGTTTGGATTGTTCGAGCTCAGCCTTCTCGGCTGCCATACGGCCTCGCTCGGCAGCCATCATTTCCAGTTCCTTAGCGTGCGTATCCTTTAGCTCCTGCATGTCGAAGAAGTGCCGCTTGATCTTAACGTAATTTTTTCGGAGTGTCTGGTATTCAGATGCTACCTCCGCCACCTTGGCTTTCCAATCAGAATCCTCTTGCTCCCTGACCACACCACCAATGGACTTAACTAAGGTGTCGAGCTCGCCGGTAGTAAGCTTGCGCAAAATCGCTGACGGAATGTTCCATTTCTGAGCTCCAGGAGCCGATTCCTCCACCATGGTGTCTGCGTCTGAGGAAATTTCAGATTGCTCGGGAAGCGGTGCCAGATTGACCCTACTCCTTGATTCTAATACTCGTCGATAAGCCTGAGAATTGATGACCATGTCATCAAAGATGAAGTTCGTTGAGGTGGCCGTGGAGTCGACGGAGTAGAGGCTCGCAACATCATCGACAGCTAGCTCGAAAACTGAGCTTGGGGCTCTGACTCTCGAATTTGCTTGTCGAAACTTCTTAGTACGCTGGGCGACTCCCTGCAGTAAGTCATTGTTATCCTGAAGGAGCGTTCGGATATCGTGTATCGAATCCCTTTCATGTACATCAGCTGAAGCTCGCAAATCGTGTTACAATATATCAGATTTCTTGGTATCTGCGGCATTACCCACACATGGACGTCTTTTCTTCTCAGCTAGGCTGACCTTCCGATTTTGAGATCAGGCTGTCCCGAGTGGCACGTGATCAGAAGGATACAACGGAGGCATTGGGTGGGAGACCGGAGTGAAGTGGAGTGGTACAGGAACTTGACAGGAAGAAAGAAACGTATAGCAAATTACGAATATTGCTCACATTTGAAGCGCCTGTATCAACAGCCCTAGTGCTTGCTGCTGGTTCCTCAACTGAGAAAAGATGCTCTGCATGTTTTCTTCTTTCCATAGAAATTTCACTTTGTTCATCATACCGGACATCCCCTCTTTGCCTAGCCCACTATAAAGACGTTGTACCTCCTCGTCGAGAACCGAGTAAACCAGCACGCAGCCCGTCAGAGCCTGGTCCAACGTTTTCTGCAGTTCTGGACGCTCCACCAACGTCGATCGGAGAGCATCAGGTTTCTTCGCGCACAGCCATTGAATATGAGCAAGAGTCGAAGATAGGACAGTGGACTCTGAGTAGATGGCCGTGATAGTCATTGACGCGTCCTTATATTTTCCACGGAGGTCGTCGAGTGCCCTCGCCGTTCTTACACATTTCGCCGAGATCGAGATCACAGCGGTGGTGATGGTGAGAGGATCCATAAGGAACAGATGGAATGATAGGAGATGTTTGTCAGAGGAAAGAGAACGGCCTCGCGATGCCTGGAAGGCTGAGGACGGGCATCTGAGGTTATGTGAGGTTGTTGCTCAGCCTGCCGATAACGCCAATCGGCGCACGCGTGGCTGAGCAAGCCTCATCGTGCTGCTCAGCCTCCGTGCGCAAAGTGCCTTCGTCGTGTTGATTGCATCTGGATGGAAATGAATTGATTTTGGACGCGTCGGATCTCGAATCGATGGCTCTCACAATCGAGGGATGAGGGTTTGGTCGTCGTCGATGGTGGAGGACAGTGCGTTGATTACGCGTCCCGCTGCTGTATTCACAACCATAAATGGCGCGGAATCAATCGGCATAAATATGACAGCAGGTCTTCCCAACCTCATCTCTTCACCTTCCTCATCATATCGTGCCATATATGTTGTCCTATTCATTGTTGCTATTATCCTCTCGCTGTTAATTGCATATACTGTACATCTCTTCGTTGTAGTCTCGAATTGACTGCAGCCCCATCTGAACTTCGCGAAGTCTCGACGCGTTCCACGCTAAGCTAGCCCTTCGAGCACCTGTGCCAATATGCTTATGATAAGTCTCTCATAGCACAGATAAATAAAGAAAGTTGGAATTATGAGAGTATCCACTTTTACTCAGCAATTTAGGGTAACAACATATTGAGTCCTGAAGCCGCATTTCTTAGGGCCGCTAGAAGCGGCTACCCCAAACTTTCCCGCGTTGCAAGATGTGTTGCAAGATGTACGAACAGACGCGAAGACCTTCCTGGGCCATAACCGCTATTCTTCCCAGGCCACCGTCATCGTCCGCGGGTTGTTTGACCCCTCTGAGATACTCTTCGGTCTTCCCATACTGTATTCCTGGCCCTGATTTCGTCGATCATGTCAAGAAGTTGTTCGTTGCTCCATCCGGCTTTGACCCCTTCGCGGTACCTATTGCACGCTTCCATATACGCATCAATGTCTTCGATCCGGAGGAGCTCAATCGACGGGTCACGAGGCGGTGTCTTGGGTTTGAAGCCGGGGAAATGCCAGCCGTTGGTTGAGGGCACGGGAAAACGCCATCCGTTCGTGGAGGTCACGAATCTCCAAGTCCCAAAAACAGATGTGAGCGAGGTTAAGCCGATGATTGAGGGACGAGCTGCTACGGCTGCCGCCATTTGCAGATTCCATTGGTCCAGGTTTGCGATAGACCCATGAGGCACAAACCTTGAACTTTGATGGGTTGGCTCTATTTCTGTATCAGTGTTGATCTTCGAACATCAGGTTACACTACTTACGAGAATCATGCAACGTAGCAAGCGGAGCGCGGTTCACGGGAGTGTAGCTCGCGGCTGCAGGATTCTTCTCAAGTCAGCGGGTCCCTCGTTGACTGCTTGGGAGACTTACCGGGGAGGATTGTTCATGTCTACACGCACTTTGACCGGAAAGCGGGTTTCGATTCATTGAGGCGGCTGGATATGCACCAGAAAGAGCTGCGACGCGCGATTTGGAGATTCGAGAGTTGGGATTGTGAGTGAGTATGATCACCGGTGTTAACGAAAATTCGCTCGGCGCGACACATGACATGCAAGAGCTGTGAACACGGCCATAAATTTTCTTCCGCTGTCACTCCGAATACTTCACGTGAATTTTAAGGTCACTGTTTGGGGACATGACCACACCACTTGTTTGTTTAGACCACCAAACGTTGAGCCTTCTTCGCGTCCTTCATCTAGTTCACCACCTTGTAGACATCGTCGACGCACCTCTCGCTCTAACAACTCAGAGACCACGGTACTTTAGAGACTGGTTACCCTCAACGAATGGCTTCACGACGCCGTCAAAGTTACATAGTAGCAGAGCTGCGATCAGTTCGCTGCAAACACGCACAGATGTCTACCGAGGCCTCTCAGACGCCTAATCCGCACAAAATTACAATCCCACAAGCACTACCCAAACCCCACCACATAGATTCCTGAGATGGGGCTTTCCACTATATTATCACTCAGCGCCCCCTCCAGAGCCCAGCTTCCAGCTCACGATAGTGGACACTCCCGAGAAAGACATTGCCTAGCAAGATCCGCGGATAGTCCCCACAATTATCGTCACAGAGCCACAGAAATCAGGCACAGACGACGATCCCTTCGTGCCTGGTTCCTCCACTAAAACCATCAAACCCCTCCCCATCACCAGCCACGCAGAACTACCTACCCCGCTAGTACATACCCCATCACCGCCCAAACCACACCCCTTCACTAACCTTATATAGCAGACCCAAGGTTTCGCAGAAATTCACTCAAAGCTCAAGAGCTCCGCAACTGATGCCTTCAATCAAGGCCTCAATCCCGAGAGTTTCGGCATCACGAATCGCGACAACAGTTACCGTTGCATGGAGACCAAGCTGGATCACTGGTACAGCCAGCAAGTTGGCTTTATCGACCTGATTTTAAGCTGTGAGGAGGAAATGGCTGTCGCGCACTACTATCTGGCAGACTACACGCGTATTGCACAGAAAATGGGTCCGTGGGTGCGCGCGGCGATACTGGAGGTGAGAAGCTCTGAAATGGTGCTGTGGGAGGTGTTTGCCGGGTACTATGGAGGGGGCAGAAGACAAGCAAGGGGAGCGAGTAAATGAGGTATGGGTCATACTCTATCTCTCGCCTGTTGAATAATAGCCAACATAATCTTAGGGTGCGAGGAAAGACGCAGAAGTCGCAAAGCCAAAGCTCTCCAAAGCACAACAGAAGAGCTCCAAGAAGAAGGCGAAGAAGGCTAGAAAATAGACCAGAGGAAGCTAGATATTTAAACTATGCTATAATACCTACTATCATGGACATTGAACGTTTTGTAGCGTCTCTCTCTCTCTCTCTCTCTTCTAAAACACGATATTCACATGCAATTTATGTTTTTAGCTGTGAGGCTTCTCTAATTCTACTTCCGCATTGGTTCTGCATGCAGAATCTTGTTCCATTCTGTATTAAATCTTAGAACCAAGGACTAGCGGTTTACGTGAAGACGCCATAAGCATTCTTAGCTGACGGCGTAGGATATGAACATATCAATTCAATCATGAGCCTGCAAGCAACAATCAGGTGTCTCAGAGATATCTGTTTTCTGTATGTCTCATGCTGATACTCCCTTAGGCTACCCTACGATATTACAGTTCTGCTCTATGATATTACAGTCCTCCCCTACCACATTACCGTACTCTCAGATCCTATAGTCATGTCCTTCGAACTCATCTACGATCACTTCAGTCAGCCCACGAACATCTAACGACGATTTCCATATCCTCCTCCCAACCTAGGCTTCGGCCTAGCAACCCTCCTCTGTCCTACGGGTGGGTTCACCGCACCTAGAGTGCCAATTCCCTGAAAGGAAAATGGGCTACCAGCAGCCGTTGACAGATTTGGGGTACCTCGAGCATTGAAATTGAACGGATTCGAAGGGCCTGTCAGTGTGGCTGGTGCTGTTCCAGGACCTCCGAAGCCGAAAGGGTTTGATGGCCCGGTCAGGATGTTTGATGGAACTCCGAATGGTCCAAGAGTTGAAGGTCCGGTTGGTGCATTGGAAGGGGTGGCCGGGAGAGAATGCGTCGGCTTTTGGGCGTTACCAAAAAACCCGTTTGGTGCGTTGGAAGGGGCAGCAGGGAGAGGATGTGTCGGCGTTTGGGCGTTTCCAAAGAGCCCTTTCGGTGCGCCAAAGGCAGGACCTTGGAATCCCGGGGATGGCGACGCTGCACCGAAGACGTTGGCAGTCTTCCCACCATTTGATGCCTGGGTCGGATTTGCGGACGGTCGGTTCTGGAAGCCCGCAGACGAAGCTCCTGATGCACCAAATGGATGATTGTTCTCCGAGCGCTTGTTCGTTCCGACCTGAGTTTGCGTGCCAAACATCGTCTTGGAAGTCAATATGTTGCCGAAAACATTTGGGACTTGGCTGGCATTCTCATTTCCTTTCTTTGAATCGTCGGGCTCTTCGTTCACCTCGTATTCGAAGGGGCCGTACTTCTTTACCGCCTGCTTAGAACCACTTCCAGTGCGCTGACCTTGGATGTTCGGCATCTGAAGACCTTTGCCGGCGCGTTCGAGTTTAAGGCTGGGCTTCGCGGGATCCTCGGTGGTCTTCTTTGGTGATTTTGTTTGGGTGCTCTGACCTGCTTTCGTTGACTTCGAGTTGCTCTTCTCCGGTATGAACAAAGACGTTGTGTCATTGCGCTTGGCGTTCTGGGTCTTAAGGTCCTCGAAATCCGACGATCCAGAGTCACCGGCCTTGTTGGAAGCATCCTTATTTTCTTGTGGAGGTGGAGTAGGTTTCCGTTCGTTCCACTGCAAGCCTGCGAAGTGATGCGCCTTTCGATCCTTCTCGGTCTCTAACTTGAACTTGGCTGAGTTGGCTAACACTTTCTTCATCGCTGCTTCCCTGGCGCTCCTCACTATTGGCCTTGACTTTGACCTGTCATAGCCCCCAGACATTCCATACTCATCCTTCCGGGCGTTGGCTAGTCCTTCTAAGCGTGGATGCAACTCGATGAAGCTGCTCACCTCAGATTTTAGCTTGTTCTCATTCGCCAGGTTGACCAGCTGGTAGAGCATAGCATGGATATACTCACCAGAATAGTGAGACCAAAAGGGTCCTCGTGGCCATGAAGAGCTCGTACGCTTCGCTTTGTTGAAGATGTTCTCCTTGAACGTGTACCATATCCATTGCACATCCTCTCCGGTGAGCTCGACTTTTTGTACCGAATCCCACAACGTCGCGAGGGTCTCTTCCGCCTCTTTCTTCATCCCGAATAGCGTAAAAACGCGATGCATTTCGATGCTCGCGACTGGGTGGTATGCACGCCAAACATCGAGACGACCACCTTTCTCGGCCGTGGAAAGGATCCCATTGATGACAGCAGCGGCTGCGTTGTCGCTGCAGGAGTCGGCCGGCAGAATGATGGTGTCGCCCTCCAGATCGTCAAGGTAGTTAAGGAGGGCAGGGGCGAAGTGAAATAGTGCTCGCTTTGAGATTTTGCGGCCAACCGGTGCCCACTCTCCTTCCATACGAATCGTTACCGGGGAAAAATCGTTGAAGCTGCGTCGCCAGGTCTGCTTGGGTGGGTCTTCTTTACCCTTGGCAGGCATTTCCTTGGGAGTGCCATCCATTATGGGATGCAGCCTCTCGGGGTACATCGTCCGATTAAGGTTTTGGTGTGGATAGGAACGGGTGGGGTTGCTGTTCATGAGCGTCGGCGCCTTTTGCAGAGGGAAGGAACTTGCGCAAAGGGTATTTCGCCGTTTTTAAAGACAAAAACATGCAGCGTTGCCTACGCGAACCTGTCACGTGGGTGCGCGCTGCCCAACAACAAGGTGGTGACGTCTGGGCGTTCACGTGATACACCATTCACTTTCTGGTGCGTTACTGTCTTGGCGCTGGCCCACCGTCACCGATATCCCCGCAAAATTTCTCGGTCATGTGTATACTTCACACAGTGCTGCCACCGAACATGACCCTTTGACCTTCTCTTTGACACCTCGACTCTTTCTCACCGTTCCCGGCAAAGTCTTCCCAACGTCAGTGCGTGTGTATAAACGCCACCATGTCTTACATGTTAGAGTTTCCAGCATCCACTCTTCCGCAGAATATTCGATCTCCTCCGTACGTCAAGTTTGCCATTCTCGGTGCCGATGTATCGGCGAGTCTTCCACCCAAGCTCCCCGCGGCCATGGTCTTGCACTTCGTACCGAAAATGCGAGAGTGGGCACTCCCCCCTCCATCCCCCGTTCCCGAGAGTATCCGCCGACAATCACTCCTCTCTCCATTTGTCGGCATCGATATCCAGGTGCATATCTGCACGGAGGCGCTCAAATGGCTTTTCCATCGCATCCTCACCCTCTCCGGTGTCAGCCTGCCAGCCGGCATCTTCAATATCAAGCCCGGTCTTGCGACTTCAATGGCGATTTTGCATGCGTGGTCGTCCCTCGAGTTGCCGCCAGAAGGCGTTGAGGCCCTGCGAAATCATCTCTTCTACACCGTCTCCTTATGCCCCATCACCCGGGATGAAATCCAGTTGCTGACAAAGGAAATGAGCGGTGACCCCGCCATCATAAACGAGATGCTCCACAATGTCTGTCGCAACTGGGAAAACGGAGAATACTCGACCTTCGGAAAAACAATGATCAGCTCTTTCATCAAGGAAGACGAAGTCCTCACGAACTTGACTGCTCGGATCCAGGTCAAGTACCGTATTGATATCTTAGCGGACAAGACAATGAATGGAGCGCTCATGTCTGGAGCTCTGCCTGCCGGATCATCTAAGACAGGCAAGAAGATTGGTGAGTGGACAAATACAGCATGTGGAATTTGGTAGTGGAACGGACAGGGCTGTCGAGACTCTTCAAACTAGCCACCCTGCGATCTGTGTGAAGGCTCCTACCGTAGCACTACCGAGTACCGCAAGCTGTGCTTCAAGGTGAAGGGCGTGAACCTGAAGTTGACGTGGATTACAGAGCTAATGGAGAAGAACCGCACTCTGAAAGTGACGCAGAGTGAGCGAAAAGACCGCGAGAAATCGGACGCCAGCAAGCTAGAGCGACACCTCCGCCGCCTGACTGTCGAGCCAAAGCTCCGCACCATCGACTGTACAGATCCTACCGAGGAAAAGCCCAGTGCTGCGGGTGGCGGAGCTGGAAGCAGTGGTTCTGAGCCTCCAGTGAGCCGCCGGCGTCGAGGATATTCAGTATCGACAGTTCGAGGTCAAGCGGAAGACGCGAAGGCAAAGGTTTGTCCCGCTCATATTCCCTTATATCGAGAGAATCTAGTTTACTACATCACAGGAGACGGGGCGTCAGCTAGCGCCGAAGTCAGACACTGAATGGTGAATACAACGCGGTGGTATCAATGTGGAAGAGTGCGTACCAGATGATCAAGTGAGTACTCGCCCGCCAATACACCCTCAATAGTGCTAATATTTATGCAGGCGAAATGGTTAGAAGAATAACCAAGGTGGATCGAAGATGAAATGAAAGGGACTGCGGACTTGTGGACTGCGAACTGCTTTTCTCAAGCATTGGAAGGATGCGAGATAAGAACTAAAAGTATAAAATAACTTGATGTTCCAAATTGCCACCCCAAACATGGTATCCCTGTGTATGACCTCTAAATGGATTATTCCAGAACTGTAGCCTCCCATACCTACCGATCGCCAGGATCCCTCGAGCTCTGATTAAGAAGTCCCCTCTGCCTGTCTAATTCTCTCGCTGTAGCGTAGGGGTATTCCAGAAAGATAACAAACTTTTGTACAAAATGAATCTGACTTGGCGTTTCCGATATACTTCCAGGTATTCAGTTCGACTGTTCAAGTAGCGCTATCGTTTTTCTTAGAGAAAGAGAGCAACTCTTTCACGCGTTTCTTGATGGAGCGCCTCTCCGTAATCTCGTACAATGGCTTGTGCTCTTCGTGGATGTCGTGCTGGTCCTCATAGTCGACATGTACGTAAGCCCTTTCGACACTGGCAAGCCCTAGGATGTGTCAGCTTAAGCTCGAGGACCCACTTCCAATATACCTGGGAACTCACCTTCCAGCTTCCGCTGCAGGGACTGGCTCACGTCATGCGTGATCTTCAGCGGGAGAGCCTCATCCATGACAATATCCACCTCCACGTAGTAGTTCTGTCCAGCATGGTAGGCCCGGCACTGTAGAGATTAGCTTGGCCCAAAGCGGGGATGACAAAACTCAAAACACTTACAGTATCAACTTTCATTATTCGGTTATCGTGAGTGACGACAAGGTAGATGAGCTTGGAGATGAACTCCTTAGGCGCAGACTTGCCAACCAAAAGCCAGACCTGGTCGAAGGCATTGGCGGCCCAGGACACAAGAATGAGCAGGCCGATGAGGATGGCTCCGATGGGATCCGCGTACCACGCAACTCGAGTTCCCACAATTGACATCGTGAGGCCGAAAGCGTTGACTATGATATCGTTCCGATGGTCCACGAAGAATACATGCACAGAAGGATATCGTCGAAGAATGAAGCAGTAGATGCACAGGGAGCCCTTGGAAAAGACTGACAGAGTGAGCAAAATCCCGCTCTGCCCAGACAAGTAGAAACTTACTAGCGATGCCAACAAATACCAATGGAATGATATGAAGCTCCGAATGTTCTGTGGCACCTCCGCCAAGGGTACGCCCAGATTCAATCTGAACACACAAGATCAGCCATCGTACGACGCTCAGGCACGAAATTGAAGCTTACAATCAATTGGATGGCCACAGTGGTCATCAAACAACAGAACATGATGATGCCAATGGTCTCAATACGCGTTCGTCCCACGGGATATTTATAAATGCTTGGTCGTGCGGCCAAGCGAGAGGTTACAAGCATAACGCAAGACGAGACCAGGTCCATGAAGGCGTCTGCTGCTGTTGCGAACAGTGATAGCGAGCCCGTGGAGATTGCAGCATACATCTGTATGACAAACAGAAAGAAATTTACCAGGAAAGAGGCGTTCACGGCAAACTTCACTTTCGGGCCAAACTCCAAAGTGTCGAGGGCTGCAAGCCTCTCCTCGTCACCACTCTGGAGAAACTGGTCAATAAGGGCATTCTGCCTGTTGTAGAACTTCTTCATATGCTTCTTGTTTGCAGTAGGATGATCGATCTTCATCTGTCTTTGAGAGATGTTCTCTCGACGATGTCGACCAAGGTCAAGTGGGTCAGCGCCATTGAGAGTGGCCACCTCAGTGACCTGCTCCATGGCAGGCCCATTGCTTCGGGGAGAGGCAGGGCTGATGGCGTCCGGCTGCTCCTGGGCTGTGACAGTGGAATGGGTGGAAGACTTTGGCGACGAAACCGCAGCGTTGGTTGGAGCAAGTGTTTGATGCTCGGCAGCTGGGCCGGCCGGCTGAGATGAGGCTAAAAATAATTGTAAGAAGCAGAGCAGAGCTGGGCGAGTACCTGAGACCTACGATGGGATTCGGAAGTCATGTTTTCCGTCTTGAGGTCTGGGGAAAATGGGGTGGATCAGAGTTGTAAATGCCTGGAATGGAACGAGCAAGCAGGCCAGTATAGGGATCTGATCTATTAAACAGCAACGAGAGGCGAAAAGCACGACGGGGCTGGGATGACGCTAGAAAGCTTCCCCTGCTGCCCAGAAAGCATGATGCAGCCGAATGCATGCCCGAGGCCATGAACGGCGCAGTGCCAGTGGTGGTGAAGGGGGTCAAAACGGACTAAGCATGCACATCTGGAGTCTTGAAACAACTTGGCTAAGTTTAAGCGGCCTGGCGCTTTAGGCGAGCTGCAGGTGCGGAGGGCGTCGGTCGTGGGCGTGAGGCAGGCGCTGCCGACCTTGTCAAAAGCGGGCAAGCGCGGCTTGGCCAAAACTGCAACACCAGGGCCGCCAAGCCGCATGCTTGACGATCGACGCATCAACCGTCGTCCCTGTGCGGCACTTGCCACGCTTCGCATCCCCTTCCCTGAAGGTCCCAATCACACACACTCCAAATCCAATGATGTTTTAGCCCTCTGCTTCCGGCCTCAGCCAAGACCGGTTCCTGCTAATGCCAATCCCCATCTTGTGCCTCGGAGCCCTTGTTACCGCCTTGGCCTTCATGTCACGCCCCCCTGGAATTGCCCCATTGGCCGCTCCCATTTGTGTTCATCCAGCCTCCTACCGAGACTGCAGCAGAAGCTTCCAGCGGAAGCAGGAATCGCCTCAATGGTATTCCATGGCATTGGCACTCTACTCGCGGATAGAGAGCCGCATCCAGCCCCCATGTGGCGCGCGCAACCCCAGCATGCCCTGGCATCACCCGTATTTGGAAGGCTGACAATTCTCCGTGCCAATGCGAAAACCCTCTGTACTGGCCTTGTCGCCTTGGCCCCATGGCTTCCTCGTGCAAAAGAGCTCGACCGCCTGGAAACGTCTTGTCCCCACTCTCTGTGTATCAAGCTCCATCTAAGACGGGGAGTGAGGCATGGGCCCAGTGTTGAGACCACCGAACCCAGATTGACAGCGTCACAACCATTGCTTCTCCGCCCCTAGACGCTTTGGTAAAGTGTTGATCCGCCAGCGTGACTTAGCGTATTCCCAATCATGAAGCCTTAAAGTCGAGAGCATAGCCCTGCGCCCAGCCCCAAGCATCCCAAGAGCTCCATCTTAGGACTTCATCTGTTCTCGTTCTCTTCTTTCCCTCTCTGGAAGAGTTTTCTTTGTGACCTTTATTCCCTTTCCTTCCTCGCTCTCTTCTGCTATCGTCGCGGGCGACGTGTTTTACGGGTTTTGAATAGAGGTGTCATTCTTTAGACTCTTTTCCCTTTTATAATATCCCCTCATCACAATGTCCACACTGGAGAAGCCGAAGTGTGGCAGTGAGGCCAGTGGCGAGACGTACGACCTTCCTCTGCACGTTGCAGCAGTTTGTAAGTAGAAATCTGCAATGGAAGACATCATTTGGCTAACACACATAGTTATCGTCTTCATTGCCAGTATCGGAGGATGCGGTTTCCCCGTGGTGGCAAAGAAGGTCAAGTGGATGAACATTCCGCCCAAGGTCTTCTTTTTCTGCAAGCACTTCGGTACCGGTGTGCTTATTGCTACAGCGTTTGTTCATGTGAGCTCTTCTCATATCTCGCATCTTCGGGGGACTCGCTGACGATGGAAAAGCTTCTGCCAACGGCCTTCGCATCACTCAACGACCCATGTCTTCCTGAACTGTTCACCGACAAGTACCCCGCCATGCCAGGTGTCATTATGATGGGATCTCTCTTCGTCCTCTTCTGTATCGAGATGTGGCTGAACAACAAGACCGGTGGACATTCCCACGGCAGTGCTACCGGAGAGGAATTCGGGGCAAACCGAGACGCTCATGCCCATGCTGGGGTCCAGGCTGCATTCAACGCACCCCTCAGGCGCACAAATAGCTACGACTCACAAAGGACCATGGCAATTGGAAATGAGAAGCAGCAGTGGGTGCAGAACACATTCCCCTTGGACGACAACTACCCCCTGAAGGCCGACAAGGACGGTCTCGAGCCAAAGTCCGAAATGCCACCCTGGTTCATCGTCTTCTATGAGCAGTACGTCCGCCAACGAGATGAGATGGTCAATATGATCAACCGCGCCCTGCCTGCTATTCCCGGATACGGTCAGCCGCAGCAGCCAGCCACCCAGGACGCCAACCAACAAAAGTCGTACTTTGAGGATGATGTTGAGAACGGCGCTGTCGACCCTATGGTCTTGAAGAAGCAGTCCATGCAAATCACCCTCATTGAGGGTGGTATCCTCTTCCACTCCGTTTTCGTCGGCATGACTGTCTCCATCACTGTCGACGGTTTCATCATCCTGCTTGTTGCTATTGTCTTCCATCAGATGTTCGAGGGTCTCGGTCTCGGATCTCGTATCGCCGCCGTGCCATATCCCAAGGGTAGCTGGAAGCCATGGGTACTTGTAGTCGCCTTCGGCACTACTGCTCCCATTGGTCAGGCTATCGGTCTTGCTACCCGTGGCGCATATGACCCCAACAGCGCTTTTGGTCTGATCATTGTTGGTGTATTCAATGCCATCTCCTCTGGTCTACTTCTGTACGCCGCACTCGTCGATCTTCTCGCCGAAGATTTCCTCTCCGAAGAGGCGAACCACAATTTGACCATGAACGACAAGATCAGGGCTTTCTGCTACCTTCTCTTGGGTGCAGCCGGCATGTCAATTGTGGGAGCTTTCGCGTAGAATCGCCTTCTCTCCCTCTCCCGTCTTTGTCTATTTTAGAGTGCGGTTACTGCGAAGTCAACTTGAGAGGGTTCAAGAGAGAATTATTACACGAAGAGATGCATACTAGCGTGTCCCATTTTCAATCGAGAAGGTGGGATCCACCTGTTTGTTTTTTCTTTTTTTTTAATCTCTCATATGTCACGAAATACAGAAGGGGTGTTTTTTTCCCAGTCTCTGATAATGATTGCTGGGTAAGAACTCCTTTCCGGTAACGGGGATTTATGTACACTACGGTGGCGTTCGGGTCTGTTTGTACATGATTTATCCTGCTTTGAATATATTTGAAGAAAGTCTAAAAAGGGGTAACGATTCGCTCGTTATTGGTTAGTGATTAATACCATGAATTCCGTTGCCTATCAACTCTACTATCTACATCATTGTTCATTGCCCCTGTGCGACACCACTCAAGCTGCTGAAAAAGCCGATTGTATATCATAATACTGTGCTCAGATTTCCACTGGCTCACGTGAATTCCTCTCCGTCCTCCCACGCAATTCCGCTACTGGTCCAGCGGAGGTCGTAAAACTGAGGATCTACCCAAAATTCGCCACTGATCTCCGCCCGTGGCTACTCAGATCGTCGAAACAGCGCGAATCAAGACTCGCGCTAGTCTCCGCCAACCGAGCTCCACCGAACAGAAACGATGCTGTCTCAGAAATTCCAGGAGGGGTTGGGAGATCGTACGACAAAGATCTACCGTCCACTTCCCGTGGATCTTCGACAGGGCATCGAATATCCATTTGGAAGAAGTTGGTCTGGTAGAGATTTGCCTTAGGCACTCAGGGCAACAAAGTCAGAGGTTCGCAATGAGAATTTCCAAAGAAATTCAGCAGAGCTCCGCTGGAGAAATATGATGGAGAGGAGTTTGAACGCCTACTCTTACACGATCTGCACTGGGGAGGAGTCCAACCTCCTTTTATATTTCCCTTCGTTAAGTGAACGCGTCGCCAAGGCTCACCGCAGCCACGACAGATGATCTTCGCGGGAGCTACCAGCACCCGGTTTCGGTGGCTTAGTCCCCGGAGCCAGGCGGAGATCACGGCATCCGATAAGATATGCGCTGATGCATAATTTTGAGTCCTCAGCTCACAGTGCTTTTGTGCTTGGCTTGTCGGAGACCGGTGAACGTGTGTGAAGTTTTGTCAACCACGCTTGGATGTTACGTCGCGGCGATACAGAGCATGTTCTAGGCAGAGGGTTTGGGAATATGCCTGAGGTCTTGCAGTCTTCTATAAGCCTTGGTCTTTTCTTAATTCATATAACTATCATTCGGGGTGCTGCGTCATCTTCCTTCTTGCAACAGCCCTCAAACATCACCTTCTCCACTCGTTGCTCGGTCTACCAATTAAAGCAGATGGATTACGCAAGCATCCTGGAATAACGAATCAGTCTGCTACAGTTTCAAATCCTACTAATGCCGATGGTCGGCATTCAGGGACATGAAACTGCATGAGAAGCGAGGACGTTTTAAGTCGACGGAAAATCTTCACCAACCCGATTCGGTTTCGACCGACGGACTCCACCCTTTCTGGGCGGGGTTGAGCTCTAGCCACCCAACCTTTTCTTAACTCCACCACACACTCCCATCAAATTGCATCGTGCTCGACGAGCGTAATTCGGCCGTCAATTCAAATCCAGTGCGATGAGAAACTGATAATCGGCAGCGATGGCTCTGTTACGTCAAGTCCCGGAGCGACTTAGGGAATTCAAGGCTTGGTACCAAGAACTTTCGCCTTTACAAGTCTCTGACGCGCCCAGATTTCCAAGTCTAGCGCTCCCTCCATCAGTATCATCCCTATTTGTACCTTGGAATCAATCACTGTGCCGCATTTATAATGCTCTGCCAAATCGCCTAGGTATCACAGGCCTTCTAATGTGTTGGACTCTCTGTACGCATATCCGCGCTTTCGTCCACTCAGGCATCTTAGGTGCGGCCATATGCTCTAATATCGACACCATGTGAACAGCCAAACTTTTGACTTCTGCCAGCTCCACACCCTTTTGGCATTAATATTTCACCTCGACTTCGGGAAGACGTCTTATTGTGGAAGTGCTGATTGAATTATCCGTCATATGCTATAACACCGCGTATTAAAGCTGTAGTGTTTCCAACGATCTAGTCAGATTTTCGATCACCCCTCACTCCGGGTGTCGGACTGCGGATGTCCTGCTTCTAAGTGATAATGATCATGGCATTCCCTTCGTCTGGCAGAATATCGATCAGCGTGGCAAATGTTCAACAAAACGTTCAAAACGTGAAGCACGGAGTCCATATCGCCCATCCAACTCGAGCAGTATACCGCAGCGTTCAGGCTCGACTTCTGCAGATTACTAGAGGAAAATGTGCTGACCCTTGGGAGCCCTGCTCAAGATTATCAAGCGCCCGCTTAGAGAATGTCTGCGAAAGCCGAAATTCTGGTAGACCCCTTTATTTACCATGACGTGGGCGTTCATTAGGGAATCCACCGATGACGAGGCATTCCACGTACGAATCCGCGGATGAATTCCATTTAGGAAAGGGGAGCAGTACCTAAGTCAGACAGTGTATTCAGTACTCAGCCGAGTTCTCTTCTATCCTCACCTCAATCCATTTGTATCCTCCTTATCTCAATCGGTCAGGGTGTGTACAAGCAAATTTGCCATTCAAGCCGGATCCGCCGCCATATCGAATCCCAGCGATGAAAACATTGAGCTGACGGATCTCACACATGGCTCCCTGGGACCTCTACCTACGCAAATGCTCGTCTACCACGGTGTACTGGCCGATCGGAGCTACAATATTGGCGAGGCTTAAGGATGTGAACAAGAATCCAGTTCAGGCCCTCTGCAACGCTTTGGC
Organism: Clohesyomyces aquaticus; assembly: GCA_002105025.1. Classification (NCBI taxonomy): domain Eukaryota; kingdom Fungi; phylum Ascomycota; class Dothideomycetes; order Pleosporales; family Lindgomycetaceae; genus Clohesyomyces; species Clohesyomyces aquaticus. The sequence continues at coordinate 42,825 of MCFA01000009.1, read as the reverse complement.
CGCTGGAGCCACATCCGCGCTCAGCGCGAAGGCTGGACAGTGGGCTAAATCGGCCTTTCCAGAGTCGGCAAACACCACCGATTCATCTGACAGTACCGCAACCGATGCGTCCCCGCTAGAGCAAGGCATGATGCCCGCTTGTATCAGCATATGTAAATGCTGTGGCTGGACGTACGGGGGAAGGTCTCTGCGAACAACTGAACAAAAAGATCGAGGGGGAGGAAGATTCAGACACGGGAGAGGAATGTCTAGTGGAAGAGGCTGCAGTCGGGTTGGATCAGAGAATGCCTGGCAAGTGTGCTTCAGAAGAGATGGCAAAGGATTTGGGACGGGAGATGATACGCAAGGGCACATGCCGGATTCTCGACAGAGTCCTGGACCGCGCTGGTGTCCCAATGACCAACGCTGCCCATTTTGCTTCAGAACTTGAGAACTCTCTCAGAACGGTCAACACCGTAGATCTGCGCGCAGCGGTTCCACTCCTCGAGACGAGACTTCTCAGTGGTACTTCTGTCATCTCAAATATGATTGCCACTGGAAGCGTTGCAGGGCTGCAATTGGGACTGAAAGCGCTGACTCAGAAGGGTGCTGTGAACGGTATGGCCCCAGAACTTCTAGGACCTTCAGCGGCCGCCTCTGAACTCTAGGGGCTTAATGCGCTCATCAAACAGATTGCATACCTCCACGACATAGGTTCTGCCGTTGCAACCCCCAAGCCGAACTCCGAGAGCGCCCTTCGAAAGCCACTCAAAGGCGCCTCGGACGCAGGTCCGTACGAGGACCTTGTGATGCAAGGGTTCGATGCTAGTAGCAAGATTCTCAAGGATGCCAAACCCCTCGCTTTTCACCTGGAGCAAGCGGCTTAGCTCCCTGGTCCAACAGTCACGGTGACCGTGACCGTGCCCCAGATTCACGAGGTACCAGTACCAGTAGCAAAGGTATGCAACGTGGCACCAACAGGATACAGACTCATCACAGAGGAAGAGTGGAGCGCCTTCAAGTGTTTCGTGAAGTGGCAAGTGAAGCTGAAGGAAGCGTATGTGACCAGCGTGGTGGGAGACAGCACGGTAACAATACATCATTGGCAAACTTTACCACCCACGCTGGAAGATATCGGGCTTATTCCTGAGCAACTTCTTTCTAATTTAGGGTATCTTAGCATGTAGTGAGTCCACCAAGATTCAACGACTTGCAAGGAGCTGTTTGGATCGGCGACTTTGGTCGCTTAATGTACCTAATCTGGCATAGCACCTTTCCCATTTTCTCTTCACCGCGAAGACCGCAAGCACTGTTGCCGTGAACGTCATCATTGCCCAGGATTCCATCTCACTCTCTGACCGCTCATTAATTTTCTTGTTCTTGCATATTTATTTCGCCAACCCCATGTCCTGATTGGCGAGCCCTGCTGCGCACTGCCCCGCGGTGGCCTCCGCGCCTGCATCCGCACCTGCATGCAGATCAATTTGGGGCTGCATACGGAAACAAAAGTTTCCGAGTTGTTTATCAAAGGCACGAGGTCATGAGCCTCCATGCATTCTGCACACGTTCATCGCAGGGAAAGCCATGACATCTTTACTACGCCATTTGACCAGTGGAGTAAAGGGATGCGGGATTAATAACCATGTTGTTCTGTTCTATTGGCCTAATGATGCCTGCTGTCTTACCAGCGCGAAGGCTGTCTGGAAACTTGCAAAATCCTCACTTGAAGGCACAGTACACTAATTCGAGACTACAGAACTATACAGCTACAAGACGAGGCCATATTTGGCTTCAATTTCATTGCCCTACTGTCCTTCGACGGCAGAATCAGCGGCTTCTTTCTGCTCGGCATCCAATTTGTTGAACTTCCTCACCACCTGCAAAGTAGTATAGTAGCTGAAAGGGAGCGCAGAAAAGCACAGGCCGCAATTGATTCCGGCCGTGATAATAAGCTTTGTTGGGACCGCCTGCACTCCAAAGCCCACGGCCACTCCAGCTGTCTCAATGCGTCGTAGTAGTGAGCTGTACCGGATCTGGTCTCCTGGGGAGTCCGATAAGTTCCCGATACACCAGTAGATGTAATTCTCCACCATGCCAAGACTTATGCGCTCGAATATGTAAACACCGAAGCCGCGACCGAAAGCTTTCTGGTGGCCCCAGTCGAGCACTGGAAGAGTGCGGCGGTACTCGTTCTGGATGTATATTGCCCATATCCAAGTTGCGCTATTGAGGAGAGCAATGAGGACAAAGGTGGATATAGCTCGGACCTGCCTACTTTTATGCCACAGGAGATCGACGAGCGAGCCTCCAAGCCATGTTGCCAGGGTTCCAACGACAGCCGACATGAAGCTGTCCAAAGCTCGAGATCGGACAGTGAAGTACATCGCAAGATATGTTCCGGAATATGCCTAGATCCAGCCAAAGTACCAGAATAGCGGCACGAGCAACAAAATCGGCTTGCTCTTCATCAGCGACCACATCTCTCTTCCCTCAGTCCTCCACGCAATGCCGCGGGGAGCCGAAAGCTTCGTCCCATCATCCCGGATAACTTTATTGGGGTTTGACAAGAGCAGACCGACGAAGAACCCGAAGCACTGAATCGCAATGAAGCCTCAGTAGGTCTGGTATCCGACCTTCCCTTTTTGGTTGATCTTGTGGTTGATACCGAGGGAAACGGCGCCGCCCCCGACTATATTTCCGAAATTCCGGAAAGTGAACCACGTTGCGATGTAGCGCCCACGTTTGTGGGATTCCGGGTACCCTGTCGCGATCGCACCCTCCACACTCCAGAAAAAGCCCGCTGATATACCGCAAGCTACCGCGCCCACGTATACAAACCAGGTATCCCCGAATATGTTGTTGACGTAAAGGCCAGCGGCATAGAGTGGATATCTGCAAGAGTCAGCTTGGTCCTCGATGACAGAGTCTAGTTGTATTTCTCAATGTCTGCCAAGCCTACTACAACAACCCGAAACAATCACCTCAATGACAGGGTCGAAATCATTGCAGAGAGTTTGCGACTGGAATTCGAACATGTAGTTCGGAGCTCTTACCCGAGTGACCCTATCGCCAATGTATACTTGAACCCAATGAGGTTTGTCAACCACGGCCCCGCAAAACAAGTCACTGTCATGAAAGCGTAGAGCAGAGCATTCGCTGCATTAACGAGATCCTGCGATTGGGAACCACCGACTCCCAGTCCGTTCATGGCACTCCATATACCCGGGGTGCAGAAAGCACATATCCCCACGACCAGGATCTGGAAGAGCGTGCTGCGGAAGAAGGGGATCTTAGTCGGATGAGAGGCGATAGGTTCGTCAATAGTGATGGGACGTTGAGATCTGCTCCAGAGGATTTCATTGCCGACTTTGCTCGTCTCGCCGACTTTGTCTGTATCGCTATCCGGGTTTGACATTGTTGAAGAAGAGAAGATTTGATAAGAGCAGAGAATACGGGACAGATAAAAAGGGAAGCCCGAATTTCCACTCGAACAACACAAATGATGACGGTTCAGGAATCAAAAATGACGTTGTTGAGGACACAAGATAGAATCATAAGCATTGCCATCTACCCTTCGTGGGATTTGTATTGTTGTGCTGCATTCATATCTTGGTTGTCGCGTCGGCGGCTATCTTCTCCCTATCCCCGCAAGCACGCAAGAAGTCCGACGTGTCGCAAAAATGCCCGTTATCTGTCTACTATCCTCAACCCGACTAAGTCGCAACAGGTTTCAAGGCCTGGGGATCTAAAAGTCGGCCGATGCACGTGGTTAGGTATGTATCAACCGCCAAACCAAGCCTGGTTCTGCCCAAAGTGGAAGGCGATGCGGGGCCACCAACCTATGAAAGGTCTCCAGGGCTGGATGTTGGCCTGGCATGCCTGCTCAATGAAGGGTTGAACATCAACAGGACAAGAAAGATCAGCAGATGAAATAGCACTTTGCTGTCAGATTTTAGCACCAAGCCGTGCTAGTGCTGGTTGCACAATTTTAGCAGATATAACAGCATCCTCTGTCCTTGTAAATTGCATCGGCAGTCGGCAACGTCGTTCCCCTTCTTCAATTCCAATACTTTGTCGACCAACGGGCATCCTCAACCCCACACATCAACCTCACCCAACATCACGTGCCAAGATGTCCACCTCAATCCTCCCTCCCAAAGTGCACACCCTCAAACTCGACAGCGGCCCCCCTTCAGCCCTCATTTTTGAGTCCTTCGACCTCCCCTCAACAAACCAACGCCTCCTAGGTCCACCCCATGCACCCGGAACCGTCATCCCGCTCGCCCTGCGCCCCTCAGCCCACGGCGAAGTAACTCTCGACTCCGTAATCTCAACAATACAATCTCTCTAATCTCAAGACGGTCTCCTAACCAAGAAACTCGCCCAACACGGCACCCTCCTATTCCGCGGCCTCCTCATCCACTCCGCCTCCGACTTCAGTAAAGTTGCCCACTCATTCGGATACCAGCCGCACGAGATCATCGGTATTGTGGTTGATCGGCCATCGTTGGCGCCAAATGTTGCGCCGGCGAATGAAGCGCCGAAGGAAGTGCTCATATATAATCATAATGAATCCCCGCAGGTCCCGCACGTGCCGGAGTATATTTTTTTTCTATGGGCATCGTGTGCCAGCCAAGGGTGGTGAGAGTCCGATTTCCTCGTCTCTGGAGCTGTTCCAGCGCGCGAGGGAAGATATCCCAGATTTTATAGAGGAAATAGCAGAGAAAGGCATTCTGTCAAAAGTGACGTACAAAGTCGAGAAGCAGTACGAGGGGGGCTCAACGCTCGCGCAAGCTTTTGGGAAGGAGATCCAAGAGGGGGATGATGAGGGGACCCGGCGCGCGAAGATTGAACAGCAGATTCGCCGGTATGGACGTGGAGAGCATACGAAGTGGGAGTGGACAGATGATGGGAAGACGCTGGTTTTGACGCACCATCTTCCTGCTATTCGGACGCAGCCGAATACTAATCTGCCGACGTTTTTTACGTCGCTGGCGGCGTATTATAAGAGTGCGAGTGGAGGGAGGAAAAATGTTACTCAGCAGATGTATGGTGATGGAACGCCGATTCCGGAGAAGTATACCAAGGCCTTGGCAGATATTACGGATGATATCAGGGTGCTGCATAAGTGGGAGAGGGGCGATGTTTTAGTATATGATAATATTATTGCTCAACATGGACGGCAACTGTGGGAGGGAGGACAAGAGGATCGAGTCGTGCTTGCGAGTCTGTGGGATGGCATCGTGCCAGGGCAATACCAAAGCAGCAAGAGCAGTTGGGCAGAAGTTGTGAAGGCAAATGAAGCGTAGTGATCTCTGCTCTTCGGTATGAGTTTAATAAAGGCAATGCTTCGCTAATACCAATGTTCAATGATGGCTATTCGTAACATATTGTCAAGGAGAAACAAAGCGATCTGCAATTTTGATAAGAATTTGAGAGCCTGGTACTGGACCCCCGCACTAACCCAATTCGACACCAACCATAGACGAACGGAAAGGACGGACAGACGAATTTCGAGATATCTTGAGACGAGAGATCGTGCTCACACCATGTCCCTACACTCTAGGTATGGCCATTACGTCGGCAAATTCCAGATGAAGTCTAACGTCCCGTCATCAAACCCCTGGAAAGTCTGCTGACTATCCAATCCAAAGGGCGCCATTGAAGGATCAAATGGAAGTGACAGCCAGTCGTCATCCGGCATCAGACCGGTCACATCTTCTGCTAGTGACGCAATGCCCGACCCGCCGGCATTGTGGTTGTTGAGGAAATCCATGCCGGTAGAACCGCCATTTTTGTCGAAGACATTGCGTGACGGCAATCGAGGAGGTCTTGACGAGACAACGAAACTATCTCGAAGACGGGCGACATGAACCTCAAGGAGATTGGCGTAGCGGGAGGCCAAATGCATGTCATCTAACGTGCTAGAACGCATGGCGTGGATAGCGCGATCGAGGATGTCGAGAGAACTCTGTAATTTGGCGTTTCTTACGCCCAGACTGAGCCCTTTGATAAGATAGATCGACGAGGTCGTTATGCGCAGGAATATCCGAACAGGCGAGTATCTTAGGGCTCCGGATTCTGCAAGCTGGCTGACCTTTTGCAGGATTTTGCGGCTTCCGTCAACCACCTCTTGGATGAAATCGTAATCTCTGGGTTCCAAATTCATGTGGAGCACGTCTTCTTGCGGTTCGTCAGGATCTGTCTCGGCGAGCGTTCGTTCTACTACAGCTTGCATTCCTAGTGAATTCGTGTATATCCTCACATACTCGTACTCGATAGAGAGCATGTCGTGTAAGCCGACATTGAGTTCTGATCCAAAATTAGATCCAACATACTAATGGTTCAATAATTGGGCAGTCGTTCGGGCTTTCTTGAGGTTCTCAAAAAATCAGAGCCGGAGATGGATCAACTTACTACAAGGGTCCAAGTATTTCCTTCTCCAAATTGTCAACAGCGGCTGAAAGTGCTCAAGCAATCCAATGTACCTCCCACTTCGTAACAGATTCCGAGTGAAAGACGCCGATGGATATACCGTGTCTGAGACCGATCTTGCCAATTTGGTGAGTTCAACCCATGCACTCATGAACGACTGCCACTGCTCTACGGCGCCAGTGGTAGAATCGACAGGTATCTTCTCCATCAATGCATGGTTCAAGCTCTGCGGAATCATGGAAGTGCACCCCAATCGCCATGACAGTTGCTCAATAAAGACGAACAACAATTTGCGAGCCCGTATGCGTCGCAGAACAAGGAACTCACTTGAGAACTTCGGGTACGATATGTGATCCTTCTCGATATTGCTGTTATCTTCGAAAAGACCGAGTTCTTGGGCAAGGGAAAGAGCACATCCCATGAGCATCCACGACATGCGGTCGGATCGCTTGGCCGGCTCGATGACATCTTCAAGCCAGCGGCTCGGCGTGGGGTCCCCTTCGAGAAGTTTGGCGCCCTCCGGAGTATGATTGTTGATCCCTATCATCAACTCGCAATCCCATCCATCGCTAGCAGTTGGAAAGTGGAGTGCTCGAGGATGCCACTCTGAGAGGAGGAGTAGTGCTTCGATCGAGCCAATAGTTCGGGTCTGGGCTTTGGACGGTTTGACTTGACCCAACATAATTTTCATGATGAACCTTTGGCATTGTTCCCATAGGCGATCATGCACAAAGTAGCCGCGAGAGGCACCACCGACGCCAGGAAGGATATTGTACCGAGAAGAGACCATCAAGATAGTAACACATAGGAAGGGATCGAGGGCTATTAGCGAAAAGTGGTTGGCGTGGTGAGAGTAGAAATCAGAAAGGATTGGTGAAAGTGGTGAGCAATTTTTGAAGAACAGGTCAACATAAGTGACAGCCTCATGGGCGGAAAACCAACCCATCTGCACATAACGGCACGAGGTCCAAATTTTGAGCGTTTCTGGTGATGGCTGCGACATCTGCACAGGTTGAGCTTTGAAAGTAAACGGTGAAGATGGATTCGGGTTGGATGGCGCAGAGCGAGGCGTTTCATAGGGCTGTGATCCGCTTGTTCCGGCGTCCTGGGAGTCGATGGCATCCCGGTGATGTGCAGCTTCGAAGAGAAGATTGAGGGCATCGTTCCCGCTGGAGACCACAGTTCTCATGACGGAATTGGCCAGATCAGGCTGAGACGTAGATATTCGCCGCAGCATTGAAGCTGGAGACATCAAGGACTCGTGATCCGATCGATCCGGTCCATGAGGAGAATCAATCGGGGTTATTACGTGCCTTGAGGTCGATAATCTGTGCACGGTTGATGCTGGTGCACTGGCACTTTCGGGGTCGGTTGAAGGAAGTCCATCTGGGGGAATGGAAGGATCTCCATTTTCTTCAACCGCCTCTCCGGGCTTGCGTCTCCTTACCCATGATCTTTCTGATCTGAACACGCACTCTCTCATCTCCCTTCGACATCGCTGACATGGCGGCTTCAGCTCGATCCCATCGGGGCCGGTGCCTAGAATGCATTTCGCCTTCCGCTGGCGACAGTTGATGCAGGCTTTGTAAGCACGCTTGAAATCCTCAGGATATGTGCGCTTTTTCGTAGCTACAAGAGCTACGTCTTGAATATCTTGTTTTTCGTCAGGCATGGTGGTGATGTGGTCGTGCAAAGTTGGTGCAAAGTGGATCGCCGTCGCCAACCTGAAAAAGCCGACCTCGGCGCTAATAGCCGGTCGTGGCACGTGTCACAGGATTGGGTAAGCAATGACCATTCCAAGTTTATGCAGCGGAAAGCCACGTCAGCGCTACGAACAAAGGCGTGCAGAACAGAAAATAATGCGTGCGATGGTGGACATTATTGCCTGTATGAAGCAGCAAGAAATGAGAATTTGGAGTCTATCCTTATTCTATACGAGATCGAATGGACAAGCTCGAATCTCCATCAAAGGCAGTCATGATATACATAGTTATATCTGATTCAAGTGATCATGGACCGAAAAGTAGAACAGAATATTTCGATAGAGGCCAGGCCATTAAGTCCGCTATCGATAAAAATCAGCTAAACCAACGCCACAACGCTAGGGTAACTACAGCAAATTCCCCCTCAACTCCTGCTCCCTCTCAATCGCCTCAAACAAACTCTTAAAATTCCCCGCCCCAAACCCATCAAAATTATTCCGCTGAATAATCTCAATGAAAACCGTCGGCCTATCCATCAAATGCTTCGTAAACAATTGCAACAAATACCCACCCTCATCAAAATCAATCAAAATATCCAACTCCTTCAGCCGCTCAAAATCCTCATTCAACACCATGCCCGCACGCTTCAACCTCAACTTCATCGACTCGTAATACGTCTCCGGGACCTTGATGAACTCGACTCCCCTTGCTTTCAAATTGCTGATCGCAGAGATGATATCCGTGGTCCTCAGCGCAATGTGCTGAACCCCCGGACCGCCGTAAAAGTCCACGTATTCCTCGATCTGAGACGTCTTCTTTCCGTGCGCCGGCTCATTTATCGGCATCTTGACGACATCGTTTGGTGAGCTCATGACGATGGATTTCAGTGCCGAGTACTCGGTGCAAATGTCCTTGTCGTCCACGGACCAGAAACGGTGGAAGCCGAGCACATTTTCGTAGTAGTCGCAGACGTTTTCCATTTCGTCCCAGTCTTGGTTGCCGACGCAGTGGTCGATTGCTTCGAGGGTGATTTGAGGGAGGAATTTGGAGAGGGGGTCGCATGCGGTTTCGGCGCGGTAGCCGGGGAGGAAGGGGCCGCTGTAGGAACCTTTCTCGATGAGGGTGTGTGTGGTGTCGCCGTAGGTTTTGATGGTTGCCAGGCGGACTGTGCCATTTGAGTCGGAGAGCGTGTGTGGTTGGGCTACCGATTCGGCGCCGGCGGATACGGCTGCAGTATAGATGGAATCAAGGTTGTCAACTTCGAAGGCAACATCTATAGTTGGTCAGTATGTGTTCATTCTATTACTATTCACAGCGTGTGAGCTTACCCTTCACTCCATCGCCATGTCGCTCCAGGTGTGCATGCATCTCTCTCAAAAGTCTTCCTTCTTCCTCGCTGAACTTGTTGCTCTGCTCCACGCATCGCAGAGGGGACGTGAGAACGAAGGTAACGCCTCCGTTTCGAACAACGTGAGAGGCAAAGGCTCGTGATTTGGTTTCCAGGCCACGATATGCAATTCTCTCAAAGCCCATACGAGTGACATAGTATGAGGCAGCTTGTTTCGCGTTGCCAACATACCAGTGCACATGGTGATAGCCACGGTATGCGGAGAGGTCCGAGGGAAGTGCTTGAGCGGACGGCGACCCAGGTGGGGAAAGTGCCGAAGGAGCCATCTTGGGTGGTATAGTCTGTGGAATATAACTTCAAGTCACAATGATTCAAAACAGAGCGTAAGTGCAGAGTTTCTTAAAGGAACGATGCACAGTTCATTCAGACGGCTTTATCTTATTTGCGTCTTACCATCCTAGCCGACTTCTCCACCCGCTGATTCCTCACATCCCAAAAGAACTACACATGACGTCTGGCCGTCCAGTTAAACCGAGCTCCAATATCCTTAATCTGCCGCTTTGTTTCTAACACTGTCGGGTGTCGGGACGGTTGGAGGTGGAAAGTGGCTGTGCGGTGATTGGTAGCGTAGCTCCGTCACAAGCCGTTTGGACGTTAAGCCGAAAGACATCAGCAACATCATTGTCCAGGGTTCTCAGCACTAACTGTGAAGCAAGCAGAAACCAGAGCGACATTTTATTCACGCGTTTGTCGTAGACAGCTCCGATATAATTGCTCTGCAGCTGTAGAACAGTTTGCCGTTGGTCCAGCTGCATTCTCATCTTGCCTGCCTCTAAACAAACTCCAAGTTGGCCGCCACGAAGTACATTGTCGCATCTATACATTCGACATATCTGTATCCATCCGTATCCGGCGTCCGCATTGCACATTGCATCCCCTCATCCAGAAGAACCGTTACACAAATACTTCCCCAAAATGGTGATCTCGACCCCAACCACCACCCTCTCAGCCAACGACACCAAAATCCTAGCCGCGCTCTTCGACCCCGAAACCCTCCCCTCCAGCATCTCCCAAACCAAAAATAAATCCCTCGTCGACGACTCCCTACCACCCCACCCCAAAATCTCCTCCTCTGAACTCTCCGCCCTCGAAACCCAGCAAAACGCTCTGATCCAAAAAGTCACATCGCAACCAACCTCACCACCTTCAACAATACAAGGAGTGATGGAAGAGATGGATGAAATTGCAGAGAAGTGGCCTGAGTACCCGAGTGTGTTTTTGAACAGAGCGATGGTGAGAAGGTTAGGTTTGGAATCTGCGTTGACGTCGACATCAACCCCAACAAGTCCATCCACCTCCCCAAACATATTCCTCTCCCTCTCCAATGCCCCCTCCGCCCCTGTCACACCCCTATTCACCGACCTTTCCCTCGCCATATCCCTCTGCACACCCTCCTCCCCCTCTTCCCCCGTCTCCACATACGCCTCCCGCATCCTGCGGCAAGCGTACTCACACCGCGCCTACCTGTACCTCAAAGCCGCGGATTCCGCCGCCTCCCCCTCTGCCTCCTCGGGACTTGGGTTTCGCGGCAAGACGAAAACGGAACTCGAAGAGCTCGCGAGTCTCGATTTTGGACATGCAGCACGGTATGGCGATGAAGTCGCTCGCGATATGAGTGTACGCACGAATCCATATGCAAAAATGTGTGGGGGGATTGTGCGGGAGGCGTTGGGGAGGGAGTGGGAGGGGGCACGGTGAGGGGAGTTCGTCCATTCTGTTCATTGAGCTTGTTTGTATGCGACACTCTGTGAGATGAGGAGAAGGATGTAATTCTAGATGCTAAACTCTGGAAAGAAACAGGATGGGATTTTGTATGCTCAAATAGGGCAAGTTGTTGGTTGAGATGAGACTGCGAGGCCTCCCAAGCTCCGTTATAAACATGATGAGAGTACTTGCCAATCGCTCTGCTGAAGTGAGGTGCAAATCAGGAAGGAACTCAATATCCGCCTCCCTTCGTTCCATCCTGAGCTTTCCTTCCCTCCAAACTCCATTAATTACATGATGAGGCTACTCGCCAGGCTTTTGCCATTGTGAGGTGCAAAACAGGAAGAACCTCAAAGTCCGTCTCCATTCCGCCATTCCATCCCTCCCTTGCTACCTCTCCTTCCAACATGCCAGACACCTACGAAGTCTACCTACGGACTTGGCGGGCAGTCATGGTCGATCGAAAAGTTCAAGCAAGAAGTAAGAAAGAAGAGTAAACGAACCCTCAGAGAGAGTTCCTGCAGCAGCCCATCTCAACCAGCAATATACCCATAGCAGAGCTTATCCTCCTCTCCACGACCCAAATCCTTGTTATCGTGGACATGGAACCGACAGCGCTGCTTCGTCTCATGTCCATCTCTCAGCCACAGAAACAAGCTCCTGAAGTCGACGACGTAGTCGGTGCCCTCGTTGACAGCGCAAAGGCCATGCTCGACATCAGAAGCGAACTGCGCTGGGTAATCGGTGAGATTCGGACCGTCGTCTCCGTCGGAGTGCTTAAAGTATCCCCAGACGAGGTAGTCGACGAGAAACTTCTTGAAGCCGATGACATCGGTCGACGAGACCTTCAGATACACTTCATTGACGAACGCCGGGCTCGGTTGCACATCCGGACTAAATCCCTTGCAGATCTGATTCATAACCGCGTCCTGGAAGTGCGGAGAGCCGAGACGATGACCGAGAATATAGGCGTCGAAGAGCGAGCGGCCGATGGTGTGGATGTCGTGTTCAAATTCGACGAGTTTGGGGTTCATCATTCCGAACATGCCGAATATGGGGTTGAAGCGTGGCGCGGCGTTGGAGGTACGCTCGTCGCACTCGGAGAGAACGGATTCGAGCTCGTCGGCGATCATGTCTTTGAAGGGGAAGAAGGGGAGGTTCCAGGACCAGAGGGCGTAGTAGTTGAAGGTGATGGCGTCGATTTCAAGAAGCTGGGCTGAGTTGGCATCCGGGTCGGCGGTGACTTGCTGTTCGGGGGAGGATGTGTGTTAGTAGCCGGCACACTTGAGGGGGTGGAATTGGAATGATGTCTCACCTGTCCCCAAGCGTCGTTCTGGAGCTCAGCGTAGGGAATCATGAAGACGCGGCCACCCTTGACATCGACCTTGAATGCCCTAATCCTCTGGCCTTGCTTGCCAGTGAGGGATTTGCCGCGGTGCCAACCTGTCTTCTTGATGAAGTGGCCGGAGCCGTCGCTGGAGCCGTCCTCAGGCATCGCGGGGAGATCGGAAGGCAAACGATTAATTGGCGTGAACTGCAAATGGGTTAGTGATCGTCCCTTCTCGCCCGTTGGGCGCGGTCCATAGTGACGAGGCATCGGACTTTAGGTAGTGGCTTTTTAAGCTGAGAGCAAAGAGACGACGCGAAAGTTGCGACGAGAACACTGGATTGAAGCCGCGAGGGTGGTTCTGGACTAAATTGTGGGCGACCGCGGCACAGAAATAGATTTGACCATGGTGGCGTGGTGAAGAGGCGGAATTTGGTGACTTGGAGACGGTGACGAACGGCGAAGTGTTGTGTGCTCGGGGTTTGGCTGCGATTAGCACCGGGTGAAGGTGATGGAGTGGGAGTGAATGATGAATCACGCCATCGGCCCGCAGAAAACCAGGCGGGTGGAGTAATGAACCACACAGGAAAGAGACGTATGAGGGATGGACTGGGAGTTGTAAGAGAGGAGGGAAAAGGAGAAGATTGTGAGGGAAGTCTCCGCGTGATTTATCTCGTGGGGGGATTCTTACCTTCACTTTCACCCACAAACCGCGAAATATTGTATTGATGTCAATCAAACAACGTTTTCAAATCCGGATAATGTTTCTCCCAACTCTCAATGCTCGCCGCCGTGGTACACATGTCTAAATCTGGGTTTAGGTATCGTTGGGTACAGTAAAACCCGGGCGTGGGCAGATTGGGCAGATTGGGGATGGATATGAGAGGCACATTTAATATCGCAGGGCGGAAGGATATGATCTGCGCATCGATTCCGACTCTAGCTAGGAAAGAAACGATAGCAGATGCGGTCTACTCAGTCATATCCATTAGCTGCCCGTCGACATCATAGTTTGGCCCTTCCGGAAGGACCAACTGGGACTTCTCCCAGTGTGGAGAATCTTATGATGAAAGCAATGCTACCCGCGTAGGCAGTTGGTTTGAGGGTTATCAACCTTCCTCCATCCACTGAGTGCGGGTGGAAATGCGGACTAGAACCGGGTTTTAAAGACAAGCGCGGGCAGCAGAATTCCAGAGAATGTGTAGAGGCGAACGTTAGCAGGCTAATATACAGAGCTTGAACGAAAATGACAAGGCGTTGTCTGGGCAGAAAGGCAGGAGGAGCAGGGGTGTTGAAGGAGAAGCTGGAAGTGGATGTGGATGTGAAAGCAGAAAAGTATTAGTGGAAATAAGAGAGTTGTCGTGAATAGATTCATGTTCTGCTGTGATTCTGTATGCTATGCTATACCATCTGGTGTCTAACCAAGTAAGTGCATTATACAATCTAGGTGGTGTAGGCAGGCCAAGGTAGCTTGGGTAGGCAAATTCAAATAGTCAGTTCTGCAAAATCAAACAACTATACGGGCAGACAGAGAGAAGAAAGCACTTTCTCAGGTTTGAGCCTCCAGGACGAATGACCTACGAATGCAAAAACGAGATAGGAGAGAGAGAAAGGATTATTTCCCCGCAACACGAGCCCGCTAGATCTGGAATTGAAAGACAAATGATGTAACAACCCGCATCTGCATGCTTGCGTCTCGGCACGCTACCGATTGGCAAGCTGGTAGGCACGCTCGTCCGTGGTTACTGTTACTATTACTGTTACACAAAAGTGGGTTATGTGTTCGTGGTCGTCATAGTACTGGTCTTAAACAGACTCCGATACCAGAAATCCCGAAAACGGGAAATGGTATCTATGTCCAAGCTATGCTAGTCGCAGACCTGGAGAGGAGATGAGCGAGGTACGTAGTCGAGCTAAGACTATTTTCCGTCGCCCTAAATCTTCTTAGATACTTAGCGTAGATAATACCAGAGTCTAAGAGTGGAGTACGGAAGCTGATCGGAAGGAAAGACTAAGAGAGCTCGAGAGAAGGTAGTATACCGGCCCAGCTACCCATGTTTCACAAAGCCGTGACTCTGGTCCATCTCATCCCTCTCCATGTAGTAACCGACGTCCGTCGGGCGGGATTCGAGGAATATCCGAAATGAATCGTACAGTGGTAGCCTGAAATAACTTGCTGACCGCAGTGCCGAACTTGACGTGAAACACTCACTCAAATCGACGCGCTCCCATCCAGAGCTTGATTGAGCTAAGATGAGTTCCTGTCAATGAGCAATCAGTCTCGAGCCCTTCCCACTATCTATCAGATTGCTATTCTGTTCTGTCCTGTTTCGTTCTGTGTGCTAAGAAAAACTCACCGATACTGTCCATCATATCTTGCACCACAGAACATCTGACCCTCGCAACTTCGGAACAGGATCTCCGTAGACTTACATACCCTGTATGTAGCACCTGCCGTATTCATTCCCACTGCCCAACCGGCCAAGCCAAGCTCAGAACATAGTCCGTGTACATATGTATGGCGACATAAATCTCCGACTTACCCCATCCATGTGTTGTGGCCGCGAAAACGTTTCCTAGAGTCTAAGCCCATTCCGCGGCCTTGTGCATGCCACTCGTCCCCGATTCGTGCAGTCCACGGCCGAGTTTGTGTCGAGTGCGGGGCTGCAAACTATTGGTGTTACGACTTTTAGGAGGGGAGCTGCACGCGATTGGAGCGGTGACGCACCGCTCCGACAGTATTGGATATGCGTGCTGTGATGTGCTGTGCAAGGTGGGACAGCAGCTGTGAAGAATATTCTGGCTTGCACGACAGATAGTTCGACACGACGCCAATGTGGTACAGTGGTATGGATCGTCGCGGGGATGGGAAGGTTCGGGTTGACGACGTTCCGAGTTGAAATAGATAGTTGACGGAGTGAGCTGCCTGCCCGCCGCCGCCAAGGGGAGTGAGAAGTTGACGATGGGATGGAGTGCTAGAAGTGCCGGATGACTCCACTCGCCTTGTTGCTTGAAATAGACAGAGGATAATTGGATGGAGATAGAGGGGAGGTGGGGTGTTGAGGCTCATGATAGCTGGGCCATATCAAGAGCCTCAGGTATATGGAAGACCTACTATGGCATATTCGCTTAACCAAGGTTGGGTTGCAACGCCCTGCCATTGCGACCCTTCATGTGACATTGCTTGTCTGTACTTCGAACGCGGCTAAGATGCCTCAAATGGCTAGGCAATGCATGGAGGTATGTACGATGCAGCGGCTCAATGTGAGTGTGTCGTTGCAAATTCACCTTGGCGGTGCGACCATGCTTCGAAGTGAATTGCGCAATGAGAGGTGAACTTTGGTCACCACGGCGCTGGCGCATCGCCTGCACCTAGATCGGTTTGATTTTCGAAAGGTGCCCTGGACCCGGTACGCTCGCTTGGATGTTCTATATGTATCCATGAGCCCACCGTTTCGATTTACCATTTTTCCAAGGCTGCCGACCGGCATCTAATTATCCAGATGCGGCCCACGGCTCTGGACCGTTGAGACAGTTTTACGAACCTGTGCCTGACTATCGACTAGGAACGGGATAAATTGAACGTGAGAAAGCGGAAGTAGACGAGTTGGTGGCTGCAGAAGCAAGGCATAAGAGAAACGGTTATAGAAACAACCTTCTGTCAACGACAGGTGTTTCCAAGACGGAACCAAAAAAGAACAGCACGACTGTTTCGCCTCATCCTGCCGGATGGGCGGTCAGTCTCACCTTTTTGGGAGTGCAGGTTTGTTTCAGTGAGCGGAGGTCCGTCAATCGTGCATGCATGCAAAAAGCGGGACGGTGCCAGAGTTTGAATTTTCGAAAGGTGGCCAAGATGTAAGGTTAATATTCAGTCTGCACGTCAAGCCGAGTCCTGGGGTCTGCAACCTAATATCCGGAGGTTTACAAGTACGAGCGGAATAATTATGATATCGTGGCCAGGATGCGAAAGCGAACCACGGGTCGCGAGTTTGAGAGGAGCGGAGAAGAATCATGTCAGGCGGTGTCATGCGGCCTCTTTCGTGGTGCTGCCAGCCACCTCCGGTCTCCGCGACCCCGCAGAAGGGGATTGAGTGGATTAAAGGGTGAAGCAGGTGGCGGGTGGGGTTTGAGGTGCGGAAATGGCCGCCGTCTCAGGGTCAGAATCTGGCTTGTGATCCGAGGCAAGGCTGGTATAATAAATGTTGAGAAGAACGGGCAAAACCAGCGGCGGGACAGACTCAGATATTAATCTATCTCACGCGTCGCGTTCTAAAGATACACGAGAGGCACTCTGTCCGGACCGGGAACAGTCCCCAGAAGGGGATGTGGAGGAGGGCGGGCTGCGGCCGAGAAGAGAAGACGCGCGGTAGAATAGGCATAGCCAGAGGGCGATCTTAAGCGCTCAGGGATGGGGAGAGACATGGGGGGAGGGTCGAGAAGGGCGTGTGCCACGTGGGAGAAGGGATCTGGAAGAATGAGGCCCTTGATTGCCCACTGCTCGCCAGGCACGCGGTTGCAGCATGTTGGGAGTTGGTTGGCGGGCAACGGTGCAGGCACATTCCGGCGGCTGTTGAGGGTGTTGGTGTTGGAGGGATTGATGGAGATGCAGCATGTTCAATGGACCAGAGCCATGGCGGCTCGCAGCGACGGCAGGTGCGGCAGAGGGCCGAGGAAACAACCAGCAGAAACGAGCAGGAATGCGCAGGAACAGACAGGCACAGGCAGGACAGGCAGGAACAGACAGGAACAGGCAGCACGAGGTTGGACATGCGTCGCCGCGTCCAAAGGGCATTCGAAGAGGGTCACAATCAGCGCCTGAAACGGCAGGCTGCCATGAACGTTGGCCCTTTTTCATTTGGGGGAGCAGGCCGAGGGGTTCGTCCAGGAGCCGGCTTGTCGGTTTTGGGCGTGATCAAACGCCGCTGCGAAGGTGTGAAACACTCGACGGGCCATGTCGAACAGAGCGCGAGGCGCGCCGCTGATTGGCCGGGGCTCGCGACGACGGTGTATTGGCAATGGCACGCAACGAGGGCTGCATAATCGCTGCTGGCGAATCACGGCGGGCTGGCAGCGCGAAAGCACAGCTGGGAGGAGACGCTTCTGACGGTGCAGCAGAGGCCACGATGCAGCTGGTTGACGCCGCGCCGGCCCTGAGTGGTGCTGCTGAGGCAGGCCGGAGGCAGAGGAGAGACACCAGACGCTGAAGTATCGACCGCAGACCGCAGTGCCGCAGTTCGAAACGGCGGGCGAGTGGTTCAGCGCGCGCCCGCCGTGTCCGTCTCCACGGCACATGCAGCGACCGCGAGCAGCCAGCAGACGCTGCAGCAAATCCGCGCCGGCCTGTGTGGCGCCCGCCTGCTGCGACAGCGACGAGGCCATCCCCCTCCATCTGCCATCGTCTGCTCGCCCGCGGTGCAATGCGGCCGGCCAGCACACCGCACGGCCAATCAGCGCGCCGCTCCTGAGCGACGCCCTGTCTCCTCGTCTCGTCGTGTGCATCCCGGTCTGGCGTGCAAACACGACCCTCCAAGCCAGTAGTCAGTGCAGTCAGTGCTGAGAAGTCCCAGGGAGGGCCATCCATGTCGAAGGCGCCCCCAGTCCGTGCGCGCCATTTTTATCCCACCCCGATCCCTCTCCACCTGCGGCGTCCGTGTGTGAATGAGCCTTCGCTGCACCTGCTAAACATCCCATCGCCGCTGCCCTCTATCTCCCACGGCGCACCTCCACGGCCTCACTTCTCCACGCCTCTCTGTCTCTCTCATTCTCTCCCCATCCCTCCGCCCCGCCCACTGAGCCCGTTTCCCGCGTGCCGTTTGCGTCTGCTCGACCATCTGCTGCACCGCGCAGTCCGGGCGTCGCAGATTACTTAGCTGAACCCGTCCTTCGACACAAAGTGTTGCGGGATCTGCCCAGGCACTCTGCGACACTCCCCTCATCAATCTCCTCCCTATACACACGTACCCCTCCGACCCTTACTATACGCGGCCATGACAACGGCTGTCGCTGCCACCCCGGTCGCCGCGCCGCATGCGCCCCCGTCGGTCGACGGAGTCGGCTCCCAGAGAACATATGCCACCATCGCGCCCTTGACTTCTTCTCTGAACGTCACGCCCAACTCCAAAAGCTCCAAGCCGGTCAGCGACAATGCTTCACCTACCTCCAGTGACAGCTCCGCCCACCAGCATCGAGCGGAGGGCAAGCGCTCACCACTTTCGTATGTCTCTTACTGTTGACTCCCGTTCATCCTATTCTTCTCACTTCCGCCCTTCCTCCTCTTCTTCCAAGTCGTCTGCTTCGACCTCGCCCCCTCGATATGAAGCCACCCCTTCTAACCGCAAGTCCGCGAACAGACTGCGGGGTCCACAAGCCCCCAAGATCGTAGTCAAGAAAGAGCCCTCCTCGCCCGACCTCCCCACCGCCCGCCACCGCCCGCGCCGCCTCGACCTCTCCGGGGGCAACAACCACATCGTGCACTCGTCCGGCGCCCTCACGGCCCGCCCGGCTGCCCCCCTCACCTCCAAGGACAGCGCCACGATGCAGGATGTCGGCCTCGCGTGCCTGTCGCCCGGCTTCCACACCCAGGACCCCACCATGCGAGAGCAGCTACAGCGGAGCATTGATGTGCGGGAAAGACAGCGGCAGATCATTGAGGCTCGCCAGAAGCACGGCAAGGGCGGCCCCCAGGACGACGATGGTTCGCGGCACGGCGACATGAACCCATTCGGCTCGGGCATGAAGACGCCGACGACCTCGCGGAGAAAGGGCCCTCCCCCGGGACTGTCCATTGCCCCGCCTTCCCACCAGCAGTTTGCCAACGACCGCGTTATCCAGTCGGCGCCAATCAACCAGACCTTCACTGGTCTCCGCAACGGCGTGCCCCCATCCCGTCATGTCGCCAACGGCCCGTCAAACCTCTCGCAGACGTCCCATATCCACCACGTCCCGGCTACGCAGACAAACAACCGGTTACCGCCCATCGCCGACGTCTTCCCCGGCGAGCCCCTCGGGGCTCCTCGCAGCCAGTACAACAACAGCCCCGGCCACTCGTCGCACTCGAACCACCAGCCGCCGCTTCCGTCACCTGGCATGTTCCCGCCGAACCACAACCAGCAGCCTCCGCAATCTGCTCGCCCACGTGAGTACAAGTCCGCTGAGGAGGCTGTTCAGTCCCTGTCTGGTGGTCGTGAAGACCTCCTGCCCCGCATTGTTCACTACGGCGGCCACCAGCCTCCGACCCCACCGTCGCCGATGCCCAAGCAGAATGCATCACAGGCTTACCCGCCGAATGTAGATCTTCACCGAAGCGGAAGCTCGAGGAGACGTGGTCGAGACGAGTATGAACGAGATATGGGCACGCCACCGCTTGGCCGCCAACAGCCGAGAACAGGACCATTTGGCGAGGGTCGTGATACCCCCGAGACGCAGAGGAAGAAGAAGGACGAGTTTATTCAACTATGTGCAAGAGCTTGGGACCTATTCCATTCGTGAGGACAGTCGATCGCGGCTCCGGCCATTATCGCTGCTCTTTTCTACTTGTGTACGGCGGACTATATCCCGGAATCATTTCGTTGACCCATTGCGCGTTATGGAGTTATGGATCGGCTAATCAATGTCAACGTGACGGCGCTCGCTTGCATTCGCTATGTTTCGTTTCGTTTTCTGATTGTCCTACCATTCTTCGTGGATCTTTGCACACCTTTTTACTTTTCTTCGCAAGATCCAGCCACACTTACTGAACCCCTTTCTACCATTACCCGTTTCTCTCTATTCCCGCTATACCAGCCGCCGCGCATCACATTATTTCCTTGGTTGGTCTGACAAGTCACTGCAAAAAGCGCCGGCTACAACTTAATACGCTCGGATATCCCCCCATTTTTTTATTCTCCTACTCTCACTTCCTCTCTTACGTTACTTTTTGTCGGCTGTTTATTTACCTTTTGATTCTTATTCTTCTGTCTTACGTCCGCGCCGAGCACCGAACGAAAGAAAGACGGGACAATTGAAAGCTGGGTTCGGTTGGATGTAGAAGGATGCGAAAGTCGTGCCGATGTCGTTTGGTCGTAGTTTTGGTGGCGGTCACGCGCGTCGGGATTGGTCGTGTTTGAAACAAGGAGGGTCTCAGCCGGGTTTTGGTCCGGAACATCAACAGACACGACATACAAGTCACGCCCCACGCATAAAACACAACACAAGGCACATGATGACGACCGCAACGACTCTGACTCCGACGACGGGCCAACACATACACGCCATTGTTGTTTGATCCGACCCTGGACCCGCAACACTCGACTCCCCTCCACCCTATCATTGATTCGATCTCGTCTTTCACCTCACACGAATATACCCTTTCTTGGCCGGATGCGCTTGTTTTATATCATCAGACGATTTTTTAACTAGGGAGCGGCTGTGGGTGGGTTCTCTTTGCTACGCTGATTGTTTATGGTTGCTCGGACGGTTGGTTGGCTTATTGGATGTGAGGTGAAGTCCGGGAGTGTGGGTGACACAAGGATTGCGGCGGCCCGTCGGAAGTCGGACTTGGGGTCCTGTTTTGCTGGGAGGAGCGGTTTGGAGATATACTCGGTTGATGAATGTATGAGTGGACGGGATGGAAGGAATGGATGAATGGTGGAAAATAGGGAGGCGAGGCTGGGCCATGGGAATGTGGCTCAGCACTGCTACGGAGCAGTACAATAGGGAGGTAGTTATTCTGTATTATCTACCGTACCGATGAGGTTTGGGAATGCAACATGGTTCAATTCAATTCAAACTCGTACCGTGATTTGCATGTGGAAGGTGAAATTCAATTCCCGAAAGAGCTTTATTCGCGAAGCCACACGCAATATTGGACTGACTTCTACATTCGTCCCTCGCCTCAGGAGTCTTGCCGTCCTGCCAAATTTTATCAACAATGCCTGCCTAGACGAGCTGCGCACGGAAGAGAGTCAGTGTCATTCTCGGTCGCTCAGATCGTCGGGATGGCCCTTGTTTTGAAACACGGAAGGGGTCCGGGGATCGTCGACGTGCGCAGGATTTTGAAACATGGGAAATTTTAGACGTGTATTTTCAGAGATGATGGATTATGCTTGGAGAGGGGATTGTAGCATGTGACTCACTCACTTGAAGCGTGCAGGGAAATAATTAGTTGATGCAAATTGAGAGCTGTGTACGAGGTAAGGAAGGAGTGGAGGTATCAGTTCGTAGTGCAACTTGGGCGAGTAGGTAGATACAAATGTGAGACTGAGACTACCTAGGTGGCTATGTAGTTACTGGTTGCGGAGTACGTATGGAGAAGGAAGGAATTCAAATCGTGAAAAAAGTTTATGTTAGCGGCGGTACGCGTCGGATTCGCGACTCGATACGATGTCCGCTTCCGCATCTGTGCTTGGAGTTGGAGTGCACCGCCACGAGGGTGAGACGGAGTGAGACGGGGGATATTGGATGGCGTGGCTGTGCGGTGCGGTGCCGCTGCCGCCTGCCGCGCTGTATGTAGGTGTCGCTCGCGTTCGTGTTCGGACGCCACGAGGTTCCGAATTAGACTAAAAGTGTGAGGTGAGATATCTATGTAATTGATACGGATAACCGGGAATCGAGAGGGATTGATTGCTATCCGTAGCGCAGTGTGCAGCGTGCGGCAAGCATGCCAATGCTGAGATGATGTTAGACCTGACTTGCAGTGTCAGAGTAAGCATGCACACGTGGATGTTTCGATGAAACGAAACGGAACAGAACATGCAGCAGTCAAAGTTTTTTTTTCTGTCGTGCATATCGCCACGTTTCTGAGTCCCAGGGTTTTACCTGGATGATAGTTTGAGACTCCATTCTGAAAATTCAACCTTGCGGGAGGATATGCACTTGAATAGTTTCTCGTGCTAATATGCTAGGATAGAGGTTCCTGTATGGATATATAGTAATGCAAGGTTGTGGGATTAGGGTAGCGGTTTGAAGCGCTATTCCGAAAGTTCTGCTTGAGGGAGCATACACGCTTGAACAATCTCGTATGCTCATTTCCCCGGCATTGCCCGATCACCTAGCTCATCTGCTTGATAGACTTTTATCTATGGGTATATTATGTTACAGGGTCGCAGGTGCCGGAACAGGAACTCGAGCAGAGAGAAGTCAATAGTGGTTACTGTTTCCACCCATTCCAACACTTCTGCTTGAGGTCACATACACACTTGACCAGTCTCTCATGCTAATGCACTAAGGTTAGCTCGGATGAGCTACTCGTCAGGATGATAGATGTTCCTGGACATACCGTATGTACGGGCACTGTGGCAGGAATCTTAGTGCAGATATTCAGCAATGAGCATTCTGCGAGAGTGAGCATACACACCTGAACCCTATCTCATGCTCCTTGCTGGGGATTACTCGGTTGAGCTACTTGTTAGAATGATAGACCCTCCTGCATATGAAGTGCATACAGACGCAAAGATAGAGTAAGGGCACTAAGTAGAAGGATGTTACTTAATGCCAGGTGCATTCCTAAAGTTCATACGGAAAGGGAACGTAGCTAAAGGAAGTTAAAAATCGAAATCAGCACTCTACCATGCGGACCCACCTTTCTTTTTCCTTTCTTTGTATTATGCCTATAGTAAAGGAACACCTTGCCAGTAAAAGGAAGAGGGCGGTAGGCAAATACTAGTTCAGCGCGAGAGGAATGTACCTGACCTATACGGTTAGAAAAAGAGCAGATTATCCCTGACTCTAAGAAACTTCAAGGAACAAGTTTAAAACTAATACTCGTCCCGTACTTTCCTGTATTTTCTCCTCATTATGCCTGTGATGAAGGGCATCTTATCAGTAGAAATACATTGGGCGGATGGCGAAAACCGAATGAGAGTAGAAGATATTCATTTCACATATACTACCACATAAGAGGCCACTATGGCTTGATCCTAGAGACAGAAAAAAAACACCTAGAACCACCCCACTAGCAATTCACCCGAGATCACTCCCAATCCAGCTGCCAAGTGCCGTCCGCCTTGAATGGCGACTTCCTCATGAAAGAAGATACATTATTATGCATCCTCAGCACCTCCAAATACCCCGCCACCTCCCTCAACACATCATCCTCCCTCAACTGCTCTGGGCTGCCCACAAACTCCGGGATCTCGACCAGATTGTACGGCTGCGCCGTCGCCTTTAACGATGTGTCGTCAATCAGCACAGTGTTATGCTGGTCAAATAACTCGCTGTTCTCATAGGCCGGGTGCTTCATCTGGATTGGGGAGCTCTCCCAGATCTTATTCAGGTTCTTGTAGACTTGCACATTCTGGTTGTAAAGCGCAGGCGCTAGACCGAAGCTATCCCGACCCCAACAAGCAACTAGTAATTTTCGGAGCTCCTGATTTAGTGCTTTTCCAACGAGGACATCGACATTTTCGGGCTTCGCGCTGGACCACACCATGACTGAGAAATTCTTGAACAGATACCGGAGGAAATGCGCGAGGAACGGGCGTTCAATGAGCCGAGTTGGTGCGCTACGCCTTGGGCGGTGGATGAGGGTGCCATTTAGATCCAAGACGACGAGGATATCCTGCGGAGGATTGACAACGAAGGGTTCTCCTGTAGCGTTCTCGAGATATTTCGCGGTGGGTTGCGGAGCTGGCAACATGATCTTCGGGTCCCTGGATTTAGACGCCTTAGCCCCCTGAGTTTGCTTGTCCACCTGAACTGGAGGCTGGTCACCAGCCAGAGCAAGAGCTTGAGCTCTAGTCCGGCCTAGAGTGAGGTTGACATGCTGCTCTTGACCCCGAGTCTCCCGGAATTCGCGTTCCTCCTTTTGAGCGAGGGCCCAATCCCGCGCTCTCTTGGCCTTCCTTTGGGCTTTGGTTAGCTCCTTTGCCTTCGGGTCGGCGGTGTTGGGTTGAACAGCCGTTAGCGGAGCCCTGTATTGCCTGTTAACACGCCAAGACTGATCTTGGTATGAGCGCATGATGTGAAGGGCTCTGTACCCATTGAGATGCTGCCCATGCTGCCCAAGCTCGTACAATCTGGCCTTTCCTCCGCCACGTCCCTCAAGTTGCGCCGCAGGGCTGGGCTGCCGGAGCTGCGTATACGTCTGCGGAGGCGCTTGGGAAGCATGCGGCTGCTGGTGGGGCGCGGTATACTGCTGTGGCGGATAGAAGTAGTTGGCATAGAGCGGCGCGTACTGGCCACCCCCCCTGTTGTATGCGTTCCCAGAAAAGTCCGGGTGAGGGGGCGCAAGCATGTATGGCGCGGCCATATATGGGGCGGCCATATTTGGCGCGGATGGGTAGAAATTGTGGAACCCGTTTGACGCGTTCCAAGAGATTGCCGGAAAGGAAGGCGCAAACACACTCGGCGCGAGCGCATGAGGTGGGTTGATCCAGTTCGGCATGCGGTGGGAGCCCTGCGCATTTCGGTGGGCGAATCCTGTAGCCTCACGGCCATCGCGCCCTTCATTCACCTTGTTTGGCGCGGAAGAAGCGTCAGTCCGGAGGTTGTCGATGGCGGTGCCTTCGGAATCGTGAGCGTCCTGCGCGTTCCGGTGAATCGACTCCGTAGGTTCATGGCCGTCGCGCTCTTCATTCAGCTCATGGGAAGTCGATGGCGCGCCTGCCGGGTTTGTGTTGCGGTTGCTGTCGCGGGCGGTTTGGCCACGCTTCCTGGCCATCTTGAGGTTGAGTGTCAGTGAGGTGTGGGTGCCGGGGGGACTGTGGTGGGTGTACCGTTCTAACGTGAGCGACATGAGTCAGGCGAAGACGCGGTCCCGACAGCAGTGAAATGGCAAAAAGTCGAGTGAAGGGAGTGAAGGGAGTGAAGGGAGTGGAGGGAGTGGAGGGAGTGGAGGGAGTGGAGGGAGTGAAGGGAGTGAAGGGAGTGGAGGGAGTGGAGGGCAAACGAAGTGGGGGCATTCAGGCTGTGACGACGAGTGCCAGTCAAATGGTCGGTGCCTGGCGGGGAAAATGGCGGCGATCGGCGGAATGATCCGCCGGTGCATGGACCATATCGAAAAGTGCTGTGCTTTGCGAGGCACGATGCAGCGTGCTACTTCTTGAACGATACGCCAACGACATATTCACGATGCCGCTTTCCAAGAAACTCGATCGGATGCTCAGGCCCGCGGAAGGCGATTCGGACGACGAGGAATACTACGAGGTCACCGATCGCTCATCGCCCTCTGTCATCGAAACTGGCGAAGGCGGGCACATTGCCTCAGACTCCGAGGACTCTGAGGACGACGCGGCCGGAGAGGATGAGGTGAGAAGCTCAGGTCTCTATTCCCCGCTAGAGCTGATCCGATGCAGTCAGAAGATTCCGAAGCCGAGCAATTCCAAAATCAATTGAGCAAGGTCTCCTTCGGCGCATTAGCCAAAGCGCAAGATGCACTTGCCAAGCAGCAGCCAGATGGCCGGAAACGAAAACGCGGGGACGATTCGACGGCGTCACAAGAGCAGAAGCTGGAAGCGCTGCGGCAACGTCTGCGGGCAATAAAGGAGGAGAAATTGGCGACGAATCCGAAGCTCGCAAAACGAGCCAAGACCTCAACCAAGGCCAAAGCGGTGGACAAGGTGCGGGACGAGGAAGAGTCAGACGGGGATTCATCCGACTCTGAAGGGAAACCACATGCACGCTCCAGCAAGCACGCTCCCGCCGTCCAATCGAGCAAGCGAGCTGTCACCCGCAGACGGAACATTATCGAGGTCAAGAAGCCCATGGCCCGAGATCCTCGATTCGACAAGGTTGCCGGACCTCGACCTGATGAGGTGACTTTGAAGAAGCGGTATTCTTTCCTGGACGACTACAAGGCGTCCGAGATAGCGGAGCTCCGTGCCGCGATCAAGAAGACCAAGAACGAGGCTGAGAAGGATGTCTTGAAACGCAAATTGCTTTCGATGGAGTCCCAGAGAAAGGCACAGGAGTCAAAGGACAAGCAGCTGGCAATTTTGGCTGAGCACAAAAAGAAGGAGAAGGAGCTTGTCAAGCAGGGCAAGAAGCCCTTTTTCCTGAAAGAATGTATGTTGCCCTTCCCAGCCGTTTTCGAAGCTCCATATACTAACATGTTACCCTCCAGCCGAGCAAAAGAAACTGGCATTGGTCGACCGCTTCCAAAACATGAAGTCGAAAGAGCGCGAAAAGGTCATTGAGAGGCGTCGCAAGAAGGCGACGGCCAAAGAGCGGAAGAACATGCCCGCGGAGCGTCGCGCGGTATGAAGAACGGGTTAGGTACATGTCAAATGCAGCGCTTACACCCACATCCACATGGAGATTAACAATGGCATGCTGTGCATGTGCAGCTCCAACCTCCCTGCTTCTGCGTTTCCAAGGAACTTAGCTGCATGACTAGAGCGGGCGGGTGCACCAACATGTGCATCAATCCTTCGTCGCGCCTCATGAGACCACTTGCATGCCGTCTATGAGATGAGGCCGTCGTCATCTTACACGGCTCCAAGTGTTTCAAATGCATTGCGGGCTTTCTTCGACTTTCGAATGTGAGCGAACATTGGAGATGGTCGACATTACGGCTCGACTTTCCCCTCAATCCTCGACACCACACTAAGCACTACTACTACCACCACCACCATCATGCCCCAGCCACTCACGATCTGGAAGCACCGCAAGCTGCAGCGCCAGAACGCAGCTCTTCTTCGGCATGAGATTGGTGTCCGCGATCGACAGCATCCCCGCAAGCGCGATCCGCTAAGCGGGAATGGTGTCGCGAGCAGGGTTGCGCGACGCCAGCTTTCGTCATCGACGTCATAACGGTTCTGAACTTCCCAGCCTCTTTTCCAAGGTTCCTGCCTGCTTTTTAGAAGGCGGCACGGCCACATTTCCTGACTGGTCCTTCTATTACTTCCCTTCGCATTGTTCTTTTCTATTGCGCGTCTCGATTCAATTATTCTCCGTGACTTGTTTTCGTTGCATTCGCTTGGATATACGACGAGGTGCTTCAAGTCTAGTATTACCCCGATAACTGCGCCACACCACCTCAATATGTCGCAAATGCAGGACAAACCGCTCAATGAGTAAGTAGACGCTCTCTCCTACAATTCCACATCCCTCAAAGAGCAATCCCTATCACTAGACATCCCGCATTGCACCCCTATCTCCCCAGACTACAATCTAACCCCCTCTAGGCTCCTCTCCCGCTCCATGGTCGACATCTACATCGGCCCCGAAAACACACACTGGATCCTTCACGAAAAACTGCTCTGTTACCACTCCCCCTTCTTCCGCAAAGTCTTCTACTCCAAAACCAATTCCTCCAAATCCTTCGGACTGCCCGAGGATGAAGACGCCCCCTTCAAAGTCTTCGTCGGCTGGCTCTACAGCACCTCGCTCCCCGTCCCGCGCGAAGAATCCGATCTCGGCGTGCTGTTCGACCTGTACCTCATGGCCGAGAAATTCGCCATCCCGGCACTGATCCAGGATGTGCTTCAGGTCGTGCGGGAATGGTATAAATTCAGCGATAGTTATCCGGGGTTGAGGAGAGTGCAGTATGTGTATGCGAACACGGAGGATGGGAGTCCGATGCGACATATGCTCGTGCATTCCGTGGCACGGTTGTTGGTGCTGGAGAACCACATCCCGCAGCATTGGGATAAGGCGCTTAGGAAGAATGGACAATTGGCGGTTGATATTATCGGCGCGATTCAGGCATGGAGGTTGGGCGAGGAACAAGTGCCCGATGCGAGGGATGATCCGGCCGAGGCGGAGGAGATGATGGATGAGGAGGTTGAGCAGGCGGAGCAGGATAACGAGGAGGCGGCGAATGGGGGTACAGTGGAGGGTGAGGATGGAGAGGAAGAGGTTGAGGGTGAGGAAGAGGGTGAGGAAGAGGCGAGTGCGGATGAGGATAAGACGGTGGTGAATAGCCCTGGAGATGCGAAGAGGAGGGACTCAATGCAAATTGAAAAGAAGAAGGGGGATGCGGAGAAGGAGGTTAGTGGTGAGAAGAAGAAGGCTGAGGGTTTGTCGAATGGGTTTGATAAGTTGAGTTTGAAGGAGGTGCCGAGTGGACTTACGAATGGGGATTATGGTACTCTGGCCCATTAGGCTGAGTGTTGAGGGTTGGGTCGAGAGGAGCTTGTCACGTCACATTGCTTTGGTCACTTTGGTTGCAAGTTGCATGCTCGGATTCTCTTTTTGTTTGCGGGGGTGTTGATCTTTGGTTTTGGAAGGACTTAATATCTCGGGCTTCCCTGATGACTACTCTACTTCGCTCATCTGTAGTTTGCTACGTACACGCATATTAGTCCTCGGTTAGGAAATTGCGTTTCTTTGGTTAGTATGCAGGGTTAGGCAATGAAAAGTGTTCTATCATAACCCAACCTGTGCACCCATGTTGCTGCTCGATTCCCCTATGTTACTACAAAGCCAATCAGCGTTCGCAGAACCGAGTTGAGGGAATCTGGGCGCACTGCAATATGAGATGGGTCATCATCGTGGTTGC
Source organism: Clohesyomyces aquaticus (assembly GCA_002105025.1). Classification (NCBI taxonomy): domain Eukaryota; kingdom Fungi; phylum Ascomycota; class Dothideomycetes; order Pleosporales; family Lindgomycetaceae; genus Clohesyomyces; species Clohesyomyces aquaticus. The sequence goes on along the minus strand of MCFA01000009.1, from coordinate 13,852 downwards.
TATGGCGCTCCCGGTTCATTCGATTGCAGATGTGCAACGAAGGCAGATGGCCTATGTTGTCTCGGGGCGACGTTGCTATTCTAGCCGGTTGGATCCCTTTTCGACTTCCACTCTTCTCCAGGGCTTCTCCTACATTACGGACTCGCTGGTCGTTTTACCAATTGCATCTGGCGTCGTTCGACACGTCCAACTTATGTTCGCGTGCTGAAGCGACAGCGCGACGACATCGAGCGTGCCGAACGCCTGAGCCGCATCCAAGGCCTCATACATACGGTAACCGCGTGCTCAGCCAAAAACAGCTGTACAATAGTCGAGTAGCCCGTAAAAATCCTTGGGTAAGCCATTGGATCTGTTTCAGAGAAACAAGTGGTTGTAACAGTGCGTCGGTACTTTCACGGATGAAGTCAGTTAGGAGTGGGCAAGAGCAGTGGCGGTGTTTCTGTGGAACCCGAACATGCTGGCACATGACGCAGGACTCTATTAGTTTCCTGCGGGCAAATCCTTGAGTAAATTGAGAGGCAACGGTTCTGCGCTCTTGGAAGCAGCGCTTGCATCATAAAGTCTGCTTTTATATGCAGTGGTGTTCGAGAAGAAGGATGGCCGCCCAGGCGACGTCGGAAAATGAAGCTTCAGACACTGATCAGTTTTGCAATGTTCCGCAACCCCAGGCCTCAAGAACGTCATATGACGCCTCGGATTTTTGCCACTCGGCATATCGGCTTTTCTACGGGTGCCGACCCTTCTCCCGCAAACTGTCCGTGAGTTGGGATTGCATTTGTTTACACCCACGTGGGCGTGGCGAGAGTCGCGAGCCTCACCCACCCAGCACGCAAATTTTCAAAGTTCCGCAATTCTAAAAACACCACCTATATAAGTCTCACAATTTCCAAAACTCACATCTCTTCTTGTCCTTGAGATGAAAATGATTCGGTCGTAGATGGCGTTTCTTCGGCCCTAACCCAAACTGAGTTGTGCTGCGTGTAACGTCAGGTTGCAAGTTCTCGCCGGGCTCACTGGGCTTGGTAGTTAAAACACATTAACAATATAAGGATTTCGGCTGTGCCCGAATGGTCTTTCCGTTTTGCACTTTTTTTACGCTGAAGATTCTTTGTAAGTGACGAGAAATGCATGAAGATAGATACAGCTGTGTTTTTTGTCGCGACGTGCGCACGCAGGCATTAGACTAAGTGTGAGGAACCTGCTATATACCTGTCCCTTTAACGTGTGGATATTACACTATACTTTGCTTATGCGCGCCCACTTTTGTATTACAACGCAAACATAGCCTCTAGGTGTCTATGTACAGGAGCTAGCTAGAAAATATACCTCTTATTATTCTAATAATCAAGCTAGAGGCTCCTGCGCCCGACCTGTTCTGAGGAATTTAATTGTGGGGAACGTTTGTGGCACATGAATTCGGCATGTTTTTCGATCGCGCGATTATCGTTCTTTCCACATAGCTTACAGAGCATTCGAGCAATGTTGCGTATGATGTCCATTAATCCCAATTTGGAGGTTTGTGGAGAATATTATCATGGACGAGAAATGCTCCAAGAAGCGGGTTCCACGGGGGACCGGTGTCGCGCGGGTAGAATGTTATATCTGACGCCTCTCTCTTGCCGTCCTGCCTTCAGGGTACGTCATAGCTTGATATTAACAGGATCAAATTGTGGTAACGTCCTCATGCAGGTTGCATCGTTGGAATCGACAAGGTCGTCCAGCAACCCTGATATGTATAAGGCTTGATGAACATCTTTCGCGAAGCATGCTTTTCCGACTATTGGACTGCCGAGCAATCCTTTGGCCCGGGGGATACTTACAGCAAACTACTCTTGACCTCAAGATTACCTTGAGTCCGTAGACAACTACTCATTCCACTTTGATTTCTGGACAACCTCAATTGGAATTGTCTCGATCCCTCCATTCACGCTATAGACGCCCACAACTTCACTAAGGGGAGTGAAGGGTACAGGATTTGTTTAAGCGTGGTTAGACCAAGGACAATGATTACGGTGGTGCCGTTAGGTTGCCGTTCCAGAGGAAGCGCTGGTTTTTTTGAGCTACCAAATTTGCCCAATAGCTGTAAAGCCACGTGCTAGTTGCGTACTGCCAGGGAGAACCGCTGCGGATGGACTTGTTTGCTTAATGTGATACTTTGAGCAATTTGATAATAGGCACTGCATCTCTTCGGCACAATTACAATCGTTCATAGTTTGAGAGGCTCCGACACACTGCGGCCGGCTCATCCTCATTCCAATACCGAAAGTAGCCTCTAACAATGTCCATTCCCTACTTATAAGAGAAGTCGATCGTGGTCTTACCAATCTCCCTACCTCTCAAAAGTAATTTGCAGTTCAGAAGACCATTCTTTTTAGACAAGGCGATGCTCAAGGTGAGGCTAATTCGGTATACTCTCCGGCTGTCTTGGTACTCTGATTGGAATTTGCTGAGATCGGCATCGGCGTATGAGCCTTTGATGGTGCCTAAAAGCTCGACGCCTGTTGGATCACGTTAGTCGCACGTGTATATGAGCTCACAGCCTACTCACGGTCACTCTCGATCGTGTCCGGAGGATCGTCTAAACTGCAGGCATACAACTTATGCTCAGTTGTCATATCCTGGCCCTCGGTGTGATGTAACATAAATTCAGACACGATCTCGGTCGTTTCATAGATCTCGGTATCCTAGACAGTACTTGAATAAGCGAGAATATAGGTTGGGACGACGAACCTACCTTTTTCATCTCCCAGTACATGAAACCTGAGAGCATCTGTTGGTTGTTGTTGAAGGCATCTCTCCAAAGTTGTCGTTTGTTTGCGTCAAAGTTGTAGTCAACATCTGGATCATACTTCCTCCCCAACGTGTGGCCATAGTGTCGGCGACTTATCTTGACGTCGACGATCGATCCTTCCAAGCCTCTCAGGGTGGCACCTCTAACAATAGCTGACCATCTACGAGAGTCAGTTTGCAAAACACAGTAGGGACGTTTGCTTACCCTCCACCCATTGGTGTAGTAGGTCGGATGCTGTGTTCTCGACACCAATCTGACACGGCTTCCCGGACATACGGCGATCCGCCGAGACCTCCAACCAAGATGAGGGTATCTACCCGAGGATTTCCTCTGCGCGATACCGCAGCTACCTGGTTGCTCACGAGTTCCAGAATCTTTTCCACTACCGGGTCGAATAAGTCTTTCATATCCTGGTGCGTCAGGGTGATATCGTGATATCGCTTATCATATCCTGGAGTTTCAGTCGAGGAGTTGTCCAGTTCAGACATGATGAGTTCAAGCTTGATCGGCCGCCGGCTTGCAGGGACACGTGTGAAGCTCTTTTTCTTCGACTCGAATTGCTGCATGAATCTACTTCCCGGACCAGTACGCTCGGGTGGCAGGGAAGTGAACGCACTTCCGTAGCGTTCTTTAAAGAGCTTGTAGAGGTTGCGGTCGATATAGGTGCCCCCACATTTGCCACCTAGAGATCATAGCTGGCAGTCAGTCTCGGTGATCACTCGATTAGGTGCTGTTGCCATGAGGGTGGAAATGGACTGACCAACTCCGACACATGCCTCTTTGGTTATCAGTCGAGGCTTAATCTCTTCAATTACATATGCGATGAGATCCTATAACTTCAGCCAAAAGTTCGCATGTCTCTCCAAGGTTGAAAGGACTCACAACAGTTCCTCCACCACAATCGCACACGAGTACGCTTGAATTAACCTGTTTTTCTTAACATATGCTTGACGAAATATCTCTAAGAACTGCTTACCTTTATCAAATCACTGACACTGTTGAGACTGTCTTTCAATGCCAGATGCATCGCGGCTTCTGGCTCGGTAATGATATTTACCTCGTCCCCAGGCCGGCTAGCCCATCCAGCCCTGATAGCGGCCGAACGGGTTGCCCATTTAGCCTCTTCGGTCCAAGTTGCGGGAACAGTGAGCCAGAACTCCATCGGCATCGGTAATGTGAGTTCGTCCTCAGCAAGTATTCCGACGTCTTTCATTCCTTGTTGAAACATTCGATGCATGCCCTTCAAGTAGTCCGCTACCACATCGACTGCTTTCTTCCCTTGGGGTAGCTTCATCAGGCCATTAGCGGCCGCTTTTTCAAGGTCTGGATCGTCGTACTCCGACTTAAGAGCAGACCCGTCTAGCAGCAATTTGGTCCAGGAGTAACTTGTCATGCCGGCATCTACTTCATAGCCCCACGCATCTTGATCAAGATCACTATTTTCGCTTGCGTATGCCATCCGGGATGGAGCCTTTTCGAGGTATTCATTGTGTTCCGACGGGCCCCCGGGCCACTTGTGCCAGGCCTTGATGTCTTTGAAATCCGCAGCGTTGGAAAGGACGAAACAGAGACCTGAAGGATATTTAGTCTACATCTTGAATCTAAGCGGCTCTTGATGGGACAAACCAGAATAGGTTGTTCCATAGTCTAAGCCAACCAAAAGCTTGTTTCGTGATCGAATCTGAAGGGGAATCGCCATATTACCGCACTGAAACGAGAAGCGCGCTCAATTTGGCGTGATGGAGAATGGCTTATGGAAATAGGATTGGAAGATAAAGTGCCCAACAGATGCTTCACTCGTCACTAGGGACAAGGCTGAAGCCGAAATGAAGGACCATCCGATCGCCCAAGCTGTCATCCCACGCAAATGCAGGCAGCTATCATAAGCAGGACGTGGTATCAAGGGGGCTTAGAGATTTGGAAGCTGAATTGATGCAAAGTTATCACACTACTATGGCCCCACTGTCTACTTGCGGTGGTTGAATTTCCGGTGAAGGACTCCGTGGCTTGCTCATCCATGTCACAGCTGACGTGCACCAACCAGAATGTAGCTTAACAACGCATCCACTACCCAGCTTGAAGGACACGGGATTGACCGGTCAATAGCACTTCGGGCTCGCTAATGTATCTTGCTGCACTAATGGTTCCGACGCTGACCTGTCTGTTTCGTGCCGCATCCCCCCTGCCGATAAAGGCTGTTGAACAAGACTCTCTGACAAGCGAATTGGCAAACGACGCTCCTTACACTGTCTGGCAACTCCTACAAAGACCAAAGTTCGGGAATTCGATACCTAAATAAGTCCAATGCGCAGATCGAACTCCTATACGGTATCATGTTCACCTCATCAACATAGAAACCACACGCTAACTTTTGGTAGGAGAGAGGCGTCGGCGGACGACCCGAATATGCAGCTGCAGTTCAGAACTTGCGGGTTCATTCGTCTACCACACAAACGCTCCAGATTCGAGGCGAGGAAGGCCTAGCTCCACCTTCTCTACCTAGGGAAATGGAAGATGTTCGTCGGACGCACGCTCAAGACAAAATCGCGAACAGGGCTGGAAACAATGAGACATCTCTTATTATACATCAGAGGGGCTCTGATGAGCACGAATCAACTGAGTCTAGTTGGTTCTGGCGATGGTGGCATAGCGTCGGCAAGCCCAAACAAGAAAAGCTCGAATCGGATAAGAAAGTCTTAGAGAGCGCGTTGAGGGTTTCAGAGAACACGATAGGAAGCTACGTTGTCAAACTTCGAGAAGCTAATACGGCGCATCAAAAGACACAAAATGAGAAAAAGCTTGCCGACCACGAGGTTAAACGGTTGAGGACCGAGTTGGAAGGGGCAAAAGAACAAAAGAAGGCTTCTGACGAATGGCTTTCTGAAGAGCGGGCATTCACCAAGCAACTGCAAGCAGAGAAACAACAACTTGAAGCTGTCATTCGCAAAGCACAGTCGACCAAAGTTGAGGAACTCTCCGGTATGGTGTCCACCGATCTCCCGGATGACAAGATTAGGGAGCAATTGCAGGAGATTTTCAAAGACTCTCAGGCATGGGCAAGAGAGAACTGCGTCAGGAATCTGAAAAACAAGTCCGAAGTGAAGGACCGCCTGATCGATATTGGAGTTCTGGCCACTGAAGAGTCGATGGACCCGAGCGACTACTTCAACTTCGATGCGGATATCATAGGAGACATTCTCCTCGAGGCTGTATTGAATCATTGGCTCTGCGACACTGTTCTCATGAATCCGTATACCGTTGCGTGCTTGGGTGTACATGCGGATGGAGGCTCCCCCAATCCGGACATTCCGACCACTTTACAAAAGATCACGGATTATCTCCAGACGAGTAAGATGTCCCAAAACGCAATGTTAGTTGTAAGCTGACCTAAATGTTGAGGGAATCGAGGCGCAGCAACAATTTGGAGGAGTGACACGCTCAAGGTTCTCATGGTGGATGAAAAAACGGATGTAAAGAACAGACATGCAATTTGTCGTGGGCTAGTCTCTTCTTTCGTTGAGAGTTGGAGTATCCTGATTCGCACGCCTGTGGACGTTGAAGAAGAGGAGATTCTCGTCGACATAGTGACCAAATTCGTGGACCTGACCTCAAAGCTTTGGAGTCTGAAGATAGATATCAGGTTTCAGAGTCGCGAGTATCTTAGCGGTCGGGTACGGTTCAGCGCACGCTCTCCAGAGATGCAAGCTGCACAGATTTTGGCATTGGAGGACGGAAGTCGGAGGCTTGATGGTCGACCGATCTCTTTGGTGATTCGACCAAAAATAGATGCTTCTCGCGGAGGCGGCAGCAAGAACCCCGGCCAGCGAATTATTTGGGCGAAGAGCGTGGTATGGGTTTCTAATCAGCCTGCTGCGAAGTAAAGGCACCAGCTAAGTGGCCGATAAATCAGGGTTTGACCGGTTTTCCTGAGCCTGGGTAGTGGTGCTCGAATAGCAGACAATTTGATTCGCTCGTCTTCCCCAGCTTCATCCAAGTGGCGTTATTGGCGGCTTCGCAGACGCAAGGCTGAGCCCATTGACGGAACGATATGGAGAGACCCCAGAGCGTGGGATGAGAAAGCATCCTAGTGCATTATCAGTCAATGGCAGTGCGCATGCGTGTCTTGGATGACGTTTTCAGCCTGATAACTGCAAACCATTACCCAATTCCATCTCCACTTCTCTCGAACCCGGCTCCGGAATATCCCATATGAGGTTTCCAGGCTGATACTGGCGCGCCGTTACATATTCTCATTTACGCTTTCTCTCAACCCAGTTACCCAGGCCTCGAGGGCTGCCCACAATCAATCGTACCGAGCCTCAGAAAAACTCGACTGAATTTGAAAGGATGAGAGACCGCAGCGATGAAACTCCACCCACCGAGGGAGAGTGGCAAGTGATCACAGGTATCGATGAGCACAATGACCCAGATATCATCTTGATCGCAGTGATGGGTGTCACTGGTTCTGGGAAGAGTAATTTCATTCATCTGGCCACAGGCTCAGAAGCGCCGAAGATTGGTCATACTCTAGATTCTTGTAAGAGGCCCGAATGATTCATGCTACATCGCCAGAGTCTCTAACAAATATTAGGTACACAAGTAACGGAATCCTACGAATGCCGCATTGGTGGCCGCACCTTCATTCTGCTCGACACCCCCGGCTTCGACGACACCCACCGCGGCGATGTGGACATTTTGTCCGATATTGCGGAAACACTGAGCGCGACGTACAAGAACAAGCTCAAGATATCAGGCATCGTCTACCTGCATCGTATTAAAGATGAAAGAATGACCAACGCCATTATGCGGAATCTGAGCATGTTCCGCAAGCTATGCGGCGACGATGCGTTCAAAAATGTTACTCTTGCTACCAGCTTCTGGGACGAAATGATCGATACAGCCAAGGGTGAGTGGCGCGAGGAGCAATTGGTAAAGGAGCGGAAATGGTGGGGTTACATGGCGAGCAAAGGATCGAAAGTGCGAAGATTCATGAACACGAGAGAATCTGCGCTGGAAATCATCGCCGAGCTGGCTGGACTACCACCGACAGCCCTCCAGATCCAAAAAGAGATGGTGGACGAGGGACTGGACGTCAACAAGACGACGGCTGGCGAAGCTTTGAACAAGGAACTTGCCGAATTGACCGCCAAACATGCCGAGGATCTCAAACGACTGCAGTCAGACATGGAACAAGCGATCAAGGACCGAGACGTACAACTGCAGCAAACCATCGCGGAGATGCAGGACGAAAAGCGTGCGCTCATAAGGAGGCTCGAGAATGAGCGAGAAGCCTTGCAAGCCGATCGACGGGAGGAGCTTCGTGCACTCGAGCAGAAATTCAACGACCAACTTCACAGGCTTGAAAGGGACCGCAAGGAGAGAGAAGCTGAGCTGGACGACTTAGAGGCTCGCTTGGCTCGAGAGCGGTTAGATTCTGACACTAAACTACATGAAGCTCTGGCAAGGTCGGAAAAACTCGTGAATAAGATCAAGGATGAAATGGTAAACGCACAGGAGGAGGAAAAACGGAGGTATGAAAACACTCTCCGGCAACTGGAAAAGCAGCAGGAAAGGTCGGCCGAGGAAGGTCGGAAATATCAGAAGGACATTGCCAGTGCGAACGAGAAGATTGTTGAGTTGACCCTCCAACATGCATTCGCAAAAGATCAGGAGAGACATATGCTTGAGGAGAGGATTCGAGATCTTGAAGCCTCAAAGCAACAAGCCACAACCAATTTCTGGGATGTGCTGGTTCCGCTTACGGCAATTGGCCTTCAAGTCTTGCTCTGAGTTTCTTTATCGTTGGTTGCCATGGAGTTCAAGCGTAGATGAATTTAGTACATGGTGTTCGTGGGCAATATGCTTTCCCAATCGTCTCTTGTCTTAACAGCACTTAGAACCATAACCCGCCGCCACAGCCACTCGCCACACATTATCCCTATCTCCAATAGAAGCCCTGACCAATCGCCACTCGACCCTCCGATGTTCCACTCCGCTCCACTCACCTATCCCTCTACTTACCTATCTTTCCACTTACCTGTCCTTCCAGTTACTTACCCTTCTACTCACACTTAGCCTTTAAGATCCAGCTTTCCAGCTTTAAATGAACCCAACTAAAATTTACCACCTAATCCTCTAACACTCCACTCCCCTCTCCCCACATCCCCCCCACAAACACTATATCAATTATAAGATGTTGCTCTAAATTTACGGGACTATGGTTTCAGTTTTGGTTAAACCTAAAGGCTCGAGTAGATGAGTGTCGAGCCCGTAGCCCCCTCCCACCTCAATTAGTAACATTTGTAACAAAAGAGCCATAAAAAGCGTGCTGCTAGGAAACTCCTAAAGGACGACCAACCCATCCAAAGCACCAGACTACCCTCCCGTCCCAACCAGCCCTCACCACTCAACCTTTCCATACTCCGCACACCTCCACTCACACATGCTCCTCACCTCCCTCTCACTCCCAAACAACACCGTCACAAACACCCTATCCCCCACCAGATCCGGCTCCGAATGAACCGGACTATCCTCTCGCCCCCAACTAAACCTGACCACCTGGCCCTCTTCCAAACTCACCCTCTTCTTATCTTTAAACTCCTCCGCCAACCAATTCCTCAACAAATCCTCCGCCTCATACAGATCTTCGTCCGAGGGCTTCTGTTCCCGTTTCCCATCCCCATTCCCCTTGCCCCGCCACCAATAATACCTCTCTTCCCCCTCTTTGAGTGTTCGTAGGACATCCCCCCCCTGCTCTCCCTCCAATATCAACGTCCTCGGTCCCGCCAACGTAAGCGCATATTTACTCCTAACCACCCCCTCCCGCCCTTCATCATACGGAAACATCACGCCATCTTGATGCCATCTGGGGACCTGAAACGCATCGCTTGGCTTCGAGACGCGGACTGTGAGCCAGCAAGCTGCCTTCTGCTCTGCGGTGCCAAGACAGTCTTTTTGTGAGGCGAGCAGGAATGCGGTGATAGTGCGTGCTGCGTCTTGGGGGTTGGTGTTTGTGCAGGTGCTTAAGAATGTGGAGGATGAGGTGGATAGGGAGGGGGAAATGGGGCCGTAGTAGTTGTATGTTGTGGTTTTGGTGACGGCGCTGATAGGTGGAAGGGGGAGGGGGTCTGGGAGAATGGCATGGGGGGGTTGAGGAGGCATTTTGGTGGAGTTGGGGAATGTCGTGGGTGTTGTGGGAAGTGGTTGCCTGAGTTTATTTTTCCGTCTGCAATAGAAGGGAGTGAGGATAAGTTTAGTGGAAGACTGCTCAGCCTCAGCCGCAGTCTCGCAGCTATGCCCGAATTAGCGAACTAGGCAAAGCTGACTGATGCACATGCATCTTGGACATTTGTGACTCACAAAGCAGATGGTTAATACGCCAGAATTGATTATTCCTTCCTTTATAGTCGGTTTCTCGGCATCTCAGGAGAAGGGCAAGGCGACGCTAAGGACTGGGAGGCTGGTCCTCGAATATGGCCTCGCCCGAAGCTGCCAGTGCAGTCCACATTGCCTCGACTTTACTGAAGGAAGTGAGGCAGTGACATTCTCATCGAATCCATTAATTATCCAGCGCTTATGGTTTGTCAAGTCACCGGAATTCATTGGTTTTTTTTAATCCCTTTGCTCATAAGTGCGACGAATTAGCTGTCGAGAAATGTTGATGTAACCAAGGCGCATAAGTAGGCGACTCTTCGACAGGATGAACGTACGAATTTTTTTCTAATGCAATGAAAGAAAAGAACTAGAGTGTATGGGGGTCATAGGATTTGATGGCGAATTTTAGTGAGTGACAGGGCTTTTCGAGTCACTTACTCTATGCGTTCTTTGAGATCTTGGGAGAGGAGCTCTTGCATAAAAGGAGAAGAGTCTCAAATGGAGCAATAATGGACACATACGATAAAAATAGAGGAGTGGAGAGCACTAAGTAGTGCGTGTATAGAGAAGCGAAATTTTGTTGGCAGACACGGGATGGGAAAAGAGAGCATGCGATGCACCCAGCTGATGGTTAGAAAGTTTGAGACATAAGACGGGAAGAGGCAAAGAGAGGAAGTGATTGCAGAGAAAAGGCGAATCGATACTTAAAAGGAGAAAATAAAACAAACAGAAGTATTCAGTCGAAAATCCTTACTCCGGCCTGTTCTTGAGATTAAATGGCGTCCACACACACGAGACCATTAAACAATGGCCTGCATGAAGCTATTGAATTGATGTAATTTCTTCCTACTGGCTCCCTGCGGCCTGGCTTACCGAGCTATCTACAAAGTAGTCAGTCTGCTCGGCCTACTTCCCAGCCCTGCCGAAGCCGATCTCCGCAGATGGTATCATGCCGTTACCAGATAGTGAGAAGAAATAGAGGAGCTTGTTCCCCATGCCACAGCACAGCACAAATGAAAGCAGTCATGAAGAGAGCCCGGGGAGTTTGATTTGTGTGCATCACCGTTCAGCTCAACGGCAAATGATTGTAAAGGGTGCTGCAACCGGAGTGAGACGACAGACGTGCAGTGAAGTGTTGGGGAGCTCAGATCGCTCTGAATTGGGAAATCTTGATTGTCGCACGTCAGAGAATCGACTACTGCTCACCCTCATCCTCGGGCTGGTCGAAGAGGAAATTCGCGGCCAGCTCTTCGTTCTTGTCGCAGGCGAAGTAAGCCTGGATGACGAGATCACGCTCGAAGCCCAGACGGCACAACTGCGCTCTGTCAGCGATTTTCCGTTGGAGTACGTTGTTCAATCAACCTACCCGCTCGATCGCCTCACGCTCTTCCTCGGTGACACTGATGGCCTGAGCGCCCGGCGGTAGAGGTGCATCCTCATCGGCATCCTCGGCGAGCAGCGACAAAAATTGGTCTGAGTGCTCGGCGATCATTCGAGCCAAGTCTGGATTTCCGGCTCCGACCTGCTGCAGAATTGGCTCGAGCATTTGCGGTTGCTGCTGTACGACCTGTCGCAATTGCTGGAACTGTGGGTTGTTTCGCAAGAATTCCAGACTATTTCCACCGAGGGCGCCACCAGATCCAGCTGCTCCACCTGAGCCACCAGATCGAGCGCCAGCACCGCCGCCACGGCCGCCTTGCCCGGCTTGGGCGGCTGCCTCGAATAAATTTATCGGCTCGTCACCTCCAGCGGTGGCAGCAGCCGCGCCAGCGTTACCACCAGCAGCTGGTGGGGGTGAAGTTGGACCCCGCGCTTGTCGAGGCGAGGCCTGCTGCTCCTGGAGTGCGCCTTCGGGAATACCCTACGGTCGTGGTCAGTGGATTTGTATTACAGGCAGGTCATGAGATGTCTCACAGTCAAAAGGTATTCCACCGCTCGATCGGGATTGTAGAATGCAGCGCGCATGGCCCTGTCGATATCGGCTCTCGCGAATCCCATGCTCTCCATATTTGCAATAGCAGCATCACGCTCGCTGCCCATCATCAAGGCGGACGGGTCGTTGAAACGGGGGGCTTCGGATGATGATTGCTGGGGAGGCGCGGGCGAAGGAGTAGCAGGCACATTCTGGGCGGTCGAAGACGATGGTGCCGGTGCAGCGGGAGCTGCAGGTGTCTGGGCGGCTGCTGGGGCGGGCGTGGAGGGAGCTTTACTTGCGGACGGCTTGGGCTGCGGCGGTCATTAGCACGCTTGCATGGCGGTGGCGAGCTACACCACAAACCTTTGAAACCATGCAGACGATGAAGCCCTTCTCTTCGATACTGTACGACTCTACGGTGTTGCCATCCTGAAGAATTTTGCCTGTTTTGGCTTGTTAGATGATGCAGCCGCAGACGTGTGAGGCCTCGGGAACCCGGGGCTGCGTCATACCGGAGTAGATTAGCTTCTGCTGCGCAACGTCCCAGCCCTTATCTGCTTGGATCTTCGCCTTGATCTCGCCAATCTGCCAGAATAAAGAGTCAGTTTCGCCACGTTGATCGCAGGATTCGGAGCTATGCGTACCGTTTCCGACGGCTCGGCGTCGATAGTGAACTTGTTCTGCTTGAGATCCTGCAGCCGTAGTCAGCAGCAGGAACCAGGGAAGTAGCAGCAGTAGCGGAATTACCTTGAATGTGATCTTCATTTTGGCGAGGGGGTGGGGTCGAGAGCTGTAGCTATGAGGTGGGTTGTGGGAGAGATGGTGTGAATGGGTCTGGGCGACCGAGGTGGGGGGAGTGGGAGGTATTTATCGGTGCCGGAGAATAGCTGGGCTGCTGCGGCGTTGTAGCGTTGGTGAATCAGGCTCCCGTGTAATGGAGTGTTTGGTTTCGGGTTTGCTCAGGACGAGCGAAGGTGATGGAAGAGCTCAGCGATCCACCGTTCAAGGCAGAATTGCGTTCGTCTGCTCACTGCTGCGGGGCGCCTAGAGGCAGCCACGACGCCGGCAATACGATCCGCCGATGTGGCTCGTGCAATCACGTGTCAGATCACGTGTCCTCATCTCTGACCCCTGCTGCCCCTGGCGCATTCACTCCTCTGTTCACTCGGCGCTCGATGCTGACATCGGCCCTTTTTGGCACCCGAGGCCTCCACCCACTTATTTCCGTCAATCCGTCAGCCGCACCCGCGATGTGAGCTTGTGGCCTGTTTGCGTCACGACTCGATTAACTTTAAGTCAAGCAAGGCGAGACAAGACAGGCCCACAGGCAGTCCGTCTGTTCCGGGGCACGCTGGGTAACCCCTCCTTCAATGTGAGGGGTGAGGTTTCAACACTTCGCCATGGCTGTCAAGCATAATTGGCCGAAATGTGCTGCATGTGCGCTCTCTGCACGACTCTCGCCGGCAAACCCTATCAATGGCGGCTTCTCGCTGCCCCGAAGACAATAATTTCCATCACATGGGCCATTTCAGCATCGCCTCCGCATCACGCGCAGCGCTTCGTTCAAGACGACGATGGAGTGCCAGCGCCTGTTGATGTTTGGCAATATGGTTGTTGTTTTGCTGCAAAACAAACGCCCCAAACAACGCGCTCGGAAATGAAGGACCTTGCCGCGACAGGTCCGTCGATTACGGATGACAGGCTCCCCTAGACTTGTTTGTCGTCAAACGAAGCATGCCAAAGGGCCCGCATTCAAGATGGCCTCATCATTG